>NW_018921584.1:0-56374 GCF_002207925.1 Prunus avium | reverse complement strand
GGGTGGGGTTGGCGTGCGATGAGGTGGGGAGCGTGGGGGAGGGCAGAGAGGGGTGGTTTACTTTACAGGGAGGGTGTGGAAGGGAGGATTTTTTATATTTGTGGTCGAAAGTGGAAGGGAAGATGGGTTTTCATAATGGTGGGAACTAAAAACATCTTAGAAGACCATTTTACCCCTGTATTTAACGAAAAAGATAACATAACTAACAGCAGGACAAATAATGCAATTGAAAGTGAAATGCAATTGAAATAAAGTTGAAGGATCATAGTAAACATTTTAGAAATTGAGAGATTAAATTGCGAATCAGGTCAAAATTCAAGGACTGTTGAACCTAAAAACCCAAAAATGTAAGATTGGAAAAAAAAAAACATTTAGAAAGAAAGAAAGAACGAACAGCAGACCCAAGTAACTTTACTTGTTCACAAGTTAATCCGAGTTTAGAGTTTCAATAATCTCCTAACTCAACTCAGTCCAAAAAGACACCAAAGTAATCTTCTAAGTTAACCACCTTTGTTTTTTAAACGTAGTTTTGGGGGGCAAAACAAAGAAAATCATCCGTTATCATGCAGAGATCAAGGCCATACTTACATACTAATTATAAGCAAACCACAGGTGTTTATGTACACCCAAACCCAAGTGAGTAGTAGTAACTAATTTCGCAAGTAATCCAAGCTGTAGAACCACGCACGAGTTTCATTAATCTCTTTTTTTCTTACGTTGGAGTTGGACATTACCTACCATTCAAAACCGACTTGAAAAATGAGCGGTAAAACCTACCATTCAATGTGGCGGTTGACAGAGACGACCAGTAGAGGGAGGGAGGGTGAATCAATGGATTCCATCACATATAGTCAACCATCTGAACCACCCTAATCAACTGAATCCAATCCACTTTCTTAACACCTTCATTTCTATTCTTGTTCAACCAGATGGTAAACCTATCTCATCACCTCAGAGTTCCAACTTCCGGGTGCAAACCTTCAACCTTCCTGCCCAAAGGCCGGAATCTAGATGGCGTAGAAGGCGACCGCTAGTTTCAGCCACGAAGAGAAGCAGGCAGAGTCTTGGAACAGGTACACACCATGTTGTAAACAAAACTATCACAGAGCAATTTCCCAGATCAAGTTATTTCCAGCAAATTTTACATAATTGATTCCTAATTTCTGCTGTTTACTCCATGAATATATAGCATTGTTCATACATGCCACAATTCATGGACCATATATCAGACACAACACCACAATTCATAAGATAGTAATTTTTATGGTACAACAGATGACTGCAATCACATGTAAATACCGTATTGAAGACAAAACTATCAAAGAGTGCAAGTTTTCTTCACACAATCTCCCCAAAATACCCACCCAGACCAGAGTACATGATGCGGTAAAACCTACCATTCAATGTGGCGGTTGACAGAGACGACCAGTAGAGGGAGGGAGGGTGAATCAATGGATTCCATCACATATAGTCAACCATCTGAACCACCCTAATCAACTGAATCCAATCCACTTTCTTAACACCTTCATTTCTATTCTTGTTCAACCAGATGGTAAACCTATCTCATCACCTCAGAGTTCCAACTTCCGGGTGCAAACCTTCAACCTTCCTGCCCAAAGGCCGGAATCTAGATGGCGTAGAAGGCGACCGCTAGTTTCAGCCACGAAGAGAAGCAGGCAGAGTCTTGGAACAGGTACACACCATGTTGTAAACAAAACTATCACAGAGCAATTTCCCAGATCAAGTTATTTCCAGCAAATTTTACATAATTGATTCCTAATTTCTGCTGTTTACTCCATGAATATATAGCATTGTTCATACATGACAATACATGAAATGAAATGATATTTGGCAAGGCATGGACTATATATCAGACACAACACCACAATTCATAAGATAGTAATTTTTATAGTACAACAGATGACTGCAATCACATGTAAATACCATATTGAAGACAAAACTATCAAAGAGTGCAAGTTTTCTTCACACAATCTCCCCAAAATACCCACCCAGACCAGAGTAAATGACAGCAATCATACAGAAATCACATTTTTTGGGGTCCCCTTTTCCTATTCATGGAATGCTCAAGACTGTTAAAAAAACAAAGCACCAGTCATATGATTCAACACACTCAAAATAAAAGACCACGATACTAACATATTTGACAATCCTTAAAAGGTCATTTCTTTTCAACAAATCTACCACCCCCTGCTGAGAACAAACACTCAGAATCCAATAAAGCTGTTCCTCAAAGCATACAATGGTCAACTTTTCCCTCTCTAACCAACATTTCGTTTTCCATGGAGGTTAGATAAGCATCTCAAACTTCACGTATTTGTAAGACCATTCTTGGTATTCTTTCATCAAATGTTCTCCATCCTCAGCGAATAGGGTGATATTGTGTGATCCCGCGCTTTGGAGGCAACTTCCTCAAAATGAAAAGGACCAAAGAAGAAGGCAATATCTCCACCAACTACAAGAAATGAGGAAGGAAAATTTCAACGACCAAACTTCAAACTCCAATGAGGCTGCTTAATGGACCAATAAAGTTACTTTAGCCAAGCAAAAATATAAACCAAATGCTTACCAGGTAATATATAAAGTTTAGAATTGGGTGATTCAAAACATCAAGATCTGCTGCGTTATCAAATGCATTGAAGCACATCTGTAGCACAATATATAAGAACCATAGAAGCTTAAGTGGGGAATTAATAAATCAGGTGCGACAATTCAGCTATTACCATTCGTTTAGCAAAATGAACAGCCTTAGCTAATTTGATGACAGTTGGTACAACATCCAACGTAAATTATATGGTTGTGTGCTTGACACACATATTATATGGAAAACTAAAACAGTCTATCCATGTGGTTTTGATTGTTTAAAACTTTGACCTACTTCCTCAAGTTCAAGTAGTACTAGTAGTAGGCTTACTCCAAAAACATTCAAGCAGACTCACCATTATGCATCTGACAAGGAAACATGTAAAACATATGGTTGTCACATAGCCAACCTGTCAAGGCCAAAAACACAAAAAAGGGAAAATAAGTACATCTAAAGATCAAAACTTATGGGTGCTTAAGAAAAACTTTTTGAAGTATTTACCTCCTGCAGCTTCTTACGTCGTCCTTTTGATTCTACAGGAAATCGCTGCAACATCAAGAAGAGTCTGCCAGAAACAACAGCAGAGACTACCTTAGAAGATTGCCCATAATGTAAGTTTTATGTCAAAATTACATTAATACATACATGTCAAGCCTGTAAAAAGAAGTATTCATATTATTTGGCAGGAGATACGTTGCAATCAGAAATATAACATACACACCAAATAACCAGTGGAAAGGTGTTATATTTCCAAATTTTCTCTCTGAGAAGCACACATGCTACAGCCATGCTTACTGCTACAGAATTCATACTTTATGCGTGATTTTCACATAGTGAGATTAGCTGTAGCACACACGCATGCATAACTTCAGAAAGGTAATGACATTCCATTACAGAAAGGGAGAAGGTGAAACAGGCGTCTCAGCACTCTACCCATCTTACAGGTACCCATAAAAATTAAACATTCATCACTCATAAGCACCATGAGAGACCTACTTATCTTAACACCATTTGAGGAGAGAGAGAGAGAGAGAGAGAGAGAGAGAGAGAGAATAAGAACCATTTGTTCAACTACACCCAAAATTCAGTGACAGCTACACATAAGTAAAACAAGAGGCACGATACATAGTTACACATAATTAAATATGATGCATCAAAGAAACTACAATTTTTCAAGAAGACTCTCTATTGTGTTCATTTGTTTCAATTATTTGCTCTTCTGGGCTAGAAAACGTGGACAAGAGCATTATGCCGATTGAACTTAGTCCACAGTCTCCTCTTGTCTTAGAGCTTCTAATGTCTGATGTTTATCATTTAGAACCAAACACAGTATAATTCGATTCAACCAGTAAACTTATGTGAAAGCAACTAAATTCCAATTTGTGCTTTTGTAAGATTTTCTTTTTACACGCCACAATGCAACTTTGCAAGGGTAGATGTTTCATATGTTAGACAATGCAGCAGACAACCAAATGCAGAGCGACTACCTTCCGCCATATAGAAGAAACCCAATGGCTGCAAATAAGGACACACCTGCAGGAACATATGTCTTAGAATAACAGATCATTGAGATAAACAAGATAAACAAACAATCTTCAAAACTATATGTGCTTAGAAAATAAATACCTGCAAAGAACATCTTAGATAAGATGAGCAGAACTGGTATAGGCTTCCACCATAATATCAACCACATAGCAATCTGTAACAATTTAATCGAAAAAATTAAAGATGATTCAATGGTATTACTATTATTCCCAAAAGGTAACAAGTAAACTTAGCAATATACATACAACTGTGCAGAGTGCACTACATAGTTGTACTACAATAAGGGCTTGTTTGGGAGTGATTCTTGGATGGCCAGAATCACTTTTGGGGAGAAGCACCTCCCACATGCTTCTCCATATAATCACTTTAAGCGATTTTAAGCGATTCTGGGGAGAAGCACCTCCCATGTGCTTCTCCATAAAACCACCTAAAATCACATAAAGTGATTAAATGGAGAAGGAATTATTGGCATATCCAAAATCACTCCCAAACGAGCCCTAAGTGTAATCTGGACCATATCAACTATAATTGAAGAGCCAACAAGTAGTCAATGATCCTACTTCAAACAGGCACCCCTGAAAACTCTCTCCATGTTTCCAGTGAAACAATCTCCCAACTTTTGCTATAATTTCTAAAATTTTGAATTCAGTAAAGACCAATATTTTTCTATATTTCTAAATTTTCAATTTAATTAATATAAAGGTGGAAATCAGCAGAAAACTGTTCTAAACTATTTGGGATATATGAGTGGCCAACATAGAGCTGAACCTGGCAGGACTTTGTTTGGAGATCAGAATATCAGTTGTTAAGCATGGATTTCATGCAAATAGGCGAGTAGGAGATTAGTTTGGACTCAGTCCCAACAACAGTTGAAAGACACGTGAGTTAAAATGGCCATAGTTGTGTCTGCAATTGCACATACCATTTGCACATGCAATCATTCTAAAATATGCAAATATAGAAAAAGAGAGGGAATGGAAAAAGCTTCTACCTCATTTTTCTTTTCCATTATGGAAAATAAAAATACATCATGATTCAGAACAATTTTTCATCTCCCAAAATAATATTAAGGTCTGGTGAAATAATATTAGAATCTGAAGACACTTATTTCAGGAGTTAATCAATGACAACCGCGAGGACAAGCCAATTCCAAATAACATGCACGTGCATATAGGAGCAGTCTTTCTTGCAATTATAGCATTATATAACATGTCAAATAGTAGATTGATAAACAGAAATAATCCCATGCTGCTTTTTCCCTTTTCTCATTTCTATCACGTGCTTTCCCATATACTTGCAGGATGAAGAGGGAAGACACCTCATTGAAGCTATTTTTAAACATCCCATTCTTTAAGTCCCTCAATGCACTAAAGGGAATACAACGGATAGATACGGGCCTAATCGTAAACCTAATTACCAGGAAGAAATGAGTTGCATCATGATATTCCCATCCAGCGTGACATTTAAACAAAACCATCAACCCATTGCCTTCCATCACTTCCTCGCATTTAATAATATCTAATAAACCTCACTAAACCCCTTGGATGCTTCCAGTAAACTACGGGTCAAAGCATAAACAAACAATTGTGGGCACCTAACAAAGCCGTCACCCCATTACCTTTTATCTACTTTCTTGCATTTTATAATATCTAATAAAAAACTCCCTAAACCCCTTTAGTGCTTCCAGTCAACTGTAGGTCAAAGCATAAACAAATTCTATAACCCTAGCCTGCCACTCCTTTTCAAACTCTTTTCTTAAGAACTTTGGCCCTTGACCCCATCGAACAGATCTATCAGTTTTGACTACTCAATTGACATCTGGTTACATCTATATTTCATTAATATACACCAACAAAAGGTTTTTAAGAGCCGTATTCCTGAAAGAGATCTTGTGTTCATATATGGAAAGTGACTTCAAAAACCATTCAACTGCATTGTTTAAAAGGGTCCCTAAATGACCCTCTCACAATCATTGTTACTTGATACACCTGCTAAATTATCTTTGATATTTTTCAAAAGTTGCTGCCATATAATCAAAAAAATTCTACATGTACATGAATTGAGAGAAACAATTAAGAAATATGGTGGAAAGAAAAATAAGCTGGAAACAACATTATTGTAATGCGCTATTTAGAAACCATGACTTGCTTCCATGTAGAAGACTCCTACCCCAAAAGCTCCTTTTGGCAGGACTTAAAGTCAAACAGTGGAACAGAAATTTCACCTGAATTACATAAACCACAGCATTAATAGTAAAGAAGCTTGGCCTCAGTCCATCTGTAGAAACAGCACGTGCCTGTTCAATGTACACAGTGAGGGTCAGAATGAAACCACCTTAGTCCAACCACTACCCACCCGCAAGTAGTTTGAATGAAATATAACCTGATAGTAAATTTCTGCCCAGAACAGAACCAAGAGTGCGTAAGTTGTGAAGAAAGCAAGACTTGGCATATCAAGCAAGATATGTCGGACAATCTGGAAAGCAAACAAGGAAAAACTTCAGTTAGCAGTTACTAAGAACAATTAAATTTAAGAAAATGACGCCAACTATCAATTTCAACCTCTGGATGCAGCTTCTGCACTTGCCGGCGGAAAACAAACACTGCTGCTCGAACTACAAGAATAAAAAAGATAAAAAACAAATCAAAACTTACACCCAACCCAACACACATCAAACACTATTAGAATCCTGAAAATGAACCAACCACGATAAATAAAATTAAGCAAAAGAAAACTTGAGAAACGCACAAACCTGCATTGACAACAAAATTGAGAAAGTGGAAGACCTTCTGTGTGGTCCAACCGTACTCCGGCACTCTCAATTGTATCCGAATCAATTGAACCTAGTATTGAATAATTATTAAAATAACGTATAAATCTTCATCAAATTTCTACATTAACCATTAAATTAATCTTCGAAGCAACTCAAAAGTACTGTATCTTTCCTTCATTTTCCAAGCAACCAAACGAAAGCTAAAAAAATCCTAGTATGCGAGATTTAGAATTCAGCTAAACAAATCAAAATTGGTACCTACAAACTACTCGTATAGAAATTGATAAAGAAATACATAGAGATAGAGATGGAGACGCATATAGATAAAGATATAAATACCAGGGCAACGATGGCGACGAGACCGTAGAGAAGAGCGAGAACGTGAAATATACGGTCTTGCCAAAGAGGAGAGTCATTGACGTCATGCCACCAATTGGACGCGTCTCTCAGATTGTAAGCTTTCACCGCCGACTGAACCAGCCCTACGCTGCTACCGCCGCCGACATGCCCCATCCCAAATTACACCAATTTCTTCGTTTTTTATTTTTATTTTTTCTATTTATTGGTATTATTCTGGATAATGGAATTATACAATTATAAAACGGGAACTTTCCGAATCCTGATGATGAAGCCAACACAGTTTGTTTGGAGATTTGAGGAAGAAATTAGATTGGAGTTGCCCCGCGAGAAAGCGAAGAAGAAAGAAAGAAACAATCAAATCCAAACTAAATTTAAATTGAATCGCCTTCGGTTTTTCTTTGTTTTTTATTTTTTGTTTTTTGTTTTTCCGCGAAATTGGAAATTCCAAAACAGCCGGCAAAAATAGGAGAGCCCGAAGCGGAGTACTGTTCTGTTGGGCTTTGAACATTTATGGGCTGCTTCTTGAACTTTGGTTAATTGGTCCTTATCCCTCTTGTATTTGGACATTGGGTTCATATTTATTTACACGTGTGACTCCTCCGCTCATTCTCCCGAAACAGGAAACACACTTGCGAACATGACACCTCCATCAACAAAGCCATTTAGAGCATCCATGAAGGACTCTTTAAATTACATTTTTAGACAAATTTTAGGAAGAAATTGGAAAAATACAACTACAACTATGCTCCCTATCCACCTTCTAAAATAGAAAGACCTCTAGGAGCTTCTAAATCTGAGGAGAGAGAAAGCACTTTTAATGACTTCCTATAATTTAATGCTGCTTTATTTTATGAGTATTTTAAATCTTTAATTAATACTAATTATTTTTCATATTATTTTTTAATAGAGATGGACCAATTAAAAAAGAGTTATAAAATTTATGACTCCCTAAACTAGAGAGCATGATTAGAGTTTAAATTTTATAAAGAGCTCTTAAAATAGTTTTAATGTGTTTTTAGCTAAATTTTAACTAAAAAATAGAGAGCACAATTGTGGATGCTTTTAATATATATTGATTCTTATCCATTTAGTGCCTCTGTTTTTTTTTTTTAATTATAATAATGAAACGATGCATTGATAATCAAAAGCATTACATTAGTTTGATTACCTTGTTGGACAGGATTACTAATCCTAAATCAAACCCGGGTTGGATTATGTGTAATCTTATTAGAATCAAATGAAGTAGGATTATGAATCCTACCAAAAGGTTGGAATTAAGTTGGATTCTAATAGCCTGCACGTCAACAACAGTTAAAACCCATTGGCAATAGCACATTTAAATTCAATCATTTCATACTCATAATTATATTAATGTTACCATTTCAAATACAGTATAATCCAATACAATTTAATTATACCGAATAATTTAATTCAATTTTGATAACAAAAAATAATCAGTATATATGTATTATGTTAATATCTCTTTATGAAGAATTGCATGGACTCAATAATAAATTAATATGTGGGTTTTCAAGGCCTTTTCCGTAAGAATCGACATAAAGGTGTCTAAGATTCATTACAAGTGCGAAGCTTAATTGAAGCTAAGTGCCTCTACATTGGCACATTTAGGTTGACATTGGTGCGAAATGTACAATAGTAGACCACAGATGCATCATTTCAAAGTATAAAAGGTGGAATATGATTATGCCATGCAAGATTTTAAAATAAAATAATTCATCACAGTGCACGAAGTTACTAAATTTAGTGATGTTGATATTGTTTTCTCTCCTGTAAGTGTTCGGAATGCCATTAAAATAAAATAAAAATTTACATGTAATGGGGATAACACTATTTTGCTATCCCCATTACAAGAAAGTATTTTTGCATTAACATATAGGAAGTTGTCACATTCTACAAAACTGAACCATATGTATAATCTAACCGACCACTATATATTATTATTTTTGGGAAACTTCCCAATCCATTATTACAATAAAAATTTGGATGTGATCTGTAATATTTAAAGGAAAAGTTTCACTAAAATAAAACTTTAGATCCAAAATAATCTTTGTCCACCAAATGAATAAACAAAGTATTGGGAGCATGTGACAATTTGGCCTTTCAACCATTCGATTTGATTAGGATATGTGTCTAGGTGTTCCACGTCTAAACTAATCAGGAATCTGATGGGTTTGAAGTTTGAACGGTCAAAGGGGTAGGAGGAGCCAAATGGATATGTCTGTGGGTCTCTCTCCCTCAATACTTATGATAGTCTGCGTCGCTTGTCATCTAAAAGGAAAGAATGTTTGCATATTCAATGCATATGCAGCTACGAAGTTAAAACTCTTTGTTGGTTTGTTGAATACGAATTGGTTCCTCTTTACTGGAAAAATTTACTGCTTACTGTGTTTACAGATTACTTATACAAAATTATTTCAGAATAATGTTGTATATATTAAAATTTTCCAAAGATAATTTTTTATTTTTTGGTCAAGTTCCAAAGATAATTTAGGATTGCCAAAGCTCTCCCATCCCATGTCAAGCAGTCAAAGATATTTGAAAGTAGCAGATCTTCTGCATTGGGATCATGGAGAGACACAAGCCCATGCCCAAATTTCCGAGTTTATAAAAAGGCATCCAATGAGTTTCGGGCCCTGAATTAGTGAGACTTTTTTATTTTATTTTGGTACACAGTTTTTCTTTCTTTTTCTTCTTACTTTCTGCGGGTCCTATGCCTACGTTGTCTGTAAACATAAATAGTCTCACAGAGAGAGAGAGAGAGAGAGAGAGAGCGCGACTGAAACGTGACTTCTTGACTGCAACTTGAAGCTCAAAAAGAAAACTCAGTAACTCACGCATCCTGAGGTATGCCTATTCTATATACAGAGACTGAGTAAAAATGTTACAGATACAACACATTGCATGATGTGCACGGAAAAATTCCCATTGTAGGTTCCTCATCAACAGCAAAATTCTATGGATTACGAAAGGATCCAAAAGCCTCAGGTTCCTTTCTATTTTCTTCTTCTTTTTTGACACAATGTGTTGATTTATATTTTTCACTCCTCTTCTCTCATTCCTATGTATTACTGTTATAGATACACAAAACAACGCATCGTTTTCAAATATTGTTTGTTGTTATTTATTTTTCTTGCTTCAAGCGTGTGCAAAATCCAACCTTTTCTTCTCACTTTTTTTTTCAAAAGAAAAAAACTGAAAAACCCAACCTTTTTGATCTGTCAATTTCACGAATTACACCCACAGTTTGCTTCAAAGTTTTCACCTTTCTCATCTTTTTGGTGCAAACACAAAGACCGAGTACAGGACTTTTGCTATTATTGGATTGTTCATTGGGTATTTGGAAGTGCAGGGCGGTGGGGGGTTTTCACCAGGGAAGTTGAGGACTATGCTACTGGGAGTAGAGAAGAAGAGGAAGGAAAAGAAAGATCCTGAATCTAAATTTACTTTGAGATCTCAACCTTCTGACTTTGATGACGCTGGTTAGCTCTTTTTCTTTTGAGTTTTGGTTTACTTTTTTTTTTTTGATTAGTGATTATTTGCTTGCTTCATTCAGTATTTGAATCTTAGATATCTTATTCTTTGAATTAAGCAACTGGGTCAGTGGCGATTCCGATATATAACAGAAACGGAGTGGTTTGCTCTGTTTGCTTCGATTGAAGCAGCAATGGTTGCTTATGTATTAGCCTGAATAAACGTAAAGCTATGGCATTTCGGTTGGGTTCTGCCAAAAATGGAATTTTTGTTATTTTCTTTGGAAGAATAAATTTAATGCGATCTAATAAAACCTCATAAGAATTGGCGAACTTGATTATTGATTTTCTTACCCTTTGGGATTTTTGGTTAATCTATTCTTGCAGGGGGTGGCGGTTCTGATAATTGCAAAGATGTAGATGTTGTTAGTGTCCTTCCTGAATGCTCAAATTTGACCGCTGCTGACTCTGTAGGCTCAGATATGCTTAGTGACCGTAGATTGAAGGATAACACATCAGTCAATTCCAGAGTTAAGAACCAAGAAGACCCTTCTTTAGATTGTGATAGTGGGCATGATGCTGTGAGTGTGTCCTCATCCATATTTGAGTTTCAGAAGGCAGAGCGTGCCCCGCAAAGAGTGCCTATTGCGCCCTTCTCCAAACCAGCGCCATCCAAATGGGATGATGCACAGAAGTGGATAGCGAGTCCAACTTGGAACCGCCCAAAGATGGGGCAGGCTCAAATGCAGGGTGGGCAAGGAGTTGGATCGAGAAAGGTGGGTAACTTCGGTTATGGGAGTCGACAACCGACCACAAAGGTTGTTGTTGAAGTTCCAGATCAAAAAGTAGCTATTTTTGAAGAACCAGATACGAAACGAATTGACACAAATCAAGCTAAGATGGAAAGTGGGGGGAAGAAGTTTGTTACTTGGGAGTCTGACCCATATCCCATTGCTGATTCGTATGGCAAACCTGTGCTCATGATTGAGAACTCTGCTGGAGAGTCAGCAAGTAAGAATGTGTCTTTCTTCTTTACTGAATTGGATTTTCAGTAGGAATTATCATTTAATGCTTGAACATTTTAACAGTAATTCATTTGGTACATCATTTTTTATTCATACCATTTTATAACAGGAAAAGCCATTATATATGCTTAATAGAAAATGAGTAGGTGCCCATGTCCTTACTGGTGTCTGGTGTGGGAAATGATTTGAAGACAACGGTTTTATTCTTGTGTTATTGCAAATCCGTACCACTGTTTGACCATAATTCAGATACATCAGATACATCGGACCACTGTTATCGGTATTACTCAAGCGAGCTGTTTGGTAATCACAAAAACATCTTTTTGTCAGTGGTAGACCCTTTTAAAGGATGAGGTTTTTTTATGCCTCCTCTTCTTCATAGTGTCAAGTGAGGCCTACGAGAAAGAAAACTGCTTCTGTAATTTGTTTATCAGACTTATTCTTCCTTTATAGTCTTCTCTTTGATGGTTCTTAGACAGGCCTATAATGTAGGTATATTTAATTTGTGTATTCTTTAATTTCTTTGTATTTTTTTCTTTTGCACTAGGTGGTGTGTTGGTTCTCAATTAAATTAACTTTCATGCACAATACTTTACAAAGTGAACTTTCGATGAAAATTTGAAACTTACTAGCTGCGCACTTGCATATGATTTTGTGCAGTCAATCTTAGTCAGCACGATGCTTCTGCAGCCTTGCATGGAACAACAACATTTATTCCTCCCCCTTCAACAGCAAGGTCTGTGTCAATGAGAGATATGGGCACAGAGATGACACCTATTGCTAGCCAAGAACCCTCCAGGACTGGAACTCCTGTGGGGGCAACAACGCCAATTCGCAGTCCTACTAATTCAAGGCCATCAACTCCTGGCAGAGCTGCACCAGCTTCATCTCTGATTGACCAAGAGGCTAACAAGGAGTTGTCTGAAAAGGAGTTACAAATGAAAACTAGGAGAGAGATAATGGCTCTCGGGACACAGCTAGGCAAGATGAACATTGCTGCCTGGGCTAGCAAAGAGGAGGATAAGGATGCATCTACTTCGCTGAGAACTGTACCAGCTGAACAACCGGGTAAAAGTGTTATTGAGACACGTGCAGCGGCATGGGAGGAGGCTGAGAAAGCCAAGTATATGGCTAGGTTAATTCAAGCCCTTCATTTATGCTTTGGCTTTTCTGTAATTATAAATTGTGGAGTGATCATGTGTCCATCACTGCAATTTTCCAGGTTCAAACGGGAAGAGTTGAAAATTCAAGCATGGGAAAACCATCAGAAAGCAAAAACAGAAGCCGAGATGAGGAAGATTGAGGTACTTTTTAGTTGCTTTCTATTAGAAGTCATGTTGCGGCAGCCATTCTCTATTCCCAATCTCATATTTCCCTTTATTATTTTTTAAATAAAGTCTATAAAGTAGCGTACAAACTCTCGCAAGACAACATAACAATAGCCAATTTAGGTCAGCTGGGCAGGACTGATCATCTAACATTGTAAGACTATAGCCCAATGTTACCTGGAACATAAAGACTGACCGTGCTAAACTGCAAGAGGGTGGCTCCTGATGAAGAATGCACTCTCTAGGGCTTCATCCCCTAAAGTCTCAATGCACTTGCTCATTGTGGCATAATGCAATGCAGACATGTGAGAGAACCTGTTAGGCAGCAGATACTGTTTTGCCCAACAGCTTTTATGAGGTGGAATCAGAAGGCATGCCCTTCTAATTTTCTGATAAATTAATTATTTCATACTTCAGTTTCTCCTTCTCATAAGGCATACAATACATCTTTGTGTTTGAAAATTTTCAAGTTTATTTTTGTATGGTAGCCATCTTTCTTTAGGTCTTTGTTGTTGTCAGGACAAAAAATGGTAGAACGCCAGCCTTCTCACAGGTTGAGTTGCTTGGGCTGTGTTTTACATATATCATGTTGGTTGGTTGTTTGATTTGCTTGAATACTTAAAAAGAGTGTAAAGTAAGGCTTTCCGCACTAAATATAGAAAATCATCAGCTTCAAAGACTTGTTAGCTAACTTGAACTTCTAATCTATGAATCCTATTGGAAATTATGCAGTTTCTTGATACTGACAATCGTTGCTTCCAGGTAGAGGTTGAAAGGATAAGGGGACGGGCCCATAGTAAGCTTATGAATAAGTTAGCTGCTGCGAGGCATAAGGCTCAAGAAAAGCGAGCAGCATCAGAGGCCAAGAGAAACCAGCAAGCAGCAAAAACGGAGCAGCAAGCAGAGTACATTCGGAGAACTGGCCGCATCCCTTCCCCGTTTTCTTGTTGGGGTTGGTGCTCATGATATTCGAATTCGAATCACTTCCTGCTGTGGAGGCCTTTGTTCCGTTCTTCCCCATATATCCATGCTCATACACACGTTATATTCATGAGCATGTCAAGATGTCCAGCCATCATCTCCACTTCTAATGTAAAAACCTAAAGACTTGATTTGGCCAAGCCTATTAAAAAAAAGTTAGCAAGTACTCAATGTAAGTATCAGCGCATTTTTTGTTGTGCAGACCATTGGCCTTTGATTTGATCCATCCAGCAATATTCAAAATGAATTGTTTCACTGTTTGTAATCATACTCCTGATCTTGTTGTGAAGCAACTGGTACTGTTGCACTGGATTGCTCCCAAGCGTGGGATTTGTAATATCAATACTGATGGTAGCAGGAAAACTGAAACGGGTTGTATTGGTGCTGGTGGTATCTTGAGAGACTCCACTAGCAAGTGGTTAAATGGTTTTTCTGTGAATCTTGGTATTGGGACAATTCTAGAGGCTGAACTGTGGGGTGTTTTTTGGGGCCTCAAGTTGGCTTGGAATATGGGCTACAGAATTGTGGAAGTTGAATGTGATGCTAGCTCTGTGGTGGCCCTTCTTCAGAATGCTCCTGTGTCTGATCAACCTCTCTTTAGTCTTCTAAACTGTTGTCATCTGAAGCTTCATGATGACTGGATTTGCTCTCTTACCCATATCTATCGTGAGCAAAATCGTGCTGCTGATCTTCTGGCTACCAAAAGCTATGATTTCCCTCTTGGTCCTCATCTTTTTGCCTCGGAACCTGCCTTTCTCAGTACTGTACTTGCTGATGATACTAGCAATGTGGCTAGTCCTCGTTTAATTCCTTTATAATTGTTGTTTCTTTGTTTGGGCTTTAGCCCTCCTTAACACCAAAAAAAAGAAAAAAGAAAGAAAAGAAAAGTAGAAGCCTCATTGAATTGTGGCATTACAAGCAGGGGATATGTTTTAATTTTTATATTTGTTCTTTCCAGGAGGGAAGGGTAATGTTGGCCTTTCACATCCTTGTTTGACGAATTTGGAATCTGATAAAAGGAAAAAGAAAAATTTTCATCAGGGTTGGAGGGAGGACAGTTTAAGGTTTACTGCTTCCCAAATGCCAGCAGACAACAATGTCCTTCCGGACTTCCATAGTGAAAGTCTTGAGAAACTTGCCCAACAAAACCTAATCATGTTCAACATCTTCAACTCATAAAATAACACAACACACGGAAGTCACAATGTCGCATAAAGTACTTACCAAAATAAAGGTCGCACAAATAAAAGTACTTTTAAATCTATTGATATAAAATATGGAGTGTTTCGACCAATAAATAAATAAATATGGAGTGCAAGTATTTATAATTTATACTGATAAATTTAATTCATATTAATTAAAATACTGATAAATTTAATTTTTATCTTAAAAAAAATTATAAGATCATGTACTTATAAAATAAAAGACATGAAAAGAGAAGTTAATTGCTGAAGTTTTTAGTTTTAAAAAATGGAAAGTGCCTATCGCTTTTCACTCCCAAAAAAAAAAAAAAGAAGTGAAAACATATATGGGTAAAACTGGAAAGTCAAAGATCTTTTTGGGGTTTTTTTTTTGTAGGTCTCGACCAAAAAAAGAAGTTATTTTCGGGAGTGGGGGTGTGATGAGAAATATGTGCAATAGAAACACCCTACTGCTAATTTATAATACAATCTAATTTTTTTATTTTTCTATTTTTTATTTGTTTAAAATGAAAAACTATGGCTTAGCTTAAATCCTCATCATCATATTATACACCCACTTCCTCGTTCTCAATCTCTCTCTCTCTCTCTCTCTCGCTATAAGACTTGCCCATCTTGTGGCGGCTCCTCTTCAAGATTGGATCGGCCTCTCTCTCCCCCTCGCTCTCTTCCTTGCTTGGAATCGATCTGCTACCGAGACGATCCGTGGAAGTTTTAATTAAAGAATCGCCATGGTAGTTGGCGCACAACCACAGCCGCAACCACAACAACAGCAGCAGCAGCAGCAACAGAAGCCACCACAGCAACCTGAGACGACTGCTGAAGAGGAGGCCTTGAAGAGGAACACCGACTGCGTCTACTTTCTGGCCTCGCCTCTCACCTGTAAAAAGGTTCGGCCTTTGTTTGAATTCAAATTGTTCTGGGTATTCTTGCTTTTAGTTTTAGGGTTTTAGAGTTTAGTTTTTGTTTCGTTTCTGGTGGGATCTTGGGCTGGTTGGAAGTTGTGGTGGAATTTCTGGCCATAAGCTTTCAGATTTGAATGTTTCACGATTGTTATAATTGATTATTTTCTCCGTGATATTTGGATGTCAATTGATGGGATTGGAATTGGGTTTATGATGGATCTTTCTAGGTTACTATTTGTTCCTTTGGGTAATTCTGATTTTCCTGTTCTCTTAAAAAAATAATTAACCCTAGGTTTAAATATATTTGTATATAAGGGGGACTAGTTTTATTGAATTGCTGCTAGAAGTATGAGGGCTATGGTTTCTTGAATAATTATGCGATAAGGTTTCTATGTCAGAATCACTAATGGGTAATCTTGATGAGCTTTCTTTTAGGGGCTTATGCAGTTGATCTATGAGAAACCTTATCCCAAGAAAATTTATGTTAGAATATAGTGCTTGCAGCTGAAAATTAAACCTTTTTTCACAATTGGTGTATGCTAAATATTTTTGGTAGCCTGCGGGATAGTCTCTGTTACTTTTGCTGCTGAGCTGGGAAAAGTTAATTTGTTACAGAATTTGGGTTCTACTTTAGGCTATTTCTAGATATGGGTTTGTGTTCTTGACCATTTATGCCTTAGTAGGTACTGAAATTGTGTGAATGGTATATATAAAGCATGTCCACGGGCCTTTTTTTTTTTCTCAGTCACCATGACTTGATATACTTAGCAATGTATTTGAGTTGTTACCTTTGGCATTTTCTTTTCCTCTATTACACAGTAGTGTCTCAATGTAAAGGGAAACCACATATTTTATCTATACTAATATACCATAAATAATGGTTAGATTATCTCAATGTTAACCTTATTGATACTCTGTTGACAGGGAAGTGAATGTGAATATCGCCACAGTGAATATGCTCGGGTCAACCCCAGGGATTGCTGGTACTGGTTGAATGGTAATTGCTTGAATTTAAAATGCACGTTTCGGCACCCAGTAAGTATTGTTTTCTTATCTTTGTCCAAATTTACTTGTTTCATATTTAAACTTATGCCCAAAAAAAAAACGTTACTTTTTGCCTAGGTCTCCAATCATTTTATTTGACATTGTTTCTGACCACATGTTGTTCCTCTCCAGCCTCTTGATGGATTGTTAGGAAGCCCAGCAGCAACTTCAGCTGGACCTTCTTTGCCTCTATCACATACTGTGGCAACACCTACGACGCCTGCAACACATGTGACTTATAACTCAAGTAAACAAGCAGTCCCCTGTATTTTCTTCCAAAAAGGGCAGTGTTTAAAGGGTGACAGATGTGCCTTCTCGCATGGACCAAATCCTATGACTGGCAGTAAAGTTCCACAGGCACCAGCAACTACCCATGGTACAGAGGCTTCAAGTCTTAAGAAGGTTTTTGGTGGCCTTCAAAAGTGCACTCAAGAATTGAAGGTTCCCCAGGCAAGTGCCTCAAAGTCAGTTGGAGTGCCTCCTCAAGCTAAACCTGCTCCAAAATTTCAAACTGTTCCAGTCAGGAATGGAGTTAGCATTGAGAGGAATGTGCCATCAACTAAAGCATTGGATGATGAGGCCCTTAGATACAAGGCAACAAGTGTTCCTCCTGTTAGCAATGGAGACTCTACAAGTCAGGTCAATCATTTACTTCAGGCTCATGTATCAGACCATCATGGTTACCAAAACGGTAAGGATGCTGATGAGCACTTGAGGGAGTCCTCTCCTGGATTTGATGTTCTTGTAGATGATGAGCTTGGAGATTCTGATTACTACCATGGTGAAGATCAATTTGGAAGAGCAAGAGGTCATGAGGGGAGGAACTTGAATTCTGTGAATGAATATGATCTGGATCGTCCGGCTGATTACAATTCAATGGCTGATGTTGATCGAGAAAGGTTTTGTGACCCACGGGGCTATGACCCTTACGATCACATGCAAGGGCACTATGCTTGGGACCAGCACAGGGCTTCATCTGAGAGACAGTTAGTGGGTCCTGCCCGTCTTGAGAGGAGGGGTTATCGCAAATCTGATAGTCCGGAGAACATTGATGAGTTAGATCTGCGACATCGTTTATCCAAGCACAGGAGGGTAAATGGTCTGAGATCCATCGTCAGCCATGATTATGCACTAGATGGTCATGGCCATGTTGAGGAGCGAAAAAACCGTCCTCGTAGGGATTCACAGCAATTGCCCTCACATGAGGGCTCTCTTAGTAGTCGTCTTCATGGTAGAATAAAGCTTCCGGGTGGGTCTCCACCAGTCAATGGTGGTGATTTGCGCCAAGAAAGGGAAGTTGACAGAGGAAGGAGTCGAGGCAGATTGTCACCTAGAAGGGCTCCAATATCCTCCCAACAAGGAAGGCTTCGAGACAGAATAAAAGGAAGGGTAGAGGACTATAATAATGAGGAGAGAAATTTTGGGGCTCATCGTAGTAGGAGAGAAATAATGGATGACCGAAGTGATGACTTTTCTCGTCCTAAGCGTCTTTCAGATCTGAAAGGTGGGAAAGATGGAGAAAATAAAGAGCAATCTTATCTTGGAAAACGGAAAAATGTGATGGATAATTATCAACAATCGGAAGGTGATATTTCATTTGAAGGGCCAAAGCCTCTTAGTGAGATTCTGAAGAGGAAGAGAGAAGCTGAAGCAGCAGCTTCTGGGAGTGGGAAATCTTCTATCAATAAACAAGGCAATAATCAGAGAGAAAGCAGGGTGAGCAATCCAGGTGAGACTGAGTTTGCAGTCGCAGAGGTGAAAAGCAGTCTGCCTACTGTGGCCAAGGAAGAGCCCAAGTATGCAACCGAAGATGCAGTTGGAGCCGAAGATGAAAAAACTGATGTTGCTCATGGTCAGTCTTCACAAGGACATAATGCTGGAGAGCTTGAGACTGAAGAGGGGATGATTGATGATGAAACATTGGAGGATCAGGAACCTGAAGCTGAAGATCAGAGGGAAGGAGACTATGATTATGAACAAGGGGAAGATGGTGACTATAACTATGAAGAAGGTGAAAATGCAGATGGTGAAGAGGAATACATGGAAGATGAAGATGGGGATGACTTTGCTAAGAAGATCGGTGTCATGTTCTCCTGATTGGGTTAAGGAGAGAGAGAGGACTGACTCTGCTCGTTTTCCATGAATATTGTTGTGTTGAGGGACCTTCCAAACTCATTTTGGTGGTTGGTTCTGATTAAGTAACATGGCTGCTCTGGTTTCTTTATAGAATTAGGGATAGCAGGCCTTTTTGTCGCGTTATGTTAATCGAAACCTTTTCATTGTATTTAAATCTGATTTAATGGGAATTCTTCTTTATGCTTGAGGCATTTTGCTGTGCTTGTTTGAGTGCATGGCTGTGGCCTGTAATGTAACAGTAGATTTAATAAGATCTCTACTTGTTATTCTCACATTTTCTTATTTTTCCTTATTTGTTGTAGGTTCTGATAATTTTCTTTTTCCCCTGAAAAAACCACCAGGTGTTAAGCAGCACTTAATATAATGCTGACAAATCAGTAAGAATATTTTTATTAGTCATGTGGGTTCTCTCTCTCTCTAGTGCATAATATTATGAGTACGTATGGATAAATATAAGTAAAATCTATCCAAAATAGGTTCTATTATTAAAAGAGATGGAGAAACGGGTCCGGTCGGGTCGGGCCGGGCCGGGCTCTCTATTCAATCTATTCACCCTCAAGGCTCATTTCTTCAGTTTCTGTCCATCCCCAAGATTCCAACCTTTAAACCACTCTTGCTTTGCTCAAAAACCCTAAACACTTATTTCTTCCTGGTTTTCTTCATCAGCCATACGCCACACGAGCTATGAATGCCCATTATTCGTCGTATTCATCTTTATATCCATGGAAGCCCCTACTCTGTGAAAATGGAGCTAACTAAAGGCGCTCTCGGTATCTTCTTAATTTTTTTTTTCATCTTCTCAAAGATGCTGATATTTCTTCGCAATCTTTTCCAAATGGGTTGCCGAGCCTCCTCTCATCGAGTAAGCCCTCTCTCTTCGATACCTCAATACTCATCTAATTGCCTTTTTATCAATGTATCGTCATTGTCATTATCATCATCACATGGTTCTCTTATAGCTTGCCCTTTGGTTTGGTTCACCAGTTTTCTCTGTATTACTCGATTCCCGTTTGTCACCAAATCCAATCCCAATTCGTTTCCCGATAATATAAATACAGAATCCCTGAGAATAATTATTCAACACGACTATTGGGACGATCCCAGAATTGTGAACTTGTTTGGTTCGGCTTTGGCGCCTATTTGGGTGTCCAAGTTTTTGGTGGAACTCAGGGGAGACCCCAAGTTGGCTTTGAAATTGTTCAGATGGTCGAAAACCCAAATTGGGTTTTGCCACACTACTGAATCTTATTGTATTTTGGTTCACATACTCTTTTATGCTAGAATGTATTTTGATGCCCATGAGATTCTTAGAGAGCTGGTGTCGTTGAGGCGGGTCTTGCCGGGTTGTGATGTATTTGATGTGTTGTGGTCAACAAGGAATGTTTGTCGTCTGGGATTTGGAGTGTTTGATGCGTTGTTTAGTGTTTTGGTTGAGTTTGGAATGCTTGAGGAAGCAAGTGAGTGTTTCTTGAGGATGAAGAAGTTTAGAGTTTTGCCAAAAGTGCGGTCTTGTAATACCCTTTTGCAAAGGCTTTCAAAGCCAGGGAAGGGGAATTTTTCAAGGAAGTTTTTTAAGGATATGCTTGGGGCTGGGATTACTCCTTCGGTTTTCACTTACAATATAATGATTGATAATATGTGCAAAGAAGGCGATTTGGATACTGCTAGTTGCTTGTTTGCACAAATGAAAAGAATGGGCCTTACACCTGATATTGTCACATATAATTCTCTTATTGATGGATATGGAAAGGTTGGAATATTAGATAATTCGTTTTGCATATTTGAAGAAATGAAGGATGCAGGTTGTGAGCCTGACGTAATAACCTTCAATTCTTTGATTAATTGTTGTTGTAAATTTGATAAAATGCCCGAGGCTTTGAATTTTCTCCGTGAGATGAATAATAAAGGGTTGAAGCCAAATGTCATAACTTATAGCACATTAATTGATGCCTTCTGTAAAGAAGGGATGATGCAAGAGGCTGTTAAGATTTTTATGGACATGAAACGAGTTGGCCTTTCACCTAATGAGTTCACCTATACTTCTTTGATTGATGCAAATTGCAAGGCTGGCAATTTGAGCGAAGCACTGAAGCTGAAAAAGGAGATGTTTCAGGAAGGGATTAGCTCGAACATTGTAACGTATACAGCTCTACTGGATGGGCTATGTCAAGATGGGAGGATGGAGGATGCAGAAGAAGTCTTCAGGGAGGTACTGGAAACTGGAATAAGTCCTAACCAGCAAATATGTACTGCCCTTGTTCATGGGTATATTAAGGCTAAGAGGATGGAGAATGCTAGGGAAATATGGAAAGAAATTAAGGGGAAAGGCTTTAAACCAGATTTGTTACTTTATGGAACCATCATTTGGGGCCTTTGCTCCCAAAATAAGCTTGAAGAGTCTGAGCTTGTATTCAGTGAAATGAAGGGTTGTGGATCAACTCCAAATCATTTCACTTACACAACACTTATGGATGCTTATTTCAAGGCCGGAAAAACCAAGGAGGCACTTAATCTATTACAAGAAATGCTGGACAATGGTATTGAGTTCACTGTTGTAACATATTGTGCATTAATTGATGGTTTGTGCAAAAAGGGATTGCTCCAAGAGGCAATTAATTACTTTAGGAGGATGCCTGACATTGGTTTGGAACCCAATGTTGCAGTCTTTACAGCCTTAATTGATGGTCACTGTAAAAATAATTGCATTGAAGCAGCTAAGGAGCTGTTTAATGAAATGCTAGACAAGGGTATGATTCCAGATAAAG
Organism: Prunus avium; assembly: GCF_002207925.1. The sequence continues at coordinate 34,220 of NW_018921584.1, read as the reverse complement.
CTGCTTACACCACTCTAATTGATGGAAATTTGAAGCATGGAAATCTTCTAGAAGCTTTGAGCGTGGAAAAGAGAATGAGAGAAATGGGTATGGAACTTGATCTGTATGCGTATACTTCCTTGATTTCGGGTCTTTCTCACTTTGGTCAGGTACACCAAGCAAAAATTTTGCTTGATGAGATGATTGGGAAGGGTATCCTTCCAGATGAGATTCTTTGTATTTGTCTGCTAAGAAAGTACTATGAGCTAGGGTATTTGGATGAAGCCTTTGAGTTGCAGACTGAAATGGTTAACAAGGGTTTAATAACTGGAACTTGTGATTATGCGGTTCCTAATGCAAGAACTTGAGAGGGGGGGTAATTGCTTATCCATCTTAGGTTGGTTGGCGTGTCTTGAAATATCTCAGTTGGAAACATAGAATGGCTTTACTTCTACTAATTGGAAGCATATGAACCCAGTGACCATTTGAACTGAGTTCTGGATGGACAGGATGATTTGTTGCAAAATGCGTGTTTGATTCCTCTTGATGAAATATGACAACTACCTGTTGAGGCATATTAAAGATTCTCTGTGGTCTAATGAGGGAAAATCTCCTACGTACAGCGCCTTTAATGGGTAAGGGGTTTTTTTTACTTCTTTCAGGTGATGCCTTCATTAAAAAAAGAAGAAGCTTGCATTACTTTTGAATGATGAGATAAAACTACTTCTGGAATTCATAATTTCCTTTTTAAATTTCCTTCTTGAATTCTTCCAGCTGCGGTATCCTGAACTGACTGTAGTAAAACATGTGGCAGCTGGAATTCCTGGATTGGAAGGTATTGTCCGGTTAGCCAGCTTTGCTAGAAAAAAAGATGCATAACAAGGAAAGGATTGACCGGACTCAGTTGAACTGGATGATGCTTTTGGCGAGCAATACTGGCAAGGTGCAAATTTCACTCTACATCTTATTATTTTGATATTCCAATCGTGGTATTCATGCCTAGATGTGGCAACGTCCTCGAGTAGCTATTTTTCTTTGCAATTTGCTTCTCATTGACTAACTGATGTGATTATATGTCCTCTACTTTTTATAGTACTTTAGTCTGTTGTTAATATTGTACTCTGGAAGATGTCTTTCACTGGCTATGTCAGGCCAGGACATCATAAAATAGATATATGCCAAATACATAAGGCTACTTATCTGCCACTTGCCTAGCATATTAATACACTTGCTATTCCACTTTGGGGAAAAGAAAGATGAAGGAAAGTTAAGTTATACATTTTGAAAAGCAAAACTAAATTTGTATCGATTGTGTATCCGAAGCAAAGCCTTTAATTTCATTTTGGCGGGTCAGATGAAGCCGATCAAATTGGGTTTCATTATTTTGGATGGGATAAACTATCTTCCGGCCCAAATAATACATGATTGAACTGGATTGAGGATGAATTCTATTCTATGATTTGTTTGATTACTCTTAATTAAAAATGGTAGGGACGAGAGGCAGCGGTGATGACAGCAATGGTGGTGGCAACAACAATGTCGGTGCTGCGTGGCGGCAAAGATGATCAGCTCTCACGTCGTGGTTGTGGCCGGCTGTGGCAACCATGATAGTTGCATGAGAAGTGTGATGGTGGAGACAACAATGACACCGCTGGTGTTAGCAGTGAGATAGTGTTGGCGGTGACATTATTAGAGGATGAATTGTATTACGAAGATTATATCCCCTCCCTAGTGGATTTCTACATCCTCGTCTAATTTCTTAGACATAAATGTATCAAATCCGGCCTTTTAAATCAGGGCCCAGGCAGATTAATGTGGCCTTTACTTTTATCATTTTCCTTTCTCATTTTAATCTTCCAGATTAATGTCTCCTCTTTGAATATTGTTTGTGATTCTGTGAACAGTTATTGAGCTCTGCAATTCATGGATTGCATGAACTGATATACGAATGAATGGCCCAACTGGCAGAGGGAGGAGAGAATTATTATTATTTTTTGTTTTTCAACTTGTAACAAATCAAGATACTAAAATGATTCAATTTACAATTGATCGAATTACAGCTAATACCAATTTCCTTCTCTTTTAAGTATTTTAGTATGTGTGAGTTCAGTATACTATCACCCTTCTCAATAGAAAAGAGTTTTTTTTATTTAAACCTTGCACTTCTCTTTGTTCACCCCATATTCTAAGTTCATCCCAACTTATAATTCAAATTTTCACAATTTCAAAGAAAACTCCACTATCTTCCCAAACTATCCCTGAATACATACTCAGCAGACAAAATAAAAATAAAAAACTCATCAACCTCACACCCTACACCCCACACCCCTCATCACTCTAAGTTCACCTCAACTTCACATTACTTAAAGAGATACACGGCTGTCAACTATATAATATATATATATATATATTTTGATATGCATAAAAACATATTATGATCAAACAATATAATATTAGTCAATGATGATGTCATATGCAATATGTTCTTCAGTTTTTTTTTATTGGAAGAGAAACGATGTATTGATAACAAACAAAAATAAAATTTAAGAGCTTAATTGATGACCCAAGAAATAATTTTACATTACATATCTCAATTGATGCCCCACAAGCCACTATTTGCATATAGTGTTTAGAGTTTGTGAAGAGAAGATGAGAGTGTAGTAGGTTTCTTGGATTGAAAAAGAAGAGTAATATGGTAATAGGTTGTAGAGGAATTTGAGTGGTGGTGTGTGTATAGATAGATATACGAGGGTTAAGTATTAAGTTGGATGACCTTTTTTATCTTTTTATACAATAATAAAACTTAATAGCTTAATAATTGAAGTATTTGGGTAGAAAAGTGAGGAGTTTAAATAGAAAAACTCATAGAAAAAGTCCTAAGAAAAAAAGTAATTTTGTCTTAAAAATAAAAAAGCGCAAAATGTACAAAAGAGGAAAAGGCTCATGGCAGAAAATGTGAGGGCGCGCCCAATTTATATCCCTACAGGCTACACCTCCGCAAGTATAAGCATACAAGAAAAGTGGCGTCTACCTGGCTTGGGTTGGGAGCTGGTGCGGCAGATCGGTGGGAGGCTTGGAAGCGCTTTTGGCATCCGAAAGCTGAGGTACGGTTTCAGCCTTGGATTCTCACAAGCCTCGTACACTACCTCTCTCTCTCTCTCTCTCTCTCTCTCTCCCTCTCAGTCTGTATAGCCGTTAAAGTTCACTATTATGCTCCAAACCCAGAACACACCAATTACTGATTTACTAGACTGACTAAAACAACAACTTCAGAAATTCAACAATGTCTTCTTCCTCTAAACACACAATCTCTCTTCTTTGGGATTTGCAGTTTGCAATTAAAAAGGGGAAGAAGACGACGAATGAGATGAATTCGAAGGGCTTTCAGTTAAAATAAATTTGGAAGAAATGGGGAGTAGGGTTCCAGTGCAGCACTACAACATGAGATCGCCTAATTCCTACATTGGAAACCCTCTTCACGACCTCAACACCGTCGATGCTCGCCCCTCCGCCGAAATCGACTCCATCAGCGACGTCGACCGCGACGCCGTCACTGAGCATAGCCTCGACAACGACGACGGTTCCAGTGCCGTTGTTAATGACTGTATACATGAATCCTACACCAACTCTTTACCCATCCACAGCGTCCGCGTAGGAGTTGAAGAAGACCGCTCGCGCCTTGAAAACCATGGCGGCTCTTCCAGTTCCAGGGCTCCCTACGATCTCTTATCACTTCAAGGTACCAACTTTAACTTGCTTCCTTCGAATTTTGTGTATTTGTGTTGGAAAGTTTGAAATTTGAACCGAACCCTTTTGGCTTTGGAGTCAGATGTGTCACCTATTGAATCAGCAAGGGCACGATTTCTGCAACTTATTGTGGATCATTTTATTAGTGAACATGTCGTTGAAGTGCCTAATTCTGAGGCTGCTGCTGACTATGATAGTGCTCAGTCTGGCCAAGACAAACTCAATAAGAGAAAGCCCGGGGAGGTCCGATATGAAGGGGACCCTAGACTGGCTTTGCCCCTGATGTATGTCGCAAATATGTACCAAACTTTGGTTAATGAAGCAAATATTAGGCTTGATTCCTTGAGTGGATTTCGTGAGAAGACAATTGGGGTTGCCCTTGAAGCTTCGGGTGGGTTGTACAGATGCCTGGCTAAGAAATTTCCAAAAAAAGGTATTCAATTTCTCTGCATATAAGATCTATGCTGATTTGTGAATCAATTTTACTCGTAATAGCATCTAAATAATAAGCGGTTCCTAAATAACTCTTGCCGTTCTTTGTGATAATATCTGATTTGCCTATATCTTTCTGAAAGGACCGTGTACATTTAAAAGAAGAGAGTTGGCCACATCTATCGAAACAAGGACAAGATTTCCAGAGTTGGTCATACAAGACGAGAAGCGAGTTCGTTTTGTTGTAGTAAATGGTTTGGATATTGTTGAAAATCCTAATAACATGCCTACTGATGATGCAGAGTGGTAAGTTTATCAATCAATTTGCAATCTTCTTTTTTGGGGTGTGATTATCTGTTAAAATATTCCAATTTTTGGCTCATCTTTTGCACAAATTTCCATTTCTTAAGACTTGATCAATGTTTTCCTTTGGGCAAGACAGCCTCTTTGGTCAATGAGTACATGGAAACTTGGCACAAGGCTGTGCTGAGCTATAGCTGGAGTACGAACGATGGCCACTGTTATATAGTTTCATGACTTCTAACATCTCTTAAGCTTGAGATTCTGAACCCCCTGTTACTACCTCTATATATGTGCTTATCAAAAGCTAAGCAACTAAGTTGATGATAAACAGCTGCTGCTTATGCTTTTCAAAACAACCTTTTACAAGGATTACGAGGATGAATTTGGAAAAGCCCCAAGTGAAGACTATCCTTGTAGGACCCATGGGGGATATATATATATATATATATATAATATTCAATAACACATAGAAATTTCTGAGAATGCAAGTCGTGAGTCAAGATATTTATTTTAAACTGGGAAGAATAGTAGTATTTTTCCCTTCCATATGATAGTTTGTGCTGAAGTATCATTCTTTTATTTATTTTTTGTCTTAGTCGAGACCTGTCTGCATGAAGTACTGATACAACTCAGATTTGGTTTGAAGTTTGCAATGTGCCTAAATCTTTCCTTTTCCTTTTTATTTCATTCTCTTTTGCTGCAGGTTCAAACGATTGACTGGTCGGAATGAAGTAGCAGTCTATGCTCGAGACTTTAAGTTCTATTCTCCAAGACACAAGTATAGACGTGTTGCAACAAACTCTTCACCTAATATTGCTGGTTTACCAGTAAGCTTGAATTCACTTATTTTGTAATACTTGGAGCTCATTTTCATCTCATTAACTATGGCAAAGAATTTAGGTTAACCATGAAGAATGGGGGTCATTACAGAACATTCTGAAACTGTGGGACATAGATAGGTCATAGATTATAGAAATCTCCTTTTGTTTTTCTTTCTCCTCATGGTCATGTTTGAGTAAATCCAAAATTAAAACTGCATGATATGGAAATTTATATTTGGTGGTACCTATAATAATGTCACAATATTTTACTTTACTAACTAAATTGAATGCGGAGGTATCAAATCATCCTCTTAATATATCCTTTTCAGACATTTCCTGGCACTGATAATTCTTCCATTTTGGCTGCTGCTCAGGGATTCCGCTCCGTAAGTGAAGTAAGAGTTAATTCTATGCTTAATGATTATTGCAACAACGTTTTATGTTTGAATGGATTGTCAATATATTGAGATGAGCATCAGCCTATATCAAGATTGTTGTTGGCCTGAGATGTTTTATATTGTTATCAGCCTTAGATGGTTGCAGGGCATGTAGCTGCATGCTGCTGTGAGATTGATCTTCAAATTTTTCTGGCAAACAAAAACATCAAGTTTTTGGATTAGTTGTATCACTGCCATGGTTCTTTTATAATTCAATTATTTTGCTGTTTGCAATTTCCAACAGTAAACTTGACACATTAAAGGCAAAATAAAATGCCTATTAAGTGGATGGAGTTTCCAATGGCGGGGATTGTGAAGCTACTAATAAACTCATATAAGTCTCTGTTGACACCTTATTGGTTGATGACAGCTAGACATATCTGGTTTAGGACCAAATGGTGTAGCACACTCACTTTCACCACATATTCGAGAATAAATCTTTTATCTTTTGTAGAAATCTATTTAAAACTTAATGGTGCTCAATATGGCTTTTATTTTGATTAGTATGCTATTGTGAGTCCCTATGCCTCTGTTTTTCTGGATATACAAAACATTGTCTATGTAAAAATGGAGATTTATCTTTTTCCTTTTGGCAGCCACAAAATCAGCAGACGACTCCGTGTAAGCATCATATGCAACCCTTGTTGCACCAACCTCAGTTTCAGCCTGTTCACCAGACTCATCACCAATCCATCAACCAAAGTCCACATGCTGTTCATTATTCTCAAAACCATCAATGTGGTGCTGCCTCGCACCTGCCCGAAATTGCTCATGCTCACCATTCACCGACTATATCGCAACACATGGTTTGCTTACAACCCCTCACAGGAGGCCATGTAGGGGGGCGCATGCATGTATTGGTGAGTTCTATTTTGCATGCTATGTCTCAAATTCACGTTCGTCTTTTGATGTTTTTGCTATTCTTAAACGCTCCCTTTGCTTTGTGCTGTGTCTTTTGTAAAGTCTCTATTAAGTGATGGATTATGTCAACTGCAATGGGAAACAAAGTAGAATGATTTTAACGTCTGAAGCATATTTTCACGACCACATAAAAAAATGTCTTTATTTATTCCTTACTAACCAAGTTTTATTTCAGCCATCCAGTCCTGCCAAGTTTTGCGACGAATGTGGGGTTCCATACTTGAGAGAAACCTCTAAGTTCTGCTCAGAATGTGGCGTTAAGAGGTTGGGAGTATAATATGGCCTCTTATCAATTCTTCACTGCCCACCATGAAGTATATTGAGTTCACAGCCATGTAACGTTTGTTCTTTATTTTGTTGTAAATATGTATATTGGTCTGAGTCGGAATTTTTAAGAAAAAAGTAGCATTGTGACTCAAAGATAATATTTTTTTATATTTATGTTGAAACTCTAGGAAAACATGAGGAATCTACAGAAGAGCAGATCTGCATGCCAATTTGTTCATTCAACAATTGGCTGCTGGAAATAAAAAATCAGCAACGACCAGAGGAATGGTAATCTTTTGATTCGTTTTGGTGGGAGAGTGAGAAATGCAAGAGAAGAGAAGCGCGAGGTAAAGTAAGCAATTATGCAAGTTGGGGGCTGGGCCCACATGATTGGGTTTCATATGGCATCTGGGCCGCCCCTTCAGACTAACTTTGTACAAAATGCCCAATTCTTCTTGTTCCGGTTCTGTTTTAGTAATTGACTAGCCTACGGCCTACACTACAGGCAGGTTATTATTTAAGAGAAGATGGCTTCGTCAACTTCCTGTTTCAGAAAATACCTCTTACGTCCCTATTTTATCAATTTTACCCTTATTACATGGAAAGAGAAACAAACATATTAAGGGTAGATAAGTAGTTATAATTTATTTTAAATAAATCTACACAATTCCTCATCACTCTCGGTAATTACCAAAAAATTTCCTTCTTCAATAAATCCACACCCACCCACTTTCATTTTTATCAAAATTAAAAGAAAATCTATAATAAAAAAATAAAATGTAAATCATATTCGGTTTGAAGTCCAAACATACCAACAACCAAACCAACGGTTCTACTGTGAGTTCCCTCGGAGTAAAACTTTCTCTCTGTCTCTCTCTCAAAAGTCACACTCTCCTACTCCTCCCCAGCTACCTACCTTCCCATAAACTCCAAACTCTCAAGAACTCGTCGGCCGCTTAACCATGAACTCCTCCTCCACTCTAGCCTCCTCCTCATCGTCCTCGTCTCTCTTTCATTTCAAACTCACCCCCTCTAAACCAACTCAACCTTCTCTTCTCCGTTTTGCCCCACCACATTCCCACAATTCCCACCATGCCCCTGCCCTCAAAATCACAGCTTCCTCAACCAACCACAACACCCTCCTCCCAAGCAACGGCGGCCACAACTCAAACCCGATTCTCCAAAATCTCAAACATTATGCCAAAGCTGCAATTCTCATTGGCGTCGCTGCCACCATGTTCACCAAGTCCTCAACTTTGCTCGCCAGAGCCGAACCTCCGCTTACATTGACCGAACAAGCCCCAACCCAGGTCTCGGATGACGAGAATCAATCCTCATCGCCCTTGTCTGACTTCCTAGGCTCCAATTCGGAAGCCATCGAAGCCTTGAAATCGCTTCTGCAGCAGAAGCTCGAAAACGGCGAGGACGGTGAAGCGCTAAAGATCCTGCAGCGCTTGGCCTCGGCGCAGCCCTCGGCGACCGAGTGGAAATTCATGATGGCTAGGGTGCTCGCCGAAATGGGCGAAAACGAAAGCGCCCGCCAAGTGTTCGAGGAAATACTCGCGGCGGATCCTTTGTCCTTCGAGGCGTTGTTCGAGAACGCCCTGCTGATGGACCGCAGCGGCGAGGGCGAGGCGGTGATGAAGCGATTGGAGGACGCCTTGCAGATTGCGGAGGAGGAGAACAAAGCAAAGGAGGCTCGCGACGTTAAATTGATAATGGCACAAATTCAGTTCCTTCAGAAGAATGTGGAGGACGCTTTGAATAGCTATAACGAATTGGCAAAGGAGGACCCCAAAGACTTCAGGCCCTACTTTTGCCGCGGCATGATTTACAGTTTGCTTGACAGGAATGCAGAGGCGCGAGAGCAGTTTGAGAAGTACCGCCAGCTTTCGCCGAAGAAGTTCGAGGTGGATGGCTACTTGAGGACGCCATTGTCGCGAGTCAAGCTATTTGGGAACGATGAGAATTGAGTTTTGAGGCTCTCTCTGCCTGTGTCAAACTCTTTTTTGTTATTTTCTTGTTTTGATTTTTGAGACTTGGTTGAAAGTTGAAAATAACAGTTGAGAGATGTCGTTCAATTCTCTCTCAGAAACAAAGGTCCTAGTTATACAAGTTGTTCAAATCAAAATCTTACGTTTTAATCATTCAACTTCTTAAATTGTACAAGCTTATCTCTAAGCCGATGCATCCAGCAAATCACTAACATGTAATGAAATATAAAAAGTAATACTCATCAAAGATAATTTGTCTGACATATATATATATATATATATATATATATATATCAAAAGAACCATCGAGTTCCAACATAACAAGATTCACATAGCATATATATAATATATATTAACATGTGATGGCTACTTTTTGCCTCCTTTCTTCTTGGACTTCTTGTTCTTGCCCTTTTTCTTCCACTTGTTTCCAGTTTCCTTACTGCCAGATTGGGATCCAGAAGCCGCAACATCAGCTTGCTTAGACTTTGGATTTGACTCTTTGGTTATGCAGCTTTCCTCAACTGTAGTGTGACTGGCCCCGTCCCCGGCATCACTCGGCTTATTAGATGCAGCATCAGTCTGTAATGGTTCCACCACAGCAGAGTTCGATGGCAGGATCTTAGAACTCTTCCCCTCATAATTGGTTGCATGAAGCACACGACTGCCAGAATTATTGCCTCCTGCTTCAACAGACCTAGCTTGGGAAGTGTGTAGTACAAATGGTTTAGGAAACAATTTCCTCAGTATGTCATCCCTGGAATGGTTGGCTTTCATGTCAAAAAATATGGCATCTGGACATACGAACCTTGCACAATTGGACCCAAAATTTGCAATTACCAAAGTATTACCAATCTTCTGAAAAGCTGCAGCTAGCACATTCACATCTATACTAGGAGATTGGTGTCTTCTCCTCCTCTTAAGGGTGTCATAAAACTCCCATGGCAGCTGCTCAGTGATACATTCCCTCCCCAGCAACTCATAGAGTATACCTTCACCCATGCCAAAATTCACATAAACCAAGCATAACACAACAACAAATCTCAACATGAGCAGTGAATAGTAGTTTTTCCAATTTGGATGGGTCTTTTTAATCCATTCAACCATATCCCCCTTATTAAAAACACACCCCTGAACCACATGAATTACAAAATGAAGGATGCCATCCAAAGAAGATGGCACATCAGCAACTATGGAACTTACATTGGTATCTTCCTCTTGGTATATAAGCCACTCAATAAAGCAAGAACTAGTAGTGATAGCATTACCCTTAAAGCGAGTTGCCCAAAACAGAAGGCGCTCGACAAGGTACAAAAAGCAACCAGGTGATATGTAATCATTAACAACCCTCCAGTTCGCATTATAAGTATCAACCAAAGCTCCACAGAACTTCAACATTACAGAAACCTCTCTCCGTTCTTGACTGGTGTTTCCAGGGCCAATATTCTCACAGAGATTCTCAATGAATGCCTTCCATGGCGGGTGGCAGTCCAGTTTTTCCACAAGCTTTTTATATAGTTCACTACTCAGCTTACCGGACCCGAGAATAACCATTACAAGCCTTCCAATTTTCCCAAAAGACAGCTCCCTCTCCGAGCTGGTATACTCAACTATTACTTGTTCCAGCGCATTCTTTAGAGCATCCGTTCTTCTAAGAGAAATCATACTCTCCCTCAATGAACTCCTCCAATCCATAGGAAATATGTGCATAACAACACTCTCAGTTGAAAACTTTACACATCTCTGCAATCTCTCCGTATCCTGATACCTTAGCTTCAAACATTTTGATTGCAAAAGATATAGAGAGACCTCACAAATATGGGTAAGGCACCTGCTTTGGCAGAACACTGGATCAGCATTCTTCATTGGAAACTTGTAAAGAATTTCAAGCTTGTCCAAAACTTTCATGCCAACAGAAAGCATTTCTGAACTCCAATAATTACAAGCAGCTGAGACAAGCTGGTGAACATCAACGGAGACCAACTTTCCATGACTTCTAAAATATCTTCTGTCCACACCTCGAACCCAATCAGCACCAGATATGAGTAAAACATAGACTGGACTACGATTATGATACAACCTCCACACTCCTAAGTAATCAAAACAAAACTCCCCGTCGCTTTTGTATTCATTAACATCTTGGGTTTCAAGGCATCCGAGATATTCAAAAATTAAAGCAACTTTATCCTTCCAAAAATTCCAGAAGTAAATCAGTGAATCTATAGATACCTGATTTTCAGATATTCTGTCTTCCGAGCACTTTATCAGATCACCATCAACCAGCTTCTTGTCCCACACATACTTATTAGCGCTTGAAGAAATATGAGCATCCAATATTTTTCGAGCAGATAATAATTCACCTCTAATACTCTTATGCCTCTGACAAACATTCATATGATTTTTTATCAAAGCCAAGTTACTCTGCTCATTTAACAAAATGTCAACCTCATTGCAAACAAGCTCATAAAAGCTTTCCGTTACATTCTTAGCAAATGACTTGGCTTTTAATAAAAGCTCCACCTTTTGTGAAAACTGTTGTATGGGCCAGCCCTTTCTGCCATATGACCAAAGAGAGTTGGCAAGCACATAGAATAGAATATGTAATGACGCTTCTCTGGACTTGCCTGCCTTTTCAAGAAAATCAGCTTCGAGTAGAATATCACCTTTCAGCTTTGCGATGTCGGCGGCTTCAAGATAGTTTCCAAATTCTGCTTCCAACAAAAGAAGCTCATCAAGGATATCTAACTTCTTCAAAAAGTTCCGCATCAAAATTATAGAATCAAAAGCTTTAACAAATTTCATCATGGATCTGTTATCTTTCAACTCATAATAGTGAAATGCGCAGCTCTCCAGAAATTCTTGTTCAATTTTATCTATTCCTTCACCTCGTCTAGCCACAACACAGTCCTCTGTTGCATGCTGTTTCCAATAATTGATGTATTGCAAACCCATTTCAAACAGTTTTCCTTTGGCACAAACAGTGAGACACTCGGAGAAAAAATTGCCCTTAGCATACACATCTGCAGCATTTTTATAGCATCCAGCTAGAGAAAAACATTCCGCAGCTCTTTCCAGCTCAGACACGCCACATTTATCCAAATAAATCCAAGCTGCACCAGTACAAGTTAAAAAATGAGAAGAAATTTATTACAACCAAAATTCCACAGGCTTCATAGCATTATGCAAGGTATTAAATGATGGTGAATTAAAATCTAGTACTTGAGATGTTAAATAGTTATACCTGCTCTTTCATATTCGCCCAAATCAAAGAAACACCTGGCAGCAGAATCTGCCTTGCCTATAGCATCAAATATTTCAGCAGCTTCCCTAAGAATGGAATTGGCCTCTTCAGGATTTGAAGTTCGCATACGGTCAGCCATAGCTTTAAGGCCGGCTGCTTTTGACCTTCTTTCCCAATACGTATCACCAGCTCTTTCAAAGCACATTGTGGCCATTTCGTAGTTATGTTCATGATATAGCTGCAAGGAACAATTTGATGCTTGTAATGCAAGGAGTAAAGTAATGATGACAATGAGAATAATATAAATTAACTAATACTACAACAAATGCTTTAATTGTTTGTCGCTACTATAAATTAACTAATACGACAACAAATGCTTTAGTTATGTTCATGATATAACTTAATTGCTTTAAGACGAAAAATTTGCAAACCTTAATGCCCCGTGATTTCCACTCCTCTGGACTGCTTGCAACTTGCATTGCCTGTGCAAGCGAATCATCCAGTTGCCTAACCTGTACAAGACATTTCTTCTTCCAATAGTCAAACATAGGTTTGGAGAGATCTTCTGCATTCTCACAAATCCACAATCTCTGTCTGGTACGAGTAACGGCTACATATAGTTGCTTTAGTTCAGAGCACAAGATGTTGTGCTTGGCTTCATTGAAACTTGGAAAGCCCTTAGGTAATGTTGAGTCAAGTAAGTCTTGTTCCTTCATGTAATCATATATTACCCTCCATTGATTTTTCAATGGTGATGAACCAAAAAAGTTGTACAAGAGTACGTCCTATAGAAGGGACATGATTGTCATGAATGAACAAAAGTTTAAACATAGTAAACATATAAAGGACTGAAAGTATCATAATTCAATAAATAGTGCAGAAGTAAACCATAATTTTCTAATGTGAAGCCAGTATCTAATTAGATTCCGTTGGGAAAACCAGACACAAAAAATTATGCAACGGAAAAAGGAGAAAAAAGACCAGATCATGCTGGGATAATAGCTTTTCCAAGATTTGAAAAAAAACTAAATAAGCAAATAAATATTGTAATCACCTGGAACTCGAGGCCCTTGCACTCCACAATGGTCAGGACAAGAGCATGTTTCCCAACAAACATGGAAACTTCTTTCCTAGCACCATCATCTCGCACCAAAATAACCTGTTCTGCACCAAAGCCAACTATATTTCCACTGTCAGTTCCACTATTTCCAAATATTTTTATGATTGCATTTTCATTTTCTCCAGATTCAAGCAAAACTGGAGCTTCCCCGTATATAAGACTGGTTTCAGGTTTTAAAACATCAATAGAGTGGGGAAAAAAGCGATAGATTAGTTCAACAATGCTCTGTGATAACTTCAGTACACCAGCATGGGTACGGAAATTTTGAGTCAAATGAAATATATCTGAAATTTGTCCCTTTACTTTTCTTTCATCATGCATATTACTTCTTGATTCCAATACAAACTTCTTGTGGAACAGATGTCGTATGTCTTGGAACCTAAAATCAATACCCCTTGCAATTGTTTGAGCAGTATCGCCCGAGAAAACGAAACCCTCCTCAACATTGCTGCACATATGTTTAAACAGAGCAATTTGACTCATTGTAAGATCTTGAACCTCATCAATATAAACAAAGTCCATTTGATCACCCCCATATTTTTCATGCCTGAGACGGCGCTGAAGATCAATTACAAAATCAGCCAGATCATATTCACCATTTTCCATCTTCATTCTTTCATAAGCCTGAAATATATCGTATATTGCTTCTCTCTTTTGCCTGCTTAAATTGGAAGCCCGGCCCTCTGACAATTGAACATAATCCTCCCTATTGAGTTTACCATCACTTGCTTCTATGGATCCCAAACCACCTTTAATATGAGATATTATCTCTGTAAAGACTCTTGAAGCATCAAGCTTCTTTGTTAACTGGATATTAAAATGGGGCCAGTAAGATGAACTGAATCTGTCATACTTAACCTCCTTTGTCCTTATAAATGTCTGCAACGCAACTGATCTTGAACTTTGCAATTGACTTTGAGTGAGTTTTGTTGCATCAAGGAATCTTTCAAAGTATGAGTTACTCAGTGTTCCATCTAGCATCATCAAGAACTTATGGAATGTTATCACAAGGGGGTAGGAGTTGGGAGGAATATCATGAAATGAATCCTTGATATCTTTGAATTGGGCTTCCTCCTCATCAAAATCAGCCATATCAACCAAACTCTTTTCGGTTGAACCACATGCAAAACTGTGGACATACAAAAGTTAGCAACTTAAACTTATGCTCTTCTGGTGGCTGATGCAATGTTGATATTTATAGAACAATTCAAGTCAAGAACAGAAAGAAAATATTGTTTCAAGATTCACAATAAATAACTTACAATCAAACAAAAGAAAATAAAATGCAGTATCTTTTTGTTGAATGATCCACTCACCTTTTCAAGTGTAAAACATGTTGCTTGATGGCGAAACACAGCTTAGGACTCACGGTCACAAAAAGCTGGTGTAGAGTTATTCCATTAGTAGCTGAAGAACTCTGCTCAATTCTATTTTGACTACTAAAGCATCCTTGCACTGCCAATTGGTGACATTGTTCATTCTGAAATAATTTCATTGTTAAAACTGTGGTCTTCCCCGTTCCAGACCGTCCAACTATAAAGGTACTTCTACGATAAAGAATAATCTCCATTTCCTGGTCTGTAACTTCAAATGGAAGATCCAATTCTCTACCCTCGCGGTCAGACAGCAAGTGGTTTACTACACCAGACGATAGGGAGTAAAATTTCATGAGCAACAGACTCTCGCTGACCTGTGAATTCTCAAGATAACTTCTACCATCAGAATCGTCGTCACCAACTAAATCACTCTGGTTTTCAAAGATGCTAAGATCCTTAAACCGGGGAATATCCAAAGAGGGTGGCCAGATCTTGGGAACTTCCAAATCACTGGTCACAAATGACAAAGAAAAATAAAAATTACTTTAGAATTAAGTATGATGAAATATTTGTATCTTTATATGGTTCCAAAAAGAAAAAACTCATTATAATATATTCATGTATGTTCAAAAGAAAAAGTGAGAATGCAAAACAACATACCCCTCAAGACATTTCTCCTTGCACCGATTGATAAAATCATCTGTATATCTTTTCAAAATACTCTCCAGACGACTTACCAATTTTGGAATAACCTCCAGCGGCAATATGTCCCAGATCTTTAATATTTGAGTGTATTCCACATACTTTGCAATGTCAGTTGTGCAGACAATATATAGCCCTTCAACTTTATATTGCCTCAAGATTGGTGAAGAGCTTTCACAAATTGTCCTTACATTTCGCTTCTTAGGTCTCCAACCACTGGAAAGCTTCAGTAGAAGATTTAATACAGACTTCTTCAAACGGACAGACTTCAGCTTTTTGAATGACTTTAGAAAGCTATCACTGAAAAGAACCTAAACATAATGGATTGGGGGAAGAAAAAAATTATAAAATGAAATAAAAAAGCTATGTATGTATGTACTAGAAAGTCCAATTTCAGAACAAATATTGAAAAGATTGAGAATAGGGAGTTCTTGGAAATTAAGGGGAAAAAAGAAATGGAGAAATAAATAACTACCTACAGCTTTACCTTCCATCTAGAACTTCTAAAAAGTATGCTGTCAGCATTAAGCAAATCATCAAATTGGTCAAACTCTTTCTTCACCTCTAATATGGCCTTGGCCAAATCCTTGTCTTCATCAGCTTTAAAGAAGCATAGACGTCTTTTGGCATCAAGGACCAAGGCCTTCCAAACAGATATGCTATCACATAGGGTTCTTTCATTTCCCAGAATCCAAAGACAATGCCTAAAGTCATTAAAGAAGAGCAGTTATTTTCACCAAACTTATCAACAATGATGCAAAAACATACAAGTTTACATAAAACCATACCTAGCCCTTGTAAGAGCGACATTAACTCTTTGTGGTTTTGATATAAACTCAATGGATTGATGACTATTAGATCGTACAGTGGACATAATAATTATGTCCTCTTCCCCACCCTGGAAGCCATCAACCGTCTTCACCTTCACTGTAAAGCCATCAATCTTATCATACTTCTGTCGAAGTTGGTCCTGAACTGCAATTACTTGAGCAGCATAGGGTGATACCACCCCAATACTGAGTTTCTGTTTTGAAACAATCCATTCTGTATACAAAAAACAAAAACAAAAGAAAAAAAAACATTTATGATACCCTTGACACCCTAAAAGTTACAGACCCACCAAAAATTTGTATGCAGAGAAGAACTAAACAGAATTTAACATTTCTTACGGTTCAATAAACCTTCCAAGCACATAAAATAAACCATCTGGAAATCAAAATCATTGAAAGCATTGAATTGAGAACACGAACATGACTCAGCAACTAGACATACCTTTGTACAGATTCCTCAGTATTTTCAGAATAATAGCAACCTCTACCATATTCTTTCGACTATGTCCATCCTCATCCCTCTCCTCTCTTCCATCAATTACATTTATAAAAGAAAAGGGCCCAAACATTGACCCTGGAAGATAGTGCTTCTCATGGCTTCTTTTTTTAACATTTGGAGCATCAAGGATCTGATTATTATAAAAATTTGAATTTGGGAAGAAACTTATTGAGGGATGCATTCTGTATTGCATATTCAGAAGGTGTTTTGAGTGACCCATTAAGCTTAACCTCTCAAACAAGCTTCTTGAAAAACCAGCCTCATCAGAAACCTATGGAAGAAAAGAAGTTAGATATAAACGCAAAGGAATAAGAAGTGGAATGAAAATTTGCAATCAGAGAAACAAAGGAGATATATATACATATATAATATATATGTACATATATATATATATATGACCAAGTAACATCAACGTACATTGCTTTTCACCGTAGCTGGTAACTGACATTCATCACCAACAAGAACAGCATGCTTCACACCTCGAAGTTGCAGGGGTATTGTTGATTCGCACTCTTTTAATTGTGCAGCTTCATCAATAATAACAACTGTCAGTGGCTCCATTGCCACTCTATGCAACTTATATGAACTTGATGCAGTGCAAAATATTAAGGAAGCTCTTTGAAAACAGAATTCCATTAGAGATTCTTCATTCGTAACATTTGGAAGGTTAAGTCCACTAAGAGAATCCTGTAGAGTTCGTAATACTGAAAGGCATTCTCTTCTCTTCATGCACAGCAGAAACGAGTTATCTACAAATGAGTCAGGCACATCTTCAACTTCTGAATGGGAGAAAAGGTGTTCCAATGCTTCAGAAACAACATTACCTTGCAACAATAGTATTTCAATGGAATCAACTAAGCTTATGAGCGAAATCATGTTTTCAAAATTATGTACCGAAATGTAATTCTTGGCTATATGGGTACAGAATGTAGAAATGCAATATCGAAGCGATAATGCAATAGAAACAAATCTCTCTCTGAAAAATTCAAAAAATGATTTGCACTTCCCCTTGATAACTTTACTGTTAAGTCCGCATTCTTTCTCTTTCATTTCACTAACACCATTATGTTCTTTCTCTTTGCTTAACTCATTTTCCAAGAAAATATGGTAATGAGAAACACAACCTTCAAGAAAATCTGTCATGGAAGCAAAGCAACTCTTCCAACCAGTCACTGGCCCCAAGCACTCACCTAACCTTTTCACCCGGTAATTCAAATATATATCTTCAATGTGTGAACCAACTTTGAGTCGCTCCTTATTCCCAAATAAAAGAATTTCACCCAAAGAACAGAACAAAGAATTAGACTCTGCTTCAGTTACCATATGTAGCACACGAGAAGCAACCTCAGTTATTGCAACATTTGTTGGGGCACATATAACAGTCCTACAGTTCATCCGTAACAGAGTGAAAAGCAGAGTAGCGGTGGTTTTAGTTTTTCCTGTCCCAGGTGGACCCCATATAAGTTGCACAGTAGACTTGGAATCACAGTGCAGCATTTCAAGACAGGCCAAAACTGCCCCAGTTTGGGATTCATTCAATCCAGCTGATAAACTCTCTACTAACCACTTATCCCGGATGTCATCATTTGTCTCAGAACAGAGAAAATTGTTTTTCTGAGCCTGTTACCAACCAAGCATAACATTTTCAGTCAATATAAACAATAAATGTCAGTTTTGAAGTATAATAACAGATATTATCCCCCCTAGAAAAATCCTACGAAATTATAACACTGATATGGCATGTAAAAGTTAGATGGGAGAAAATATGTCATTACACAGCCAGCCAATCCAGTGTGCATAACTGGAGTGTTACAGATAAACACAGGACATAAACGTTGATCCAAAGATAAAAAGAAGGAAAAGAATATGCCATTTTTTCTTGTTACACTTTAAAGATTATTATATTTAGTTATGAAAAAAGTAACACACTGATAATTTGGTATGATGTCTAGTGAGTATTACATTACATCTTGCAACATGAAATGTTCGCATACCATGAATGAATAGGTCCCAATTTAGTGAATGCAATGCTAACTCAACTGAAAAAAACCTACAATATTTATCCGTAAGGTCTTACCACAGAATCAGTGCACAAAACTTCCTTGATAATCTTTAGATTTCTGGACATGTGCAACCCTTTCCATATTCTGCTATTAGGGACTAAATTTTCCAGGAAGACCAAAAATAGTGATGTATGAGTGCTGTCGTTGAATTCACACTCTTTGGATGCCTTGACTTTAAAATAACGAGAAGTACTATCATCCTCGTTATCATTTTCTGAGACCTTAGTGACTGAAACAAAAGCCCAGGGCCTCCCTGCCCTTTGTAAATCAGAAACAGTTTCGGGTTTGGCATCTGCTAAGACAAAAAGATCCCCAGGCAAAGTTTTATATGGTTCCTTGCCACGATCACTGAACCTGTTTCTCCAGAAATCAACCTTGATATCATACAGATTTTTCCCATACGGCTTGCATTCCTCAAAACCAACAACTTCAGCAAATGGAGCTCTGTAAATAGTTTCCATACTTGAATGCACTTGTGCCCGGGTTTCTTCCAATAAAGGATATAAATAAGACCCAAAATAATGCTGAACCGAATGAAATGATTCAGGAATCTTTTCCACCTGAAACAGTAAAAAAGGTTCAGAATAAGATGACAAACTATAGATGACATTCTTGTGGAAACGTTAACAAAGTGCAAGAAAATACCTGGTTCTTGTAAAGATTTTCATTCAAAATGTCTTCAAGCGACCAAGAAAACACAATATCAGTGAAACGGTCTGTTTTAGCTTCCGCCATCTTCTCTCACTCAGAGTCAGTCACTTTCTCTCCCACACTAGGCTTTTCTTATATGCATTCAGTGTAAAGTATATGACTTTGAATCCGGTTCAGAAAACCCACTTCAATAGAGATTAAAGGATATTGGATTTCTTCGCCACAAAGCTAGGCAGAGAGAGAAGATATGATCAGTGTCGATCAAAAGAGAAAAAGAAAAAGAGAAGTCTAGGAATCTGGTATAGTACGAGCACTGCCATGCATTACAAGAAAGAGATATACATTAGAACATTTAGCAACCCTTTCGCCCAAAAGAGAAGGCAAATTCCATTCAGCAATCAAAGAAACGTGAAAAGAGAAATGGTATTCAGGGTTTCTAAACTTAGAGGAGAAGTTCTTTTGAACAATTGGTTAGTCCGTACACCTTGACCATTTGACCTTTAAAGGTCCTCTCTTTACACTTCCCATATTATAAAATGCAAAAAGCATTCGGACAGTCAAGTATTAACCAGTCACATCATTTATTTATTTATTTATTTATTTAATAAAAAAGTGGATTTGTAAACATAAAATAAAAACGAAACAAATTTTAAGATTCTTCAGAGACCACGCGTCCCTTTTTTTCGAAACATTATTATATATGTGTCTTTTGGATTGCAAATTTTTTGTCATCTTCAATTCAATGCGCGCGCGCTCACACGCTAATTCCTTCTTAAGATAAAACACTCGTGTGCTTCGTCTTCCAAAGTACACGTAACATTTTAACTAGATTTGAAAATGATCAAAACAAATATAAAACTCCTCCTCTTAATCATGGCAAGTATTTCTCCTTTAAATTATAAACTACATCTCAATTAATTGCTGAAGTTCGTTACTCACAAATAATTAATCAACACCGGATAATTTCGATCTACTGGATACAATGCCAGAAGTAGATAATTAGTAAGAAAGTATCCGTAAGAATGCAGTTTTCATGCATTAGAAATCAAATGTTGATATATACCTGTGAAGAATCAACGATGGTAAGCTGATGAACTTGTCTGTGTCTTTCTCCTTGGTTTTGATTAGTAGTAAATCTTTGCCTAATTCCTTTACTTATTGTTCCCAGTTGTTTATTTTATCTTTCTTAATACAAGACAGCAGCATTATTAACGTGGAGAAATAGAAAATGCGGTCTCAGAGTCTTCCATTCCAACTTCCAACAAATACATGGAGAAGCTCAATGGTTGGGGATTGGTCTCTGTTTACCCAATAGCAAGCAAGGCATGCTAACATAAATATTAATGCTTGTATTCAAATTGCTGCCCAGAATCCATGGTGATCATCCACCTAAAATAGTAAACAACAAATACATGGAGAAGCTCAATGGTTGGGGATTGGTCTCTGTTTACCCAATACCAAGCAAGGCATGCTAACATAAATATTATTGCTTGTATTCAAATTGCTGCCCAGAATCCATGGTGATCATCCACCTAAAATAGTAAATTTTCTTTGGTATTCAAGAATTATTCGATATCCATATCGATCAGCGATTAATGAAGTTTTAAGATATTGCCAGTATATATTACAAAGAATAATAATAATAACCTAAAGTGATACTCCAGATTGTTTGAGGTAACTCGAACCTTTTTCTAAAGCTTTTGTAAGGGGTAAAGCGCTCTAAAGTTGTTCAAATACAAAACAAATTCGATGAAGGGAAAAGAAAAAAATGAGAAAGACTTAATTATGAGTGCATGGAACTCAACAATTTGAGAGCCAAAGCTTCTTGTTCCGCTAAAGATACTGAGTCGGGCTTGAACCCCAGTTTATCCTTACTTTCTTCTCTCTCACCCTCATCATCACTATCAAAGTATATCTTTGACCTCTTGTGGGGTCGATCCTCAGATGGCTCTCCTTCTGAATCAGAAAGATCACCATCCTCCTCTTCTTCTATATTTCCTCTCTTCTGCTTCATCTTATCCTTCATTCGTTTTTCACGGCGACGCTGGCGGTCCAAATCTTTGTCTTCCTTGTCCACCTTCTTCAAATCTTCTCTAAGCTTCTTATAATATTCGGTTTTCTTGTCTGCACCAAACATACGAAATGTAAGGACAACACTTTCTCCAGAATAGGACACAAAAATTCATAAATGTATTTCTTTTCTTCTTTTTTTTGGGTCAAATTCATAAATCTATTTCTATTTAGCTCAATTGTTCATTTCGATGGAAGGGCACCACCCCAATTATACGTCATGTTTATAATATTTCCAAGGCAAGGCAAGTAATCAGAAAATAAAGGTAAAACGCCATCTTTTTTCCACACACCTCAAGGTTTAGTTATTTTCCGCTTTTATTCCCCAGAGAACAATTCTTCAGATCATAGCAATGTCTTCCACCAATTACTTCTTGGCACATTATTCTGGTTTTATTTTTGTTGGAAATTACAGATTTATAATACATACCTTCAATCTGATCAAGCAGGCCACTGACATTTTTGGTGTCAGCCAGCTTCGCTAGTGGCAGTAGCGTGTTGCCTTCCTCGTCAAAGACGACTCTAGTTCCCACTGGCCTATTGATATTGATCTTTAACTTCTTCTTCTTCGAAATCCGAGTTGCCAGTCTACAAGGGAAAAAACGAATAATGAACTCAAATTTCGCTAACAAAATAGAAAGCAAATGACACATAATATGTCAGTCAGAATTTTGTAAGCTAATTTTTTGGGTTGAAACATGCATAAAACGTAATAGACAAGCAACTTACATAAGATCTCCAATTTTTCTTCCTTCCTCCTCTGCCTCATTTTCTCTATCATTTGTTAGAAGAGCATCTTTCTCCCCCTCTTCCTTAAAATCACCAATATCAAGCTCCTCTTTAGGAAGCTCCAATTCATGTTCCTTGTCCAAAATTTCTGGTTCAACAATGGGTGATAGTTTGGACATTTTCTTTGACTTGATTTTCGTGCTTAAAAAACGGATTTTGGGGGTCATTGGTAGACCTATTGATGCTGAAAATTCATCAATTGGTAGTTTCATAACATCAAAAATCTCTTTGTCCTTCTGATTGTGAACCGACTTCAGATACGTGATAAAGGCCCTTTTAGCCAGACCCTGAAGCGTATCCGGGTACTTGACTAGCAAAGCTGCTAACAACCCAGACACAGGTTGCATTCGTCCCTCGTTATGCTGAGAAAGAATTTTTAAACAGCTAAATTAGCCCGGCCCACAAATCAAAATGGGAAAAATGAAAATAAAAAGTGGATAATAGACTCCCCACCCAAAACAAAACAAAAAACAAAAAAGAAAGAAAGAAAACCTTTAATTTCTTTATGGGTATTTTTGCTGCTTGTAATTTATCAAGCATTTTTTCTTCTGAAGGCGTCAGGAATAAAACTGATCGCCCAGAAGAATCATAGCGAGCAGTTCGGCCAACTCTATGTATGTAAGATGCAACATCTTCTGGACAATCCACCTGCACATGGGAAAAAGTATTTTACAAAGGAAAAAAAACTGAGACCCCAGTCAAATGATATTTTGCTTATTTATGTTATAATATAATAACCCAGTCACCTGAACAACCCAGTCGACTGCCTTGTTGAAATCAAGGCCTCTTGAAGCCACATCAGTCGAGAAGAGAACTGAATGCTTTTCAGTAAACTGTGAGTATGTTCCCATTCGTCCCTCTTGCTTCATCTTACCATGAAGACACTTCAAGGGTGTTCCAGGACGGAGCTTCTTAAATGCTTCAAAGACAAATTTTACCTATTAAAAAAGCAATTCAACATCATCAAGAAGTAAAATTGGAGGTGAAACATGCACCCCAATTATGAAACTGAGTGAATTTGGGGTGAGTGAGACCAACACAATTTGGAGTAAGAAAAGAAATTTCTTTGTACTAAATGACTCAAGCAACTTAGGAGAATGCTATATTCATTATACATGTATGTATGTATGTCTACAAAGATCATAAACTGGAATTTAATGATATGATCAAAATTTCCATGCTGACTAGTGCAGAGAAGAGGGAGGGAGTTAACAGCAATATATGATCTACATGGAGAACAATGAATTCAAACTCTAAAGACCTGTTGAAGTGTGCATCTGTTGATTCAAGTTCAAAGTTCATTCATTGAACTAGATAATTGATTCAGTTGGCCACATTGACTGATTTGCCATTACAAGGGCTTAAGCTGGCCTCAAACAACCAGATGAACTCAGATGTTGCATATATATTATGCAGACATTATCAGGCATGACATATAGGCATCTGAGCTACAATGACATAATTCAAAAACAAAACTGCACCTGTTTTCGGGTTGATAGAAACACTAAAATTCTAGAATTTAGGTGTGTCTTTATGAAGCTCCACAGCAGGTCTAACTTTTGGTCAAGAGGAACGATGATTGCCATTTGCTGCAAATTCTTAGGAGTGGCTGTCACAGACTTCTCATGCACACTGAGATACTCTGGATCCTTCAAACTGAGTCTTGCAAGATGTTGAACCGACTTTGTTTGAGTTGCTGAGAACAGAAAGGTTTGTCTTCTGTTGGGTAGCTGTGAAATGATTGCATTCAGCGTCGCCTCAAATCCCGAATCAAGACAACGGTCTGCCTCATCAAGGACCAAAACCTGTTCCCTGACCGGGAAAGTCCACCCAAATCAGCAGGAAAATAGACAGAACATGTGTGTGTATAGATATAGATATAGATATATATACACTGGATAAGACTTCTAGGTCAGCAGGAAATGGCTTGAATGCATAAAGAAGAATCAGGCATAACAAACTTCTAGGTCGAACAATAATATTGTACAATGGAGAAAGACTATTGGTATGCATGCAGAAAAATAAGAATTAATAATCAAGAAAACACCTTCTATGAAAAAAGAAGAAGCTGAAAATCTGGAATAAATGGCAAATGTATGTGACAAAGTTAATCAGACCAGGAAATAGCAGAATTAGAAAGTAAATCTGATAACCCTCATCAGCATATTCAAAATCATACTTCCGATAGACGATATAGCACTATGGGTTGGAAACAGATTTCTGAGAATATACCATTTACCCCTCAAATTTCAAAAAGAAGAAGAGGAGGATAAATTAGACCTGAAGCTGTGAACAATCAAAATTTGGAGTTTCATCCATGTGCTGAAGAAGCCGGCCAGGAGTGCAAACCAGTATGTTCAGCTCATTTACGCGCTCCTTCTCTGCTTCAACATCTCTGCGACCACCAATTAGGAGGCCAGCACTAAAATTATGGTGCTTCCCAACCGCTTTTAACACATCAAAAGTTTGACTAGCTATTTCCCTTGTTGGAGATAGTATGATGCTGCCTACCCCATCCTGAGGACACCATCTCTCTCTATACAATTTTTCCACAAGCTGAAAGAGAACAAAATTAAAATATGATAGGGCATCAAAGGAGGGTTCTTTTATAACCATTGAAAAATGCCTATAGACTGACAGAGAAAGAATGGAAATTTTGAACACATCCCAACTTACCGGTATAACAAAAGCCAGAGTCTTTCCCGAGCCAGTCTTGGCGGCACCAAGAATATCTCTGCCACATAGAGCGTGGGGCAAAGACGCCCTCTGAATATCGGTCATTTCGATGTACTTGGATTGGCGTAAGGCGTCCTTGGTCTTCTTAGAGATGGGCAACTGGTCGAACCTGGTGGCACCAGCGTAGCGCGAGAAGATTGTGGGGCCGACGCGGCCGACGGGGGCGTCGGAGGGCAAAGGAGGAAGAGACATGGGGTTGGAGCCACATTCGGGTTGCTGGGATTCAATCCATGATTTCAGAAGCTCGATTTCTTGGAGCTCCGAAAGTTCCTTTTGCTTGCGGGAGGTCTTTGATATGGGTTTTCTCATTGTGGCTGGCTGTGTTTCAACTTCCGACTGGAAGAGAGACAGATGCTAGGTTTTTGGGTTTTAGAAAGAAAGCGGCGAGAGCGCTTCGGTAGTGACAAGGGTTTAAGCGTTTCCTTTCTGTTGAACAAAAAAACAAAAAAACACTTTTCCTTTCTAAATTCTAACGACGAAAAGAAAGTTGTAGTTATAACGAAAATCTTATTTTATTATTTTATTTTATTTTAAGGAGAGTTTGAGGTTTTTTCCCCAAGTCCTTAAAAGTAATTTTACAAAGGGGTAAACTTGTCTTTAAAACTTTGATTATAAGGTTGGTGGAAAAATAGGACAGATGGGTGGAAACAGCATCACTCTGTTTATTAGTCAATCGTACCACAAAGAATTGGACGTCACGTGGCCTTCGTTTTGACCGATATTTCTATGTCCTTGAATTTTCCAAGTTTAGAAAAATAAACAAATAATTTCCGAGTGTCACATTACTAGTGGCTCGTAAGATTTACACGCATGGCAAAATCCAGTAGGGGATAAGGTATATATGTAGTGTAGGAGAAGAAAGCCACATCTCAGTCCCACTCATTTCATTGAAGCCTTATCTGCAATGGCCATCTCCAGTTCTGCTGCAAGTTCGGCAGATTGGTATTTGGCTTGCGTGATATCATGCAGAGAAACCCACAAATTCAACTTCTTCACATCCTGCAAAACGAGTTCCTCGTTTTCCATCCCCTGCTATAATCTCCGAGTTTTCAATGTAAATTCTTCAGGTTGTCACTCTCCGATCTTAGAAGACGAAGCATCCACCACTTTGCCAGTCATTGAATTGGACCTGAAGTTTCCAGATCCCCAAGAAGAATTTTCAACCCCGGGTGCTGATAACTTGAACGATTTTGTATGTGGGTTGTTTCAAGATCGTCAGACTGAAGAATTTGCCTATGAACAGTATGAGAAAGCGAAAAAGAAGAGGCCAGAATTCATACCAAACAAATCAACATTTGATCATCTAATAAGGTATTTGATACGTTCCAAGAAATGGGGTTCAATGCTTTCAGTTTGTGATGATTTTAAGAATTACCATGTACTGCCTGATAGTTATACTTGCTCTAGGCTGATCGCTAGCTGCATTAGAGCTAGAAAATTCAAAATGGTTAGGACTTTGCTTGAAGTATTTAAGGCTGATGATGATGTTGCTGTCCCGGCCTTTGATTCGGCAATGAGAGGCTATAATGAGCTTCATATGTTCAAAAGTACAATTTCTCTGTTTGAACGAATGAAATCTAATGGAATTGTTCCAAATTCTGGATGTTATTGCCGGATCATGGAAGCTTATTTCAAGAAAGGCGACAGTAGAAAAGTTGTTGAATTGTTTCATGAATTAGGAAGTAGGCAATTGGATTTGACCCCATTTTCAACTCAAATATACGGAATTCTATGTGAGTCACTGACCAAATTGGGACAGCCTTTTGAAGCTCTGGAAGTTTTTAGAAGTAGGACAAAGGAAGGAATTTCTTTAGACTCTTCAAAGATCTACTCTGTGTTGATTAGCTCATTCGCGAGCATCCGAGAAGTGGAGGTGGCTGAAGAGCTTTTTGAGGAAGCGGAGACCAAGAAAATGTTGAGGGATCCGTCTGTATTTTTAGGACTTATATCAATGTATGTGGAAACAGGGTTGACACAGAAAACTCTTGGAGTAGTTAAGGCGATGAAGGGTGCAAATATCAGAGTTTCGGACAATATATGCTGCGCAGTTGTTAGTGGCTTCTCCAGGAAAAACAGGTTGCTGACTGCGGTAAAAGTTTTCAAAGATTTGGTGCTAATGGGATGTGAGCCAGGACAAGTGACATACGCGTCGATTATCAATGTATATTGTCGTCTGGGGCTTCACTTCAAGGCTGAAATGGTTTTTAGAGAGATGGAGGAAAAAGGGTTTGATAAATGTGTAGTGGCTTATTCTAGCATGGTTGTAATGTATGGGAAAACAGGAAGGCCAAGAGATGCAATGAGACTTGTGGCGAAGATGAAAGAAAGAGGGTGCAATCCAAATGTATGGATTTACAATTCTTTGATGGATATGCATGGAAGGGATAATAATTTGAGGCAAGTTTCAAAGCTATGGACAGAAATGAAGCGAAGGAAGGTAGCACCAGATAAAGTAAGCTACACAACTGTTATAGGTGCTTACAACAAGGCAGGGGATTTTGAAATGTGCATGAGATATTACCATGAGTTTAGGATCCATGGGGGTGTTTTAGACAAGGCCATGGCTGGAATAATGGTTGGGGTTTTCTCGAAAACGGGTCGAGTTGATGAGTTGGTGAAGCTTCTGCGAGATATGAAATCAGAAGGAACAGGGTTAGATGGGAGGCTTTATCGGTCAGCCTTGAATGCTTTGACAGATTCTGGGCTGCAAACGCAGGTCAAATGGTTGCAAGGTAGCTTTAAGGTGACCTAGTCTTGATAAGGGTTTGTATGACTGTACAGATCGAATTCCAGTGTTGGGCACAAATGCTCTGTTTCAAGTACTCTGTTATGCTACAACTTCATTAGGATTTCTTTCTTTTTCTTTCAATTGAAACCTGAAAATTAATTTGCATATATATACTGAAATTTGTTACACTAGGCACCATCATTTTATGTACTTAATATTTCAATGTGGAATTTACACATTAAATAAATATAAATCATGATTTTTTTTGTTTGTGAATCATGAGTTATATTTACACATTAAATTTACACATCATTTCATTATTTTGTTAGTATTTAGCGTTGTTTTGTTTTGTTCCAATATTATTTCAACTGTCCTGCTTTTGATTTTTTACTTTTCCTAAGGGGAATGCTAGCAAAATTATTTTGTAATTGCACAACGTCTAACAAACGATGGGCGCCATGGTTATCCTCGCAAAATATACAAAACAAACCAAAATGAAGTAAGTAAAACTTGAATATGAGGCACTCGACAGAAACAAAACAACAACAACAACAACAACAACAACAACAACAAAAGTTAGAGAGAAGGTTGCTAGCATTTCCTAAAGAAGTTACACTTTTGAATTTTAAATAATACAGCCGCACGAATATATTGTTTAAAAAAATATTTAAAAATTATAGCCGCGTTATTATACGCTTTAAATATAGACGAATATCTTGATAAAAAAAAATTTATATATACGAATATTTAAAAATTATGAACGCACCGCTATACTCTTAAATATATTCAAATATATATATATATACTGGGATCCTTTTTTTCTTTTAAATTTTTTCACCGATTTTCGTTTATCGATAAGAGTAGTTTATAGCATTACCCATTACTATTAGGCCATTACCCGAATCTCTATTGTCCCTGTTTAATTTTTCATTTTTCCACAGTTATTACCCATATAATGAATTTAGCACATTCACATTTAATACTGTATTATACAGATATGTATGTACGTATTTTTAAAAAACTCATCCGTGTTTTGTACATGTCTTAAAGACCCAGTAAAATTCTTGTTTAAAAAAAAAACAAACAAACATACAATACTCATATTGTACATGTACGTACATATTTCTCATGTTTAATACACTTATTTTTTACAAAATTTTCAATAAGACACAAAAATTTCATGTATTATACAAATAATTCTCACATATTATTGAATAAAAATAATATATGTTTAAAAAAATTATATAATGGCCGATTAATATCTGCTTTGGATATGTTGAAACAAGCAAATTAATATCTCTAAGTATAAACTAATGCAACAAGGAGGGTGCTTTTTCCTTTATTTTTTTTATCTATTAACTAGTTTCACCGCGCGTCTATATTAAATATAATGTATTTAAATTATAGCCGGGCGGCTATACTTATTTTGACACGCAGCGCCTAATTGATTTTTTATTAAAGTGTATAGCCGAGCGGCTATACTTAGTGTTTTTAGTTTTTTTTAAATAGTATAGCCGGCTGTTGCTTCGATTCAGCTGCACCAAAATGGTTTCAACTGCATCCTCAACTTGTGATACTCGCAAGTGCACGAGCCGTTTGGTAGTATAGCATATGTAAGTGCGAGGTCGATCCCACGAGGATTGGTGATTGAATGATCCAATTTGTTTCCCCTACACAAAATAGAAATGAAAAAAAGAAAATAAATAAAACAAGAAAGAATGAAATAACTCAAGCAAATAAGTTCCCAAGTTCAATTAGATTAACGGATTGATTCTAGCTAAAGTATGATTAAGCCATGGTGTTTGGTCATAACCTTGTGTTCCTAATTCCCTAATTTGATCATTTGTTGTCTAACCTAAAATTAAGCATTAGGAACCCATTAAGCATAGAAGAACATTTTAAACAACCAAGTATGTATCTAATCCCTGTTGTCGAATGTCCATTTGTCCCCGTTTAATTTTTTATTTTTCTAGAGTTATTACCCGTATAATGAATTTAGCACTTTCATGTTTAATACGGTATTATGTGCATATATACATATTTTTCAAAAATACATTTGTGTTTTGTACACGTCTTAAAGACTCGATAAAATTCACATATTTGAAAAAAGACATGGCCCCTAATCGCTAGGGGTCACTCTTTTTTATAAAAAAAATAGTATAGCTGCGCAGTTATACTCGGTGTTTTATTTATTTTTAAAAATAGTATAGTCGCTCAGGTCTACTTATTTTGACATGTGGCGCCTAGGTGTTGTGCAACTACTCTGTTTAAAAAAAAATAAAGAGTATCGCCGAGCGGCGATACTCGATTATTTATTTATTTATTTTAAAAATGGTATATTCGCACAATTTTACTGTATTCTTTTTTATATATTTTAATAGCCTTTAATAAATAGTATAGCCATTATTCATAAGAATAGTTTAATAGCCTTTAAATTTTTTCCCTAAGTTTCGTTTATCGATAAGAATAGTTTATAACATTATTCATTACTATTAGGCCATTACCCAAATCTTAATTGTCCCCATATAATTTTTAACTTTTCCATAATTATTACCCATATAATGAATTTAGCACTTTCACGTTTAATACTGTATTATATATGTACGTATGTATTTTTTAAAAATACATCAATTTTTTGTACACGTTTTAAAGACTTGGTAAAATCACGTTTTTTTTAAAGCAATGTACAATACTCGTATGGTACATGTATGTACATATTTCTCATGTTTAATACACTTATTTTTTACAAACTTTTCAATAAAACACACAAAATTAACGTATTATACAAATAATTATCACATATTACTGAATAAAAATTAAATAGTGGCCAATTAATATATGCTTTGAAAATGTTGAAACTGACACATTAATATCTAAAGTATAAACTAATGCAACAAGGAGTGTGCTTTTTTATTAATTTTTTATTTATATAATCGTATAGCCGGGCGGCTATACTTGGTGTTTTTTTATTGTTTTTTAAAAATCGTATAGCCGCGCGGCTATACCGTTTAAATATAACGCATTTAAATAGTATAGCCGGGCGGATAGACTGATTTTTTTTTAAAAAAATTGTATAGCCGCTCGGCTATACTTGTTTTGACACGTGAAGCCTAATCACTATTGGTTCTCTTTTTAAAAAAATAGTACTGCCGCTCGGCTATACTCGGTGTTTTAATTGTTTTGTAAAAAATAGTATAGCCGCCCGGCTATATCGTTTAAATATAATGTATCTAAATTGTATAGCCGGATGGCTATATACTATGAGTTTTTTTAAAAAAAATATTATAGCCACGCGGCTATACGGATTTTGACACGTAGGCACTATACTGCTATTCCTTTTTTTAAAAAGAAAGAGTATAGACGTACGACTTGATTTTTCATTATTATTTTTTCAATAGTATAGCCTCTAGTCGTTACTGGGTTTTTTTTTAATTGCCTCTAATAAAAAGTATAGTCGTGAGGCGATACTCTATATATATATACTGGGATGCCTTTTTTATTTTACATTTTTTTCCTGATTTTCGTTTGTTGATAAAAGTAGTTTATAGCATTATCCATTACTATTAGGCCATTACCCGAGTCTTTATTGTTCCCATATAAGTTTTTACTTTTCCATAGTTATTACCCTTATAATGAATTTAGAACTCTCACGTTTAATACTATACACGTATGTATGTATTTTTCAAAAATACATTAGTGTTTTGTACACGTCTTAAAGACTCGGTAAAATTCACGTTTTAAAAAAAAAGCAAATGTACAATACTCATATTGTACATGTACGTACTTATTTCTATATTTAATACACTTATTTTTCACAAAATTTTCAATAAGACACACAAAATTTACGTATGATACAAATAATTCTCACATATTATTGAATAAAAATTATATTAAAATATTATATAGTGGCCGATTAATATCTGCTTTAGATATGTTGAAATTAGCAAATTAATATCTCTAAAAGTATATAGAAGGTGCTTTTTTCTTAATTTTTTATTTATTAAATAGTAAAGCCGCCCGGCTATACCGCTTATATGAGATTGTTGATATGCGTTGGCCTATATTGGGGCTTGCACTGATTGCTGATTTCCTCTGGGCTTCCTCGCCTTGTTTTGCTAATTCCTATATTTCCATTGCCTCCAATTGGCTTCTCTCCTTGATATTTGAAAACCCATATCTTTGTACTTTTACTTTTATTTATTTTTATATTACTCCATTTATTTAAGTTTACAATGTAAATAAGAAATTACCCCTTATTTGGATTCAAATAAAAATACTAGAAAATCAAATTCCCACCAAATCAAAATATGAAAATTCAATTTTAGTGCACAATACTATTTAGGCTAAAAATGATGGCTCATTAAGTCAATATATATTTCATACTAAAATCCCATAAAATCAAGTTTTCTTATTTGATGAGTAAGAAACAAAAGCCGCCAAAAATTATCTTGAGAAAATAATTATTCCGAAAAAACATTTTTCATACTTAATATTGGACCTCCTCTAAAAAAATTCTGGTCCGCCAGTGCCAAGAAGACTGACGACGAACCCGGAAAGGTTTGTTTGGCTCTTTGTTATCATCTTGTTGAAATCTTGCGTTTTTATGTGAATTCTCATCTGGGTATTGGTTGGCTTATGTCAAAACGGGGAAAAAAATTATGCTTTTTATTGTTTCGTTGTTTTGTTGAAGCTCATTCGTGCTGGTTCAGGATTTTTCATGTGAATTTGATCTCAGTATTGTCTGATTTGGGAGGAAATGTGCCTTTTTAGTTTGTTTGGTTGCTATATTGAAGCTGATTTTGCTGCTGAGTTTGTATGAATATTTTAGTCGCGGTCTTATTTTAGTGTGTTAAAGTGTTTCGCAAAGGAATTGGTGCTTTTATTTCTTGATGTGAGAGTTGGTTAATCATTGAAGCTCATTGTTGGTTGTTGTACATTGTGATTAGTGTTTCTGTGGATTTCAACGAGCTACTTCACCCCCATTGTTGTGGGTTTTTTCTTCTTCATGTGAATTCTTACCGGCGGTTTGTGAAACATTGTGGAAAATGAAAAAAAAAAGTTTGCTAGGTTGCTTTGTTGAAGTTCATTGTTGCTTATTTGATTAGTTTTTGCAGATTTCAAATTTGTTTTTGTTGTGGGTGCTGAGAAGATGCCATAGAAGAAAACGGATATAAGATTTTGGATATTAGTATATTCAAATTTGATTTAGTTTTTGCGCATTTCAAATTTGATTTTGTTATGAAATTGCATGAACTGCTATTCTTTATTTTGAGCTTTTTGGATGATTTTCTGGTTCCACTTGAAAAGCAAAGTGAAGATTTCATGAATTTGGGTTTCTGTTATTGGGCATATGAGTAAATTCTGTACCTATTAGAAAAACAATGGTCCTGTTATTGGAGCTTAATTCCATCCATAATGGGTTAAGCAGAAGTGAATTTCCACTTTTATGAAACCAATGCGTTGTCCTTTCACATATGTTCTAGAACTTTTTCCTGGTATGTTAAATTAATGGCAAATAAAGTTCTAACTGATCCTTGTTTCAGCTCTGCATATTGACCGCTATTCTGTTACCTTTAGGTAAATCATAAAAACGATACTGCTCCTGGTTGAGTTTTATCAGCAACTTTGGCTGATTTGCCTGGACCAGAATTAAAATGGGAAAAGATGGCTGCTACACCTGTAGCTCGCTTGGATGGGGTGGCTATACAGATAAAGAATCTTCTATTCGTGTTTGCTGGATACAGTACCATTGATTATGTGAGAACCTTGTATTGCTCCTTAACTAAATTGTTTTTTATATTGTTCATGCTAGCTGTCTCTACTGAATTTTTCAGGCTATGTCCTGTTTTATTTATTAAAATGGTCTGTTGCTTATTTTTTAACATCCAAATTTTCATGATTTAGCACATTACTTTTAACTTAACCCCTTTGAAATGACTACTGTATAGATTAGTCTTACATTTTCTTGAGATCTTGTTTTAGCTGATGCTATGGGAATTCTATCTTCTTTTGTATTTGGGAAATGAACTGATTTAATGTAGCCCCTTAACGAAATAAATTGTTGATGCTTCTGTGCAAATAACTTTTAAGATAAATAAAGAATAGCCATGCGCATTATTTTGTGGGTTATGGAACTTTTGGAAGTGAAGGTTGACTAGTATGACACACATGTACTCAATATGAATATTCACACTGTATTATGTTATTAGCTACATTTGCAAGAAGAAATTATAAAATTAAAAAAAACAAACAAACAATGAAATCATCTAGAAACTAGAAATGGTTCTAGATTTGTTTAGCACTATTGTTGGGGGATGAATTTGTTGAAGAGGTGGTTGTATCACAAACTGCTACATGAGAGAGAAGGGTTTCTATTATATGGAGCATGCAGAGAATTGGATAAGAATATCAAGATTTAAAAGAAGATGTTTGGGTTGCAAGTGGATTAGGAATTGCTAGGAGTAGCTATCAAGGCAAATCGAAGATTGTAGTACAAACTGCTCAGGGTAATCCTTGTTCGTTAAATTTTTGGAATCCGGTAGTTAAAAAGTGAGATTAGAAGGGTTGAAAAGGGTGT
>NW_018921583.1:147103-164763 GCF_002207925.1 Prunus avium | reverse complement strand
TCAAGGAAGATGGCTCCAGGTATGTCTTCCATGTCTTTATACGTATTACATGTTTGTGTGAAAGATCTAGATTATTTATTAAAGAAATCTAACAAAAACCAGTTCCAAAGATGCACAGGAACGGTCGGCATCCATGCGGAAGCTTTTGATAGCAGTTATACTTTGTGTTATTTTCATGAGCGTGGAAGTTGTTGGGGGTATTAAATCCAACAGTCTTGCAATTCTGACTGATGCTGCTCATCTATTGTCAGATGTTGCAGCATTTGCAATATCTCTGTTTTCTCTTTGGGCATCAGGATGGGAGGCAACACCTCGTCAGTCTTATGGCTTCTTCGGGATTGAAATCCTAGGTGCTCTTGTTTCCATCCAGATGATTTGGCTTCTTGCTAGGATCCTCGTTTACGAAGCCATTAATAGACTTGCCAACGATACTGGTGAAGTTCAGGGCTTTCTCACGTTTGTTGTTTCTGCATTTGGTTTAGTGGTTAACATTTCCATGGCACTCTTATTGGGTCATGATCATGGGCATGATCATGGACATGGACATGGTTATGGACACGGTCATGGACACGGTGATCACCATAACAGTAATGAGGATCATGATGATACACATAGCCATGGGATTACTGTGACGACACACTCTCATCATCATGTGGTGCACTCCAATCATGATCACACGGAACCTCTGCTCAAGCCTGGCTGTGAAGGCGAAAAGAAACCAGAAGTTAAAAAGACGAAGCAACAAAATATAAACGTGCAGGGGGCTTATCTTCATGTACTTGGGGATTCCATTCAGAGTATTGGAGTGATGATTGGTGGAGGAATTATATGGTACAAGCCTGAGTGGAAGATTATTGATCTGATATGCACCCTTGTATTTTCGTTGATTGTGCTGGGGACAACAATCAGGATGCTGTGAAACATTTTGGAGGTTCTGATGGAGAGCACTCCTAGAGAGATTGATGCCACAAAGCTTGAGAAAGGCCTCTGTGAGATGGATGAGGTAGTCGCGGTTCAAGAACTCCACATATGGGCCATAACTGTTGGCAAGGTGTTAATGGCTTGCCATGTTATCATGAAGCCGGATGCTATTGCTGACATGGTACTTGAAAAGGTTATAGACTATATCAAGAGAGAATATAATATCAGTCATATAACCATTCAGATAGAGCGTCGGTAGATTTGGAGGGACAGGGAGATAATCTTTCATAGCTTAAGTGTTGGAATTAGGTGGGTTGGGCATTTTTCAGACTTCAATTCTTTTCCACAGTTGATAGATCGTATATACTCTCTTTGGTTTGCTCTTATATATTTCTTACTGAAAAAATAGTTTTATTTGGAAGGGATTACAATGTAGTACATCTCTCTGTGCACAAATACTTGTGCCTGCAATCTGCTGCATTTTATGATGAAAAGAATTACAAGCAATTGAAATGAAAAGAAGAGTAATTATACAAAAATAAAAC
The DNA here is from genome assembly GCF_002207925.1 of Prunus avium. Next base: position 163,297 of record NW_018921583.1, on the reverse strand, counting down.
ACATCCAACTGGATATTACACCTTTTTAAATAGCTCGACGACTGAAAAAGTAAAAGCAGAACATGCAACTCGAATGTTTGAAAACCCTGCGGCTTTTGCCAAACTTTCTAATTCTTTCTCTGTTCTCTCCTTTCCCGTCACATTAGTGTTCATCAGGTACACATCAAACTGAAACAAACTTCTAGCAGAAAGACTTGTTTCAGGAGATTCTGGTATCACCATATCCACCAGTATCACTTTCCCATGGTCTGACAAGGCCTCATAGCAATTTTTCAGTATCATCAAGCAATGTTTGTCATCCCAGCCATGTAGCATCCACTGTTTTTAAAATCATTAACATTAGTTGCAAGTTACGATAGCAAACTTTTCGTAGGAAATCGAAAAATCTTTTGAGTACTTTGAAGAATTTGGATAATTCTAACAACCCTAACCTTCATGAAAATGGCATCTCCTGATGGGATCCTTACGAACATATCTCCTGCAATGTGCTCTATACCTGAAGCAAAACTCCTCTATAAGTCAGCAAAGCAAAGTGAAGTAAATAGTGATACACTAAATTGTCTGATGGGAAGCAAGAATCTGATATCATACCAGGATAGGAGGGAGACTTTTCTACAACAGAAGGCAAATCATAGTTGAAACCCTTGATAGCAGGGTACATAGAGATTATCATGTTAAGGATAGTACCATCACCACCACCCACATCTACCAGTGTTTTTAGACCTACAAAACCCTTATAAGTCTCCAAAATCTTCTTCATAAAAATGGGGTTGAACTCTTTCATTGAGTCCTTGAACACTCCACCAAATCTTTCATCCTTCCCAACGTACTCCACCACATTCATTCCATAGGCCTGGCTAAATGGAAGCCCTCCTTCCAAAACTGCATCTTTCAAATGGAACCTGCAGTGAAACCCCAAATTAATTTCTTAAAGAATTTACAATATATGAAGATGACCACATTGATGAGAAAAAAAAAAACACATACACACACACACACACAGAGTTTGACACGTTTACAAGAACGACTCATTAAAAACACAAAAGGAAAAATTTGTACACATTAAATTGTAAGGTATCCATATAACGTGACAAGAATTTTTCAAAATTCAAAAGAAAAATACCAGCTATCTATGATGACCTTGTCATTGCACAAATATAGTAAAGATGCCAATGACACACCATCTTGGTTTTTGATGAAATATTTGGAGACAGGTGACAGCCCATAAAGCCTGAGAGCCTCCCCATCAGTTTGGTGTGAGGTGACACAGCAAGCGAGAACAGAGTAAGCAGACAGAAGGCGAAGCATACGATCAAGAACCAAATCGGCACCTGGGTTGTTGTTAGAGGGAAGCTGAGATGCTATTTGGGTGGCTGAAAGCAGGGCTCCAGGGCCAGCTCTGTGCAGTATGTCAAAGACTCCAAGCTCTATGGCTGCTTTGAGCACCATAGGCACAAGTGATGCGCTTGCTAGTTGCATAGCATATTGGGAGTGAGTTTCCTCTTCTTCATTGGTGGACATTTTTGTCAGCTGTTTTTCCTTCATGTTGGTATGTTGGTTTTTATGGTTTTGAACTTATATATATGCATGAGAATTGAAAATGGTTATCGAAGTTTCAAAGTATTCTGAAACTTTTTAGTTGCTAGACGAAGAAATTGACCTTGTGGACATGAGACTAAATATGTATTCATGCATGAGGTTTGGTTACGACTTTGTAACTTCCATTTTGGAGGCTTGACTGCACCATTTTATTATATCCAAAGTCAAAATTTAAAATGAAGAACAAGTCAGTTTGCCTTTGGAAGCCCAAATAACATCAATCAAACGTTGCTACATTTAACAATTTTGTTTGAAACTTACCTGCTTTACATTTTTAGCCCCCAAAAAAGAAAAAAGGACCTGTAATTACAGACAAGATGCAACTTGGACCGATATATAATATATTCCAAAGTAAAATTATTTGGTCCATTTGGATAAATACATACAAGAACACAAGAAACAAGAAAAAGTAATATAAAAAAAAACAGGAACCACATAGAATGCAAGGACGAGTTCCATCATTCTTAAGTAAGAACAAAAACACTTTTCATATAAAACGCACCATATTCTGCATCAGTACCTAAATAAAAAGGAAAATACTAGGGAGACCAACTTGGGATACCAACTTGTGTACCAACTCTCTAATAGAGCGTAGAACCCATTGTATTGGTGGGCTCCACCTCTATTAGAGAATTAGTACACAAGTTAATATACCAAGTTGGTCTCCATAGTATGACCCAAATAAAAATATTCAGCAGTCTTGGGGGGCAAAAAACAAAGATTAAAATATTCTGCAGTCTTGGTGTTCTTCATTAGCCACAGTGCAAGGGAAAGACATAAGGAGGAATATTTTACAGCCTTGTGGGGTTCACATTTTAATAATCAGGCAACACTTACTGTGTTCGAGAATCTGGTGTACTGCGCCAGAAGCAAAATGTCAATTTGATTTGATTCTCTTTGGGGAAATTTTGTTTTTCATTGATGTGACAAGAAGAGAATTTTCGAAATTCCAAAGATTGCAAAGGGCTTACCCAAATCAAGCTCCACCTAAGTCTCACTATTTCTGCATCTAAATGCTTGAAATTATGTCACCTTCAACTATTGCATCTATAAACCTTTCTTCGTTCTACTATGCACACCAGGATTTGTGCATGGTTAATGTTTTATGCATGCAAGAACTAACGAAAAAAAAAGGTTAATTATAGTTTAGTATCACGTGGTTGCACTTGTATGGCATGTTAGTTCATGTCCTCTCGATTTTTACAATTAAATACGCAGGTCTTTTAAGGCATATTAGTCTCTGGATATTTTCTCTTTTTAATTGTTTTTTAAATATTGTATGAATATTTTATTACATGTAAACATAAACAAAAAAGTAAAAATGTAAGACCCATAAGTACAATGTAGACAACTAACCGGAGATTTGGCAGAAAAATTGAGAGGACATAGACTAACAGGCCTTACCACTGTAATCACATAGTACTAAACCGTCATTAACCCAAAAAAAGGGCAAAATTTTATTGAGGGTATTTTGGGTAGTTGCACAAAGCTAATATAAAATTGCACAATTCGCATACATGATCAATGATCATAAATTGGGTTTGAACAAGTCTAAGCAGCACGAAGTTGCAAGTCCTCTGTTCCAGAATTTCTCAAAGTATTCTGCATATGTGAAGTTCCTGTACATGGCTGGTTGATCATGGCTGATCAGGTCCTTGGCTGGCCCAATCACTGCATCAGGTGATGGACAGTAGAAGGTTGGAATTGATATTCTCTCTGAGTTGCAGTTAACCACAGCTCTGTGCAACACACTTCTGTACTTACCATTGCCAATTACCTGATACCAAAAAAAAAAAGAGAAAAAAAATAATAATTAATTTGCCTTTTTTTTGGTCTTATTAATTATTAATAAGGTAATATTTCCAAATATTTAGGGGATATTAATTAATTTTTACCTGCATCATGTCACCAATATTGACAATAAAAGTGTTGGGAATGGGGTTGACAGCAACCCACTTGCCATTTCTAAGGACCTGCAATCCAGGCACATCATCTTGGAGAAGGATGGTGATTAGGTTACAATCTGTATGTCCAGGCAATCCATATGTAAGCTCTGGTTCTGGACAGGGTGGATAGTAATTCAAAGCCATATGCTGGCCTTGCTTTCCTAATGCCTCAACAATATAGTTCTTTTCTAAGCCCAAGCTTTCTGATATGGCCCCAAGTAATATCAGCACGAGCCCTCTCACACTTGTGCAATACTCACCCACTTGCTCCCTGTGGACAAACAAAGTGCCAGATCATCAGTTATGTGACCCAAATTTAATTAATTAGAAGTAAATGAGATTGAGTATGTTGGATACAAGCGATATTGGAGAGAGGGAAATCAAACACATGGCCTCACATGCATGAATAAATATTCTTAACCACTTGACCTACAAGCCCTTGCGAGTATTAATTAGCATAAGATGCTGATCAATTGACAGAAAAGGCAAGAACCCTTTTTTTACCTGAATGATGGGGGATTGTTAGGCCATTCTTGGACATAGTCTTCAAGAGGGTAGCAATGGAGTCTCAGAAAGTCCCTCCAGTTGGAAAGTTTTTCAGTCCTGACATTGAAACTAGTGGAAAGCCTTGTGGTCTTTGAAGGGTCATCTGAGTACATCTTCAACCTCTCACTTTCTGGCAAATTGAAAAACTCACTTGCTATACTTAACATGTCTTTGATCATTTCCTCTGGCACCCCATGATTTTTCACCTGACAAATATAAAAGGGTTGCTCCATAATTTTGTTTACTCATTCATTTATGTAAACATGCAGTATGTGTAAGAATTATCAATGAAATAATGGGATATATTAATATACCTGAAAGAAACCATCAGTTTGGCAAGCTAGGCCAATCTGTTTGGTAATATTAGAGTGGTTGTGGCCATGGAGATCCTTGAGATCAATGAGAGGAATGGAGGAGGCATCTGATATCTGAACATCAGAGAGATTTGGACGGTCAGAGATGGGCCTAATGTAGTTTGAGGGGACATGGTTCACAACAGACATGAGGTCTGTTAGCAGTAGCTTTGTTGCTGTGGCCATTTTGCTCAAGACTGAAGAGAAGTTTTGCAAAAACTAAACTGGTAGGTTTGGTGAATTGTGGTTTTGATGCCCATTTCCCTATTTATAACATTTGAAGAGACAAATGGTTTGGTGGCATGATATATGCTTGAAAACCCTTTTTCTTTTTTCTTTTTTTCAGACGGTAGCTTGAAAAACGTGTACAAATTGTGTATAGAAAGTCATTTTTTCACTCATATTATATAGGCTTCACTATCAGAACTTAAATGTGTAGCTGGTGATAAATACATCAAAGCAGCTATACTGATCTTTATCAGCTATACGAACATATGGTTCCAATTCACGATCATCATGTAAATCATCAAATTTCACCAATAAGGGAAGTAGATGAAGCATGTCGATGGGTTTACAGCAGGTAACAATCTTGATGAGTAACCTATAGCTGATTTAAATTTGTGTTGCAGCACTGGAATTATACTAAAGTCCTTTATTTTTTGTGTAAAGATTATACTGAAGTCCTTATGTGTTGGCATTCCATCAGCATTGCTACAAACCAAACTGTTGGCATTCTATCTTGACAGGAATATTATAAACATCCTTTCTTTTGGGTTTCAGTCATCACAAACGTTTGGTTCGTAAAAAGTGCAAAACAGGCAAAACAAAAACAGAGAACCTATAAACCCATTGGTCAAACAGGTTTTTCGTATCATATACTTTAGCTTCTTTTGTGTTTTTTTTCTTTCTTAATTTGGCATTCCATTCTCTCCCTCACTCCAAAATCAATTACAATTTTAAGGCACCAAATCAGAACACTGAAAAAATTCATGACATTTTCCAAGATCAGTTACTAGTAATCATCACTCATTACTTCAAAACTAAAGGACATACAAATCAAACCCAATTCAGCATACCCAATTAAAATTGTTAATACCGAAACAACAACCAAAAAAAAAAAAAAACTTTCGGGAGTGACAGTAAAAGTACCCCAGTGAATTCAAGCATGAGGTGGTGGTGGTGGATCGGAGTTGGGATTTTGACGGCGAAGATCGTCGATCAAGCTGCCCAGCTCTTTGCGAGCAGACTCTCTCCCGAACATGAACCCGTACCTGCGAAAAAGAAATTGGGCAATGGTTGAACGGATTGCAGGTACTGAAAGAAAGGAATGTGGGGAACCTGATTCCCGATAATGTGACACAGAGTAAGGGAAAAAAGAAAACTGGAAAGTACCAGCCGGAAACCGCAGAGAAGACTGTTGCAGTGACAACTGTCTGAACTAGAGTGAAGGATTTCTCCATTTTCATGGATTGGGGTTTGGGAAACAAAAGACAGAACTAGTGATATTCGCGAGAGAGAGAGAAAGGCATTTGAGCTTTTGGGGTTTTAAAGGGTTTTGACGCAAAAAGCAAAAATAAAAAAGAAAAAATAGTGGAACTCCTTGAAGTTTTTTTTTTTTTTTTTGGGCAGAGTTTTTGATGTTTTTACAAAGACTTTGGAGGTTTAAAATTATTTTTACAAAACTTCATCCCTTAATTTTCTACCTAAAGATTGATAATGATAATGTTAAACTAAGGGATTCGATTGCATATAGGGTTGGAATTTGAATCGGTAAATTAGTGAGCCGAACCAAAATGAACCGAAAAAAACCAAAAAATTTGATTTGGGCTTCAACTAGTTCGATAACCAAAGAAAGTATATTAACGATGGCTTATATGTGATATATAAGCCATTTTTATTATGAATTTAAAATTCAAACTTCCTGCCAATGGGTTCTGACCACGGTGGTGGTGGATTCCCCCTCCCCTCATGGCACCCAAAGTTGAACCTTTCTAAAAGAGCTAAAAGCGCTTCTAGCAATGTTTGTCAGAAAAGTTGTTAGAAGGGCTTCTCCCTCATCTTCATTACGGTCTCAAGCCCCCTCATCTTCCTCACAGTCTTCATCCACGTCTCCAACACCATCATTCATTATCTTTTTAGTTGAATCTCTTTGAATTCATTGATGGATTAATGGATGGGAGGGAGTTGAGTTTTATTTTTGGGCTTCTAGTGATGATAAGACAAGCCAAACAAGAAAATGTTGGATTAGTGGATGGGAGGGAGTTGAGTTTTATTTTTGGGCTTCTACTTTAAATTAGGAAATATCGGGAAATTTGGTTTATACACGAAATTAAGCTACTTCTATTTTATTTTTTATTCCCAAGTACAAGGAAGTGTTGAAGTATCGAGATCATAAGAAAAACATAACATATGTGTTCAACAACGTTAAATGAAACAAAGTTTATTCAATTAAAAGGAATTCACCATAACTTGTAGATGGCAACAATGGCATAAACCCATGTTTTTAGTAGCTAGCCGACACTTCTGAAAGTGATTCAACATCCCAATGCCCAACTGAATCATCTTCCACAAAATCAACCCCTTCAGAATTTTGCTGATCAGCACTAATGGAAGGTTTCCTTGACATTTGTACAGCCTCTAGCTCTGATGTAACCTCTCTCATTGCAGGACGGTTTCTTCCGTTCAAATTCAAGCATCTCCTTGCAAGGTTAGCGACTACCTGGATTTCTGCTTCAGATCCCTCCTTCAGAACTCGAGCATCAACAATGTTAAACAGACGATCTTCTTGCGTCGAGGTAATGAAATATGTGGCAAGACTTCTGTATTCTTTTTCTTGTGACCATGTTACTGCAGAAATTGGTTTTTGACCCGTCAAGAGCTCAACTAGGACCACTCCAAAGCTATAGACGTCACTTTTCTCCGTAAATTGGCTTGATTGAAAGTACTCTGGGTCCAAGTAACCAAATGTTCCATGTACACATGTGGTTAGATGAGTTTGGTCAATGGAAATTGATCTTGAAGTTCCAAAATCAGCAATTTTTGCTCTGTATTTTTCATCCAAAAGTATGTTGGCAGACTTGATGTCTCTGTGATAAATGGGAAATGAAGCTGCACTGTGTAAGTACGAAAGAGCACCCGCAATTTCTGTGGCAATTTGCAACCGCATGTCCCATGTGAGTGGGAATTCCTCAATCTGCTCTTGGATATATTGAGAAAGAGTTCCATTTGGAATGAATTCGTAGACTAAAAGTGGAACTTCAGTCTCTAAACAACATCCCATAATTTGAACCACATTTCTGTGGTTGATTTGTGAAAGAATTACAACCTCATTGATGAATTCCGAGAGCATGCTTTTGTCCACCATTTTGGACTTCTTTACTGCAACAATTCTTCCATCTGCCAACATGCCTTTGTAAACGGTACCTTGACCTCCATGACCAAGAATTCTATCAATACTAAAATTGTTGGTGGACTTTTCTAATTCTTTTGAATTGAATAACTTGATTTTGTCAACATTAACTTTGCCTGACGATAATTGTTGCTCTACCAATAAACCACCATTTCGTTTGAAAAACATTTTCTCGCGTGCAATGGTTTTCCTTTTCTTCACGATTTTGTGTACCCACCATGCACCAATGAGTAGTAACAATAGCCCAACACCGGAGCCAAGACCTGCATCAATATGTATTGAATTATATCCATTATCATTTCTAAACACGAAAATAATTGAATAAACCCTTTGTCCAAGCCAAAAACATTTAGAAAAACATTGTAACAAAAAAAAAACTTTTGAATAATATTACCATGGTGGAAGATAGGAGTACTTTATACCTAAAATAATAGTTTCAGAGGCCCGACCCGATGTGGTTATGAAGTGGCATGTAGTGGTAGTATTACCCCCAGCAAAATGCGTATGCGTACATATACGGCCATTTATATTTGAGTAGCAGCTATAACCCCCAGCAAAATTCTCACATGCATCGCCTCCGCACACTTTACTGCCTTTGCATTCATCAATATCTGAAATGATGATGACCCGATATATGCTTCAGTCCAAACTCACACATATAAGAATCGCATATGTTCAAATTTCATCAAAAGGTGAAAAAGATAATTAATACTAATTAAAATTTCCTGTACAAGAATAAACTCAATTCCAATACTAGTTATATATGTTGTACTTATTTTTTTCAGTTTTCAGTGTGTGACTTTACGTTCTTCAATAGAGGTATAACAAATCAGTAATCTAGATAAAATTTGTGCAGAACAGAAGTTTGAAACTAACAAGTAATTTTTCGACCAAAGAAAGGTAATTTCACAATTTCAAACAAAAAAAGCTAATTTCACAATTAATGGTTGAACTTAAAAAGATAGACTTCAAGTAACATTTTTGTCCGTGAAGCCTTGTATATATGACCAACCAAGGCCACCCGATTGGAACATGGACTTGTTCAGTCTTGGCCGAAACCTGGGGATGGTGAGGAGAAAATCAATAGTGATGGTACATGGCTAATGAGAGGGCAGGATTTGTCTAATGACATGTTTTAGATGCCATTTCAGCTCGTGTAAAATACCTAATGGCTTTGGGCAACATCCAAATCATATTCATTAAAGTAAGCCCCCAAACGAACTGATCCATTCATCCAAACCTGCTCTTACCTTTCTAGTAGAACACTTACATTAGAAATCAAGCATTAACATAAAAAAAACCGAAGGGTAGAAATAAAAAAGAATAGATTAAGTTTGCGCATGATTAAAGCACTTTCAGATAACCAAAATCTCTTTTGAAAACATTTGGTAAACGAAAGCGATTTCAATAAAAGCTTTCTACGTAATCATTTCCATTCGGGCCCTCTCTTTATTTTCTTTCCAAGGGTAAATACCTTTACATTTTTATAGTAGCCCACTTAGATTAGAAATCAAGGATCGATCTAAATCCAGAAAGAAGAGATTCAGTTTGCGTACCTTGACAAGGTTGGAGAAGATAAGGATTTCCTTCCATGCCCGACTGACAGGCACAAATCATGGTGGCCCAATCGCCCCAAGAAGTCCAATTTCTGGTGCAAAGGGGTGTTGAGTGGTTACCAGTCAGGTCTGGATTTTCTCTGAATCTTTCACCATAGTCATGTGCGATTAAGATCCAGTCTAGCACCACAGGAACGTTGTCCATATGCTTCACGTCTCGAACATTCGATAAGTTAATCAGAAGCCACTTTTCCTCAACCAAAAATGCATAATTGCAATCGCCCATTGGATCTGATGTTGATGAATTTGAATATTGTATCTCAATACTAAAAGCGCTGCTGTGTTTACGCCTGTCCCATGTGATTGGAAGAATACGTCGGCAACAGTCAATACCTCCAAGGCAGTTACGAAAGTTGCTGTTTGTATTGTTTCGACAAATCGACCCGCATTCTGCGACAGTCCCATGATCTGAGGTCAGAGTGGCAGAGAGGCCACAACTCACTGCAATGAATATGTTGTCTGTCTGAGAGTAAATGAAAGGACTGCCCGTCAAATTCTGGGGTTGGCGAGTTTCCTTTCCCTCGCAGCTGAAGAAAGTAATAGGGTTCTTAACCTGAACCGATTGCCTGCCATCTTTAAACGGATAAATACTTAGCAGCTCCAGGTTGACTCTCTTGAGGAAAGGCGCCTGCCTGCTGTAATTAGCTGAGGTTGTATAGTTGGTGTGCCTGCACTCTATTTGAAACCATTCATCGAAGTAACAATCTTTGTTAGGTCCAATCCCGAAAGGGTATGGGATGGCAACATCTCCACAATGCGTTGTGCAATTAGGCTTTGCTATAGGCGCTGATGCTGCACTGGTTGGTGCAGCTCCATACCAGCAACTTATTACTATGCACCATAGCAACAGAACAATGGATATGGTATTCATTATTATTTATCAAACTGAATTGCAGAGTTTGATTTTTGCAGTCCAAATTGATGTATATCAAACTTTATATAGCTCCCCAAAAAGGAACATGGATTGACTTAAGTAGGTTACATTTCGTTGATTTGTGCCCATGAATTTGCGTGGAAATTATTGTGTACATTATTTCTAGCTATACGTGTGTAGACATCTAGTCAATCTTCACCAAAAAAAAAAAAAAATCAACTTTTAGTCAATGTCAATTTTTATAAAAAAAAACTCACTTGAATAGACTTAGATGCCCTCAAAACTTAAAACGAAAAACCCTATTAGATAAAAATTTGAATTTTTTTTAGGCACGTCTACAGCACTAGTCAAACTCCTTGTGAGTGTTGTTCTTCCTTTTCTGCGTTTTGTAAATGAAATTTCACCCTTTCGTGAATAATATAGCTCTAATTTATTTTTTCTTGTGTTTACAATTGGCATGATTTAATATATACTTTTATTTCTAGAAAAATAATAGAAAATGTAAATACAAAAACATTATCATTAGATTTTAAGCTAATAACTTTAGCTAGCCCACCCATTGAAAAATTTCTGGTTACGCATTTGCGTGACATTAGGCTCATCCCCATCAGTCTATGGAGAAACGACTAGAAAGAAACCAAAGTTAAGTTTCAAACCAAACTGAAATAAGTTTCAGCACTTTCAGGTCCTTATTATACCAAGGCTTAGTTTGGTATTGCTGTGCTTTTAAAAAAAACTGCTTCTGCTGTGCTGTGAAGATAAACAGCTGTAAAATGAAGCAGCTAAGTGTTTGGTAATATGTATTTGTAAAAGTGCTTTGAGTATGGAAAACAATGTCAAAGTGTTTGGTAAACTTTTATATGGAAGTGCTGTGAGAGTGTATAATGACGAAAAAGGGTAGGATGATAAAAGTTTTAAAAAATAAATAAAAAAAATGTATAATTTAAGTTAACAAATAAATAAAAAAAATTCAAAAGCAGCCGACACCTTTCTTTTTTCTTTTTTCTCATTTTTATTTGTTTCTTCCTCCTCACTGCCTTTCTTTCTTCTTCCTCCCTTCCTGGTTTTTCTCTTTTCTTCCTCTTTTCCTCTTCCTTCCCAGGCCCCCCATCTCTCAACCTTTTTACCTTTCCTCTTCTCCTCCTTTCTCTTTTCTTCTTCCTTCCAAGACTTCTTCCCTTCCCATGTTTTTTTTTAAATTTCTTCCTCTTTACTTCTACCTTCCCAGCAACCCCCGCCCTCTTTTTTCTTTTTTTATTTATTTATAAATTTCTTCGTCTTTTCTTCTACATGCCCACCTCTTGGGAGTTTGATCTTCTTTTGCTGAAGGAGATAATTGGTTGGTAATCTGGGTGTTGAATTTTTTGTTGCCGTAGAGATGATAAACTGTGGAGCTAAGGTTGAGGTTTTTTTTAGTTGGAGGGGAAGAAGATATTCTAGGTCTGTAAAATAGGGAGGTGGGTTGGTGGGGTTTTGGGTTGAGATGGTAGCTTTGATGGATTGAGGAAGAGGAGCAAGTTGCACAAAGAGGATGAGGCGAGCAATCCAGAAAATCCAAGAGGAATGACACTTGGGAGGTTCGAACTCGGGATGATGAGGATATAGCATGTCATTGTGTGAAACAAATAAGGGCAATATGGGCATTTTGAAAGTTTCATTAAAGCCTCCGCATGCTTCTCCCGGCAGTAGATTTCAGAAGCAGCTCCCCACCTGCTTCTGTTTTTTAGCTTTGAATGACAGCAACTTATAAAATAAGCAGGTTGAATTGGTTTTACCAAACACTCAAATCTCCAAAACTTCTTTATCATTAGATTTTAAGCTAATAACTTTAGCTAGCCCACCCATTGAAAAATTTCTGGTTACGCCATTACGTGACATTAGGCTCATCCCCATCAGTCTATGGAGAAAGGACTAGAAAGAAACCAAAGTTAAGTTTCAAACCAAATTGAAATAATTTCAGCACTTTCAGGTCCTTATTATACCAAGTCCATTGTTTTGCTTCTTCCTCCTTTCTTAAGTTTCCTATATGATGTCTAGTAGAAAGCTTGAAATTTTTATTAGCAAAGCAAATGATCATTCTCACGTCTTAACCTTCTCAATGTAGGATAAAACTAAAAAAAATAAAAATAAATTACGGAAGGTGCAGAGGTACTTCCTGCAGCTTGGAGGCAGGAATTAATGCCATATTCCTCGATCCATGGCTTTTACAAGTCAAGTCCACTCAAAAGTAGAAATTATTATAGTTTATGGAGAGAATGAATCCATTTTCATTTGGTTATATTAACTGAAGGACCCTCAAACTCTCTCTAGTGTTGGTCTTGGTCTTGGTGGAAACATATAATTTTTATCACCTTGGGAAACCTTTCACACTTAAAAATGTTGAAAAATTTGAATGGCTCCTCATCAACAAAGCCAATGACTTGAAGCAAGAGTCAAGAAAAGCAAGATGACTTGAAGCAAATGTCAAGAAAAGCAAATTCACTATTATCTCTGGTTGGAAAATAATTCAGAATCGTTCCACTACAATTTCAAATGCAATTATTGCTACATGCAAGGTATGACTGGTGATAAAGTGAAATAGGTGAAGTCAAGATACTTGATACACTGTATCTAGTGATTAGATAATGGTGTGAAACAAGTGTCTAGAAAAAAGAAAATGAAACAAGCCGCAGTTGATGCAGACTGTGCTTGTGTCAGATTTGTTGAAGTTTCACTACTCATATTTCCTCCTCAATAAGTACTTCCTCCTTCACTGGCACGCTGTAATAGGATAAAACTAAAAAAAATAAAAATAAATTACGGAAGGTGCTGAGGTACTTCCTGCAGCTTGGAGGTAGGAATTGACTATTTGACTCAATATTAATGGAACCATATGCAAAGTTGCAGTCGGCAGCTTTATATTTGGTTTATTGGCGGATAAATTGAAAGGGAAAGGCTAGCAAAGATGGCTGGTCTTCTGAGTTGGTTGGATGCCTCCACCCGTTGGCTTCTTTGAAGAGCCACTCATCCGTTGGCTTTGAAAGGAGTAGTAGCCCAGCATAATTATTTTGAGAGATGTAAGAAGATAGGAGTACTATATACCTAAAATAATAGTTTTGATTTCACTTTCAGAGGCCCGACCCGATGTGGTTTTGAAGTGGCATGTAGTAGTATTATTACCGATAGCCATTTATATTTGAGTAGCAGCTATAACCCCCCACAAAATTCTCACACACATCGCCTCCACACTCATTACTGCCTTTGCATTCATCAATATCTGAAATGATGATGACCCGAGATATGCTTCAGTCCAAACTCACACATATAAGAATCGCATATGTTCAAATTTCATCAAAAGGTGAAAAAGATAATTAATACTAATTAACCTTTCCGGTACTAGAATAAACTCAATTCCAATACTAGTTATATATGTTTTACTTTTTTTTAAGTTTTCGATGTGTGACTTTACATTCTTCGATAGAGATATAACAGAAATCTGGGGATGGTGAGGAGAAAATTAATAATGATAGTACATGGCTAATAAGAGGATGGGATTTGTCTAATGACATGTTTTAGATGCCATTTCAACTCCTGTAAAATACCTAAGAGCAACTCCAGCGAGGAGCCCAAGCTCGGGGCTGGGAAAGCCAATTCCAGCGGGCCACTTTTGCCCGGACTGAAGGTGGGACCTACAAAGACGGGCTGGCCCAAGGGCAGCGCGAGCCCGAGCTCGCGCGGTTCAAATTTTTTTGGTTTGCTGTCGTGAAATGTTTGGCAGAAAAGGTTGAATTCAGTGTCTCATCTCATGGTTTTGTTTTGATGATGTAAATCAAGAACATGCAACAAGTTAACAATTCCATTATGGAGGGGGGAGTCTTCAATCGTATATTTGATTGTTGAATGAATTATCCGTATAACATATGTTTGATTGCTGAATGATTAGTTGTCCTTAAAAGTTTACTGGGATGTGTACAAGGTTGACACTTGTGACACTCGGCAGACCTAGCATGAGGTAATCAGAGTGACATCACTATATGAAACGTCATTCTTTACGATCTGCATGATGTAACACGAATGTCTTATTCTAGGGATTTAGCTTTTCACTTGCCTACATCTCCACCACTCCAATATCGTGGTTTCATTTGACGTCCATCACAAAAATTAATAAATAAATTAGGCAAGTCTTGACAGGACCCGCCCCGAATTCCTCGGAACCTGAGATGAATCCTGTGAAAAATTCCGACATCATACCGATGCCGGGCCCACTTACTAAAAATTGAGATTTTTTGTCGAAATTTCGGCAAAGTCTCCCTTGTAAATTTGACTTTTCCCAAATTTTCAACCTGTAAAAAAATTCACAATTTATATCCCAACTGGCAGTATACACAAGTTATCAAAAGCAAAAAAAAAAAAAACAGAAAAAAGAACCAAAAAGAGGGAGGGGGGAAAGGGAGGAAAGGAGGAACAAGGAGGCAAGAAGGGGAGGGGAACTTGTAGATGGCAACAAACCCATGTTTTTAGTAGCTAGCCGACACTTCTGAAAGTGATTCAACATCCCAATGCCCAACTGCATCATCTTCTACAAAATCAACCCCTTCAGAATTTTGCTCAACACTAATGGAAGGTTTTCTTGACATTTGTACAGCCTCTAGTTCTGATGTAACCTCTCTCATTGCAGGACGGTTTCTTCCGTTCAAATTCAAGCATCTCCTTGCAAGGTTAGCGACAACCTGGATTTCTGTTTCACAGCCCTCCTTCAGAACTCGAGCATCAACAATGTTAAACAGACGATCTTCTTGCATCGAGGTAATGAAATATGCGGCAAGGCTTCTGTATTCTTCTTCTTGTGACCATGTTACTGCAGAAATTGGTTTTTGCCCTGTCAAGAGCTCAACAAGGACCACTCCAAAGCTATAGACGTCACTTTTCTCCGTAAATTGGCTTGATTGAAAGTACTCTGGGTCCAAGTAACCAAATGTTCCATGTACACGTGTGGTTAGATGAGTTTGATCAATGGAAATTGATCTTGAAGTTCCAAAATCAGCAATTTTTGCTCTGTATTTTCCATCCAAAAGTATGTTGGCAGACTTGATGTCTCTATGATATATGGGAACGGAAGCTGCACCATGTAAGTACGAAAGAGCTCCTGCAACTTCTGTTGCAATTTGCAACCGCCTTTCCCATGTGAGTGGGAATTCCTCAATCTGCCCTTGGATATATTGAGAAAGAGTTCCATTCGGAATGAATTCGTAGACCAAAAGTGGAACTTCGGTCTCTAAACAACAACCCATAATTTGAACCACATTTCTGTGGTTGATTTGTGAAAGAATTACAACCTCATTGATGAATTCCGAGAGCATGCTTTTGTCCACCATTTTGGACTTCTTTACCGCAACAATTTTTCCATCCGCCAACATGCCTTTGTAAACGGTACCTTGACCTCCCTGACCAAGAATTCTATCAATACTAAAATTGTTGGTGGCCATTTCTGACACAGCACAAGCAAATAGATTTTCAAGCGAAAATCCTAAAGAACGATAATCTGGAATCCACCAAGAAATTGGAGAGAAAATTCTCTTTGAATTATTTGATTCATAAAACTGAAGTGTACAAAAACGTTAGACAAACCTGCCTAAATACACAACTCTCAACCCTTGTAACTGCTAGGGGAGTTATTACATTAAAACTGAAAAACAGAATTTATTCCGAAAATTAACTACGAAACTTTGAATGCGGTTTTGGAAGGCCAAACGACCTCAGAATGCCAAAATCCATCATACATCACAGCAAAGCTGTGAGTTTGACTCGTGGCGTCGTTCCCTTTCCGAAATGGTATTTTGCGTCCTAATCGGAGCTCGGACGCCAAATCTGC
>NW_018921583.1:124647-145943 GCF_002207925.1 Prunus avium | reverse complement strand
CATGAAGTATGGAACAACTGCAACATCAAATTCTCTAAGAGTGATTGGTTCCCCGTCTCCACGGGTCCTATCTTCTTCGTCTGGACGAGCCATTGGAGGCACCTCGAGTCAGGCAAAACCTACTCTGATAAGACAAGCCAATAATACCGAGACGGGAGAGACCCGCTCTGATACCACTTGACACAGCACAAGCAAATAGATTTTCAAGCGAAAATCCTAAAGAACGATAATCTGGAATCCACCAAGAAATTGGAGAGAAAATTCTCTTTGAATTATTTGATTCATAAAACTGAAGTGTACAAAAACGTTAGACAAACCTGCCTAAATACACAACTCTCAACCCTTGTAACTGCTAGGGGAGTTATTACATTAAAACTGAAAAACAGAATTTATTCCGAAAATTAACTACGAAACTTTGAATGCGGTTTTGGAAGGCCAAACGACCTCAGAATGCCAAAATCCATCATACATCACAGCAAAGCTGTGAGTTTGACTCGTGGCGTCGTTCCCTTTCCGAAATGGTATTTTGCGTCCTAATCGGAGCTCGGACGCCAAATCTGCAAATTCCTGCTATGTCGCTTTTCACTTCTTCGCTCCAATTCTTCTTCAATCAATTAGAAAATCCCAACGATACGCTTCCTTCTTTTCCTAGTGTCATAAGTGACCATATTTCGTCCTACATCAATTTCTAATTCATTTGAATTGAATAACTTGATTTTGTCAACATTAACTTTGCCTGACGATAACTGTTGCTTTAACAATAAACCACCATTTCGTTTGAAAAAAATTTTCTTGCGTGCAATGGTTTTCTTTATCTTCACGATTTTGTGTACCAACCATGCACCATTGAGTAGTAACAATAGCCCAACACCGGAGCCAAGACCTGCATCAACAATTGCTCTAACAATAAACCATCATTTCTAAACACGAAAATAATTGAATAAACCCTTCGTCCAAGCAAAAACATTTTGAACAACACTTCTGAATAATATTACCATGGTGTATTATTATTTTGAGAGATGTAAGAAGATAGGAGTACTATATACCTAACATAATAGTTTTGATTTCTCTTTCAGATGTGGTCCTGAAGTGGCATGTAGTAGTATTACCGACAGCAAGGTCCGAAGCTAAATGCGTACATCTACTGCCAGTTATATTTGAGTAGCAACTATAACCCCCCGCAAAATTCTCACATACACCGCCTTCACAGAGATTACTGCCTTTGCATTCATCAATATCTGAAATGATGATGATCAGAGATATGCTTCGGTCCAAACTCACACATATAAGAATCGCATATGTTCAAATTTCATCAAAAGGTGAAAAGATAATTAATACTAATTAAACTTTCCGGTACTAGAATAAACTCAATTCCAATACTAATTATATATTTTCTACTTTTTTTCTTAAAGTTTTCAATGTGTGACTTTACGTTCTTCGATAGAGATATAACAGAAACCTGGGGATGGTGAAGAGAAAATAAATAGTGATGGTACATGGCTAAAACGCCTCAACGCTTTGAGGCTTACACATCGCCTCACCCTAACTCCTCGCTTTTCAAAACATTGCTAATAAGAGGACAGGATTTGTCTAATGACATGTTTTAGATGCCATTTCAACTCGTGTAAAATACCTAATGGGGCTTTGGGCCACATCCAAATCATATTCATTAAAGTAAGCCCCCAAACTAACTGATCCGCTCATCTCTTTTGAGAACATTTGATAAACAAAGTTTCTAAGAATCACTTTAATTTTTATCAAAAACTTTGAGGTGCATCTAACAAAAGCGATTTCAATAAAAGCTTTCTAAATAATCATTTCCATTCGGGCCCTCTCTTAGTTTCTTTCCAAGGGTGGGAGGATAAGATGGGTGGGGATCCGTCAGGTCTGGTTTTTCTCTGAATCCTTCACTGAATCTTTCACCATAGTCATGTACGTTTAACATCCAGTCTAGCACCACAGGAACGCTGTCCATATCCTTCACGTCTCGAAAATTCGTTAAGTTATCCGCAAACCAAAATTTATCAACCAAAAATGCGTACTTGCAATCGTCCTTTGCATCTGATGTTGATGAATTTGATGGTATCTCATCAATACTAAAATTGGTGAGTTCGTATGTTGGAAGAATACCTCGGCAACAGCCATTACTGTCATAGCAGTCGCCCCTGCCGCCGTCTGTAGTGTTTCGACAAATCGTCCCGCATACAGCGACAGTCCCATAATCTGAGCTCATACGGGCCAAGAGGTCACAACCAACAGCAATGAATACGTTGTCTCTCTGAGAGTAGATGAAAGGACTGCCCTTCAAATTCTGGGGTTGGCGAGTTTCATTTCCTTCGCAACTGAAGAAAGTAATAGGGTTCTTAACCTGAACCGATTGCGTGCCACCGCCATCTTCAAACGGAGAAATACTTAGCAGCTCCAGGTTGACGCTCTTGAGGAAAGGCACTTGCCTGCTGTAATTAGCTGAGGTTGTAGAGTTGTTGTGCCTGCAGTCTATTTGAAACCATTTATCCAAGTAACAATCTTTGCTAGGTCCAATCCCGAAAGGGTATGGGATGGCAACATCTCCACAATGCGTTGTGCAATTAGGCTTTGCTATAGGCCATGATGCTGCACTAGTTGTTGCAGCTCCATAGCAACAACTTAGTATTATTATGCGCCATAACAACAGAATAATGGATATGATATTCATTATTTATCAAACTGATTTGCAGAGTTTGATTTTTGCAGTCAAAATTGATGTATATCAAACTTTATATAGCTCCCAAAAAAGGAACATGGATTGACTTAAGTAGGTTACATATTTCGTTGATTTGTGCACATGAATTTGCGTGGAAATTATTGTGTACATTATTCCTAGCTATACGTGTGTAGACTTCTAGATAATCAATCTTCACACAAAAAAAAAAGAAAAAGAAAAAAAAAAGGAGACTTCTAGTCAATGTCAATTTTTATAAAAACTTTCAATTATAAAAAAAACCCACTTGAATAGACTTAAATGCCCTCAAAACTAAAACTCATATAAACCTAAAAAGAAAAACCCTATTAGATTAAAATTTGAATTTTTGGTTGGCACGTCTACAGCACTAGTCGAACTCCTTGTGAGTGTTGTTCTTCCTTTTCTGCGTTTATGGGGTGGGTCTGCAGCATAGTTTTTTTGTTTTTGTTTTTGTTTTTTTTTGGGCTAGAATCCATCGTGCTTCTTTAAAGTTCTTGCACTTGGTGTACGAATTTAATGATATATCTTCTTTGAAAAAAACTTTAAAAAAAACATCTAGAGCATCCTTTCATGTTTTGAGAAACTTTGCATGACAAAGATGAACTTGAGGATTCAACAACGCATCTGAATTCGTAATACGTCATGAATGGCACCTTGATAAAGCACCACGCAAACCAACATCTACCAGAGTGAAGCGATGGGAAAGCAATTATGTATGTATTTTTAGGGCATTTAAGTCTATTCAAGTGGATTTTTAATTATAACGGAAAGATTTTATAAAAATTGACATTTATAGAAGTATGGGTAATTGGCTATTTTTCATAAAAACTCTTCCTCTTCCTTTTAGAAACAAAAATATATGTTGGACTAGAAATAATAAAAGAAAAGCAGAGAAGTTTCAAAGTTTTTTTATGATATTCAAGGAATCCTTGATTAAAAAGGACAATACAAGGTGGCTTGATGGTGAAAGGCTGAGTTATGCTATCCACAGCATGATTTTGTAATCGTGGTTTTGTTCATAGCCAAAAGCTCAAATCAGAGCTACAAAAATATCAGCGAAACATTCAAAAGAAAAACAAATCATCAGCACTTGAAAAGTAAGTTACGTGAGGTTAGGGTCATCCCCATTAGTCTATGGAGAAAATGTGGCTTACGTGGCGTTAGGCTCTTCTTCTTTGTTCTTGGAGGTGGGTTATCTCTGACTTTAGTCCCTGCGAAATTTCGTATTTAATTTCATGCTGAAACAAAAAATTGATTGGGTTGTTTGGTTGCCAACAAATGCTGAGACGTTAGTATAATTATGCTTTAATTCTATGCTCATGGCATTTTAGATAATTATTATCTCACTTATCCAATTGGCACTGGCCAAGAGGTTTTCCAGATCAAGAAAACACAATTATGCAGAGGAAGTTTTGCAGCCTGATGTGATGAATTGGTACCTGAAAAATGGCTCCTTTATGGAAACATCATTTTTATGACCTTGGTATGGTGTCAGTTTGTAACTACATTAAAAATGTTGAAAGACTTGAATGGCTCATCAAAAAACAAAGCCAATGATTGGCTAATAGTTAATGAACAATATTCTGAATTAAGCAAGATGACTTGAAACTAGAGTCACGAAAAGCAATTTCATTATTATCTTCTAAATGATCATCCTCAAGTCAAGTCTTAAACTCCTCTTCTTTTTCTTTTTTTCTTTTTCTTTTTTGGTCAAAAATTCTTAATCTTCTCTGAGTGGGATAAAACTAAAATAAAAAATTAATGTGCAGAGATAGTTCTTGTCACCTTCCTGCAGCTGCTTCAGGAATTAATGCTCATCCTTTTTTTTTTTTTGTTGGTGGAACCTGGAGATCAAAACCAGGGCGCAAATAGCGCAAGCAAGTCAATTGCACTCATCCTTTTTATCCATGACTTTCGTAAGTTAATTGCACTCAACTGTACAAATTATTAAATTTTATCAATTTTTTTTAGAAGAAAAAAATAGACTTGAAAGGAATACTATAATAGAGAGAATTCAAATAATATTGGGAATATGCAATTAATGTCAACTTTATTGACTGCACATAAGTAGAACACATATTTGCCCTAGAAACTGTCGAAATATCAAGAACATACACAAGAGCTCTTCTCCTCAATCCAGTCCCTTATACACTCATTCTAGATGGCGTCATGAATACTTTTGTGTGGGTTGGCTTGATCTGTTGAGCAGGGGCACTTGTGTTTTATATGCATCTGCCTAGGGGTCTCTCCCATCAAGAAAAACTCTCAAGCAGTCCTTATTGCATTAGGAAATAAAACCCTAGTCCATATTAATTACAAATCCCTTTGGCCCATGTATTTGACTTAAACACATATACAAAGGCTACAGGCCGAGTAGTAATTGAGTCCTTGATCAATATTGAGCCCAAGACAACCCTATGATGATTAAAAGACCACTTAAGTAGGTAATTAGAATAATCCAACGTCTTACATTCTCTCACTTGGTCAAATAATCATCAAGGCTTCAAAGTTGATCACTGTATGGCCATGTAGAACTCAACATCACTCTATTCCTAAATCAAGCCACTGTCAAAAATATAAACTTACATGGAACTGTCGGAACACATTGAATTTATAACATCTAAGGTTCTTACAACCACACATATAAGCGTGCAAAATCACATAAGGCTTCCATCAAGACTAGGACGAAGAATGATCATGACAAAACTTAATTTGTGTTTACAAATGTCACTTTCATTCATAAGCCCTTCCTTAAGAGATTACCAAGATCTCTCCTTAATGACACTGGCATGAATTCATGTCTTATGTAGTGACTGTAGCTAGCTACACTATATGATGACATGTAACTGGATTCATTTGTCAAAGAATAGTAAACATAAAATTGAAGTCACGTAATCCAATAAAAGAACTAAACCAAACAGCAATACACAAAATAATTGAGCTGTCTCCAAGAAAATTAATGAATTTAAGTGGAATAAAAACTTAGCTCCCACTAATTCTACATATCAAAATTTAACGACATAACCATAATTGTAACAAGTATGACCTTATTCAGTGAATCAATGAACCAATGCAACATTCTTTCTTTTACCTTCTCCTTTACAAGCATGAAACAAAAATCAAATGCTTATTAGCAATCACAAAATTCAATTGAAAGGTAAAAGTTATTGATTAACCACTGTCGATTTGACAAAACTAAATGAAATAATAAGAACAGATAACATACTCAAAACAATCTTTGTTCTTATTAGCCTTAAAATTCTTAATGCAAAACTAGATTGTTAAGTGATTAACTGGTTACATCCACAAAGAATATCATTAAATGCTCCCACTCATCAAGCATGTATTTTGCATGTTACAAAATGGATCAATACCGTTTAAATGAATTAATACTTTATAAACTTTACTACAAAATCCTTAGAGTTAGAACTCAACTTTAATTCATTCAATTCTTTCTCAAACAACACTTTACATGTAAGTTGCACGTAGATGAGAAAAAACAAAAAATGTAATGGAAAGCATTCAACTTTATTCCACTTGTATTTTAAACACCAATAATTCAATTTCCTTTAACCAATACAAGTAGAAAACAGTAAGTATGGTGAGAACTTCAGTAGCCAAACAGCCAGTCATCCAAAATATTGGTCAGAAAAATATAGGAGCACAAGGAAAAAGAAGAATAGCACAAAACCAACAATGTGTTAATCCCATACATAGTACTTGATAGTGTAGAACTTCATTTTGCCATTTAACAAGAAATAAATTCCACATATGCTCAAAACTTCATGAGTGTGAAGCCCAAAACCTTACATCAATTCTCCCACTTGGGCAAACACTCACTACTTTACTATGCACCAAAAAACAGCTTTGTCTTATGAGTTGTACGATTTCACAATCGCTGATATATTCGTACAGCTTTGTCTTATGAGCTGTCTTATGGAGATATGCCTGCTTCCAAGTCCTGAATGATACAAAAGACTGGATTTATGTTACGACAGCACTGCACAAGGAAGAGCTATGAATTGCTCTATTTCTTTTCCTTCAAATTTAATTATAATGTATCTATTGAAGTTTTTGGATCTGCCCGATGGGTCCCACTCTAACACAACATCAATACTATCCCCGTTTTACCACCTACCCAATCCATCAGGTGTGGGGTTTTACCACAAAAGGCCTCAATATTAGTTAGAGTGTGGTAATTCTATTTAAACCCATTTGTTTTCTTTCACCCCACTGATGTGGAACTCCAACACTCCCCCTCACGTGTAATCACACATGAAGATCCACACATCAACAATTGAAACTCAGAGGTCGGCTCTTGTTGGGCCCACTTGTTTTCAATGGAACTCAGAGGTCGGCTCTTTTATTTTTATTTTTATTTTTTTTATTTTTATTTTTTTTAATTTTAAGAGTCCGACTTGTTTCTCCTTCTTGGCGACAAGCTTCGTTAGCTTGTACGGGCCTTGGCTCTGATACCATGTTGATATTTCTAGGATCTGACAATGGATAGTGTTTTTGGATTGCAAAAGGGAGCTGGAGATAACCAAGGATTAAAATATCGGCCGTGCAGATAATATCGGGCCTGCAATTTATGGATATTTCGGTGGATATATCGTTATCGTTTTAGGTATCGGGAAAAAATCAACAAAAATGACAGATATAGGCATTGAAACACATAATTTTGGTTTAAAACTTTCATAGATGTTATATACATTATCAATGAATGTATTGAACAAATAAAACTCAAAATTTATTAATAATAAGATATATATATGATGAAATATAAGTGGTATGTAATGCGCGTTAATGAAAAGTTTGAAAATAAAATGTTGATTAGAATGAATAAATCATGCATAAATTCATAGTTTGTTTAAATATTGGATTACAATTTAGATAAGTGTCCATCTACATAAATGAAGAGCTCCTATGAGGTTCAAACAATGAGGAACAACCATCTAGATACATACAATAGTCATACCAAGTCATGTAAGCCGAGCAGTTTGTAAGCCATGTTTGTATATGGTGCACATAGGTCTCTCTTGAGCTCCCTACTGTCCTCCCATATATGGAATAGTTAGGATTAACTCAACTAGTAGGTCCATAATATGTTTCATCATCTTGAGCTCCATAACTAGTTCCACTATAATCAGACATGACATAACCATAGTCATTATAAGATTCATTTGAGTTAGTATTAGGTCTAGTTCCTATGCTCATAGATCCAAAACAAATCGCCATGTCCTCTTCATATGGATTGGAGGTATGTGGGAAATGGACTGTGCATAGATTCTTCATATTAATAATTTATAGGGTTCTAGGCAAGGATTAGCTATTTTTGGGTTTCAATTTGCTTCAATTGCCTTCAAAACTATTGAATTTGGAAGGCAATTGAAACTCTTGTTAGCCTTGGTGGAGCTTTCGAACCCTAGTCTCCAACTTCTCTTCATCATCCCAATCTTGCGGATGATGACGAGGATCAGATTGCTCAGGCCCCTTAGGGTTTTGTTGACAAGAAGATGGAGGCGGTGCGCTTAGCATCAAGCGGAGGGTCTCCAAATCCTTGCCTTTGCCGTGAGATGGTTTCTTGGGCTTCTCCAGAATTGCCAAGTCGCGCTCATCAAGTTTGATGTCGTCGAATAAGTTGGAGGGATCGCAACAAGGATGAAGACAGCTTCAAGGTCGTCCAGCAGAGGGCAAGGGAGTCCACCAAAGTCGTCATCGTCAACAGGAGGCTCTCTCTGGCATCGCTCTTCCTTCAAAGCCGTCATCTTGTCTGAAAGAGAAAAGTAGGGTCTCGACTCGATCGTTTGAAAGAGAAAAGATTACAGAGAATTTTGGAAACCCTAAATCACAGTAGCTAGTGTTTACAAAAGGCTAAGGGCTACATATGTATATATAGCTTTCTATTTCCTAATCTCATTGGGAAACATAATATTTTATTTAAATTAATCCTATGCACTTTCTAAACCCTAACTTGCAAATGGCCCACTCGTGTGTTTGTGTTGTGGGCTTCAATTCGCTTTATAAGAGCATCTCCAAGGGAGATGTCAAATACCAAACATCAAATTTAAATTTGATGGCTGATGTGGCAATTTGACATCTTACACAGCTTTACACTCCACCCGATATGTCAAATTAAATTATTATTTTATTACATTTTAGTGGTGATTTATTTTTAATTAAAAAGAATAGAATAGAAAAAATAATAAAATATTCATTTGACATCTTGCTTTTGGGATGTCAAAAATAACATCTCAATCTTCAGCCTTCATTCCACATTAGCTTTGACACATCGGTTGGAGTGTGTGAGATGTTATTTCTAGCTGTTAAATGTCTATGTGTGTCGGCTGCGCAGATCTCACGGCATGGGGTTCCGGGCCGAGGGATGTGCGTTAACACGTGGCTTCCTATAAATTACAATGGGGGCTTGAACGTAATGGATTTTGTGGATGCATGTTGTCACACTGAGACATATTTCAAGGCATATGAAAACCTCATACTACCTATGAATAGGATGGAGTTGTGGGATAGAACTTGTTGGTTGTGCAAATCTCACGGCCTAGAGCTCCGGGCCGAGGGGATATGCGTTTAACACGTGACGTCCTTCTTTTGGATGCGGTGCGGTTGTGCGCGGGCGTGCAAGCACGGTCTACCGTGCGTCGAGATGTTGATGTGGATAGAATGGTCAAGTGGTGCGCTTGTTTGAACTCGTCTTCTAATCAAACGATTGTAGCCGAGAGAGGAACTGATCTCAGCTGCAAAGTTCACGGCCTGAGCTACAAAGCCGTTTAGGGGTGGTGCTGATGGTGGGTTTTGGGCGGTGCTCCGGCGCGCTGCTCAGTGAGCGGCGGTCGTATGATATATGGGGTGAATGAATTAGTAACAGAGATGGTGCTCCAGCGCCTTGAAAATCAAGGGTCGTATGATATATTGATGAATGGATTTTCCTTACAAACTAACACTACTCCTAGGAAAGCAAGTAAAGATATCGAAAGTGCATTACAGGAAAATATAATTTGCTCCGTGGGAGGCTTTTGTTTGGTGTTTGAACCATGTGAATGTAGCTTGAGCCTTGTATTTATAGGAAGAGTTCTTGGAGGAGTAATCCAGGCTAAAAATCTGCATGGTGGAGCCCGATTAGAGCAAGTGGGTAGTTCAATCAACATTTGGGATCGTGAAGTATGGTGGTGTGACCCCATAAATCCCGGTGAATCTCGGCCGCCGCCCTAATCGTGGGTTCTGCGCTTCTGGCCGTGGAGATGCATTTATTGTTTCTGATAGTTGGTGACTCAATCTCTCAAACTGCAAGAATTCTTGTGAGAATGTCTGCGTCTAATCACTCTGATTCCTGTCACCAAAACCTGACTTCAATCACTTCCCACCTTCCCTCGTGCATTAAATTCTTATTCGTGGTCAGTGGGTTTGCTACCATAAACAGAGGCATTGCTTCATTAAATGAAGCGTGGGACCCTGCTACCACTTGATGATCTGATCTTAGTGCCTTTGGCCGTGATTTTGTTCGGCTTCGGCCTCGACCTATAATCAAGGCCGAGATTATCATGCCTTCACAACTTTTCCTTTGCTTTTTTAGGAAGGCCAGACATCTTGGCGAAACGTCACGTTTTAGCCTCACGAGCAAGTGTTAGGGCCGAGAAAAGGGGCTCCTTCGGTCAGTTTTTGGCCGTGATTTATTAGGCACAAACAATGTGGCACTTTTGACATATCGGTTGGAGATGCTCTAACTACGCAAGCCCAGTTGCTTTCTTTTGTATATACCCCAAAAAAGATGTTTCTGTTAGCTTCTAATAAAGTTTCTACCCATTTTTGGCCCCAAAAAAAAAGTTAGAATACAATTATTTTCCTCTTGATAAGTTTTTTTTTTTTCGTGCTAGGTTTCTTTTTTGTCAAGCCAATCCAAATGAAACATCATGCATATATAATAATTCTATGTTTTATGAAATTTCATATACATATATATGTAGAAAAATATTATCTTATTAGAAAGTTCATGATATATACAATGGCGGACCTAGGAATATTTATAGGGGTGGGATGTTTTTTTTGTTTGAGATCAATTATAAGCCATATTTAAAAACTATTTTCAAAATTCATTAAAAATATGTAAATTATTTTCAAAGATATATAAACATTATTTGAGCCAAATTAGAGGCTAAATAAACCAAAGAAGATATAGTGGAAAAAAAAAAAAATAGTATAGTATTCGGCTGTAGATATGGTATATGAGGTGGGCTGCTTTCTAGAAAAAGGAGTAGGCTATTATGTAATTTTCCTGAATTGAGCTTACACAACTAAGCCTAATTTGTCTCTCTCCAAAGTAAGCACTGGGTTAGAACCCACTCTAGCTCAAGCGTGAATCCGCCTTTGGATATGTATAAGTGTGTGTGTAATGTTCTCATATGAGAATTTTTTTGTTTAAATGTGTAATAGTAATATTATTTTTTATATAATAAAAAAAATCTAGAATAGATATTCATCAAACATTCATGTTTTGCATCTTATTGTTGCATAAACTGTATTTCAATTTATATTAATTTACAATCAGTACTACTGAAAATAAACCAAAAATACTGAAACCCCGAAATTATGATTTTTTATCCTTGCTTGTATGATTTATGAACGTATGCTTTTGTTCTTTGATTAAGGTATGCATAATGATTTGTTCATTCCTATCCTCTCGATTTTCATCCATGCCTCCAGAATTTTTCTTTTATTATTATGTATCTCCTCTGAATTTTACTGGTGATTGATATGAGGGCACTACCCGAAATGCTTCTAAGGAGGACGCTGAAGAGTAGTTAAAGAAATGCAAGATACGATTTCCAGTAGTTTTATTTCGGTTGTTTGTGTTTCTGGCTTTTAGGGTTACATATGTTTTGATATGCCCTCTTTGCATTTTGGTGTCAGGGCAAACTTTTAGGATTGAAGTGCTCTGTTTCTAGGAGCTCTTCTTAATCTTATCTAACGTGTAATTATGATTGTTGGGAAGATACAAATGTACAAGAGGTAGATCGAAATTGGGTATCTGAAGGATGGTTGGACAAATATAGGATTGGGCAGAAGTACATTATAATTTTTTTTTCTGTAATTGGAATACTTTGTTGGGCTGTTATACAAATGATCTAGTTAGGGAGGTAACATGTGAAAACAAATTTATTCATGTGCTCTCTTTGAGTTCCATGACAGCCAATCAAATGCTTGTAGATGTGCTTGTGATCTTTCAATCTTTGTTGTTTGCCATCTTGTATTCATTCAGTCAGTTTCATGTTGTCTTTTTCCAACTATTATTGCTCTCAAGCTTGGTTTTTCTTAAACTTCTGATTTTGATGTGATTTTTGTGGTTATATCTGACAGAAAAATTTGCCAGCATTCGCCTCAAAAATCTGAATAATGCCTCATCTCTTATAATTTCTTGTTGCTTTTCAGATGGAAGTGCAAAACTCTGGGCATGCGCATATAATTGAAGTATCTGGAGATGTGCCATCTGTAGAGACAAGCCTGGGTTTGAGAAAGATTTGTGGGGAAGGACCGTGTGGATTTTCAGATGCTAAAACCAGTTCCAAAGATGCACAGGAACGGTCGGCATCCATGCGGAAGCTTTTGATAGCAGTTATACTTTGCAATTCTGACTGATGCTGCTCATCTATTGTCAGATGTTGCAGCATTTGCAATATCTCTGTTTTCTCTTTGGGCATCAGGATGGGAGGCAACACCTCGTCAGTCTTATGGCTTCTTCGGGATTGAAATCCTAGGTGCTCTTGTTTCCATCCAGATGATTTGGCTTCTTGCTGGGATCCTCGTTTACGAAGCCATTAATAGACTTGTCAACGATACTGGTGAAGTTC
This sequence comes from Prunus avium, assembly GCF_002207925.1. The sequence continues at coordinate 133,358 of NW_018921583.1, read as the reverse complement.
AGGGCTTTCTCATGTTTGTTGTTTCTGCATTTGGTTTAGTGGTTAACATTGCCATGGCACTCTTATTGGGTCATGATCATGGGCATGATCATGGACATGGACATGTACATGGTCATGATCATGGACACGGTCATGGACACAGTGATCACCATAACAGTAATGAGGATCATGATGATACACATAGCCATGGGATTACTGTGACGACACACTCTCATCATCATGTGGTGCACTCCAATCATGATCACACGGAACCTCTGCTCAAGCCTGGCTGTGAAGGCGAAAAGAAACCATAAGTTAAAAAGACGAAGCAACAAAATATCAACGTGTAGGGGGCTTATCTTCATGTACTTGGGGATTCCATTCAGAGTATTGGAGTGATGATTGGTGGAGGAATTATATGGTACAAGCCTGAGTGGAAGATTATTGATCTGATATGCACCCTTGTATTTTCGTTGATTGTGCTGGGGACAACAATCAGGATGCTGCGAAACATTTTGGAGGTTCTGATGGAGAGCACTCCTAGAGAGATTGATGCCACAAAGCTTGAGAAAGGCCTCTGTGAGGTAGTTGTGGTTCACGAACTCCACATATGGGCCACTGTTGGCAAGGTGTTAATGGCTTGCCATGTTATCGTGAAGCCGGATGCTAATGCTGACATGGTACTTGAAAAGGTTATAGACTATATCAAGAGAGAATATAATATCAGTCATATAACCATTCAGATAGAGCGTCAGTAGATTTGGAGTGTTGTAATTAGGTGGGTTGGGCATTTTTAAGACTTCAATTCTTTTCCACAGTTGATAGATCGTATATACTCTCTTTGGTTTCCTCTTATATATTTCTTACTAAAAAAATATTTTTATTTGGAAGGGATTACAATTTAGTACATCTCTCTGTGCACAAATACTTGTACCTGCAATTGAAATGAAAAGAATTACAAGCAATTGAAATGAAAAGAAAAGTAATTATACAAAAATAAAACACATCCAACTGGATATTACACGTTTTTAAATAGCTCGACGACTGAAAAAGTAAAAGCAGAACATGCAACTCGAATGTTTGAAAACCCTGCGGCTTTTGCCAAACTTTCTAATTCTTTCTCTGTTCTCTCCTTTCCCGTCACATTAGTGTTCATCAGGTACACATCAAACTGAAACAAACTTCTAGCAGAAAGACTTGTTTCAGGAGATTCTGGTATCACCATATCCACCAGTATCACTTTCCCATGGTCTGACAAGGCCTCATAGCAATTTTTCAGTATCATCAAGCAATGTTTGTCATCCCAGCCATGTAGCATCCACTGTTTTTAAAATCATTAACATTAGTTGCAAGTTACGATAGCAAACTTTTCGTAGGAAATCGAAAAATCTTTTGAGTACTTTGAAGAATTTGGATAATTCTAACAACCCTAACCTTCATGAAAATGGCATCTCCTGATGGGATCCTTACGAACATATCTCCTGCAATGTGCTCTATACCTGAAGCAAAACTCCTCTATAAGTCAGCAAAGCAAAGTGAAGTAAATAGTGATACACTAAATTGTCTGATGGGAAGCAAGAATCTGATATCATACCAGGATAGGAGGGAGACTTTTCTACAACAGAAGGCAAATCATAGTTGAAACCCTTGATAGCAGGGTACATAGAGATTATCATGTTAAGGATAGTACCATCACCACCACCCACATCTACCAGTGTTTTTAGACCTACAAAACCCTTATAAGTCTCCAAAATCTTCTTCATAAAAATGGGGTTGAACTCTTTCATTGAGTCCTTGAACACTCCACCAAATCTTTCATCCTTCCCAACGTACTCCACCACATTCATTCCATGGGCCTGGCTAAATGGAAGCCCTCCTTCCAAAACTGCATCTTTCAAATGGAACCTGCGGTGAAATCAATTTCTTAAAGAATTTACAATATATGAAGATGACCACATTGATGAGGAAAAAAAAACACACAGACACACACAGAGTTTGACACGTTTACAAGAACGACTCATTAAAAACACAAAAGGAAAAATTTGTACACATTAAATTGTAAGGTATCCATATAACGTGACAAGAATTTTTCAAAATTCAAAAGAAAAATACCAGCTATCTATGATGACCTTGTCATTGCACAAATATAGTAAAGATGCCAATGACACACCATCTTGGTTTTTGATGAAATATTTGGAGACAGGTGACAGCCCATAAAGCCTGAGAGCCTCCCCATCAGTTTGGTGTGAGGTGACACAGCAAGCGAGAACAGAGTAAGCAGACAGAAGGCGAAGCATACGATCAAGAACCAAATCGGCACCTGGGTTGTTGTTAGAGGGAAGCTGAGATGCTATTTGGGTGGCTGAAAGCGGGGCTCCAGGGCCAGCTCTGTGCAGTATGTCAAAGACTCCAAGCTCTATGGCTGCTTTGAGCACCATAGGCACAAGTGATGCGCTTGCTAGTTGCATAGCATATTGGGAGTGAGTTTCCTCTTCTTCATTGGTGTACATTTTTGTCAGCTGTTTTTCCTTCATGTTGGTATGTTGGTTTTTATGGTTTTGAAAATGGTTATCGAAGTTTCAAAGTATTCTGAAATTTTTTAGTTGCTAGACGAAGAAATTGACCTTGTGGACATGAGACTAAATATGTATTCATGCATGAGGTTTGGTTACGACTTTGTAACTTCCATTTTGGAGGCTTGACTGCACCATTTTATTATATCCAAAGTCAAAATTTAAAATGAAGAACAAGTCAGTTTGCCTTTGGAAGCCCAAATAACATCAATCAAACGTTGCTACATTTAACAATTTTGTTTGAAACTTACCTGCTTTACATTTTTAGCCCCCAAAAAAGAAAAAAGGACCTGTAATTACAGACAAGATGCAACTTGGACCGATATATAATATATTCCAAAGTAAAATTATTTGGTCCATTTGGATAAATACATACAAGAACACAAGAAACAAGAAAAAGTAATATAAAAAAAAACAGGAACCACGTAGAATGCAAGGACGAGTTCCATCATTATTAAGTAAGAACAAAAACACTTCTCATATAAAACGCACCATATTCTGCATCAGTACCCGAATAAAAAGGAAAATACTAGGGAGACCAACTTGGGATACCAACTCTCTAATAGAGCGTGGAACCCATTGTATTGGTGGGCTCCACCTCTATTAGAGAGTTAGTACACAAGTTAATATCCCAAATTGGTCTCCTTAGTATGACCCAAATAAAAATATTCAGCAGTCTTGGGGGGCAAAATACAAAGATTAAAATATTCTGCAGTCTTGGTGTTCTTCATTAGCCACAGTGCAAGGGAAAGACATAAGGAGGAATATTTTACAGCCTTGTGGGGTTCACATTTTAATAATCAGGCAACACTTACTGTGTTCGAGAATCTGGTGTACTGCGCCAGAAGCAAAATGTCAATTTGATTTGATTCTCTTTGGGGAAATTTTGTTTTTCATTGATGTGACAAGAAGAGAATTTGCGAAATTCCAAAGATTTGATTCTCACTATTTCTGCATCTAAATGCTTGAAATTATGTCACCTTCAACAATTGCATCTATAAACCTTTCTTCGTTCTACTATGCACACCAGGATTTGTGCATGGTTAATGTTTTATGCATGCAAGAACTAACGAAAAAAAAAAGGTTAATTATAGTTTAGTATCACGTGGTTGCACTTGTATGGCATGTTAGTTCATGTCCTCTCGATTTTTACAATTAAATACGCAGGTCTTTTAAGGCATATTAGTCTCTGGATATTTTCTCTTTTTAATTGTTTTTTAAATATTTTATGAATATTTTATTACATGTAAACATAAACAAAAAAGTAAAAATGTAAGACCCATAAGTACAATGTAGACAACTAACCGGAGATTTGGCAGAAAAATTGAGAGGACATAGACTAACAGGCCTTACCACTGTAATCACATAGTACTAAACCGTCATTAACCCAAAAAAAGGGCAAAATTTTATTGAGGGTATTTTGGGTAGTTGCACAAAGCTAATATAAAATTGCACAATTCGCATACATGATCATACATTGTAAATTGGGTTTGAACAAGTCTAAGCAGCACGAAGTTGCAAGTCCTCTGTTCCAGAATTTCTCAAAGTATTCTGCATATGTGAAGTTCCTGTACATGGCTGGTTGATCATGGCTGATCAGGTCCTTGGCTGGCCCAATCACTGCATCAGGTGATGGACAGTAGAAGGTTGGAATTGATATTCTCTCTGAGTTGCAGTTAACCACAGCTCTGTGCAACACACTTCTGTACTTACCATTGCTAATTACCTGATACCGAAAAAAAAGAGAAAAAAAGAAGAATTAATTTGCCTCTTTTTTGGTCTTATTAATTATTAATAAGGTAATATTTCCAAATATTTAGGGGATATTAATTAATTTTTACCTGCATCATGTCACCAATATTGACAATAAAAGTGTTGGGAATGGGGTTGACAGCAACCCACTTGCCATTTCTAAGGACCTGCAATCCAGGCACATCATCTTGGAGAAGGATGGTGATTAGGTTACAATCTGTATGTCCAGGCAATCCATATGTAAGCTCTGGTTCTGGACAGGGTGGATAGTAATTCAAAGCCATATGCTGGCCTTGCTTTCCTAATGCCTCAACAATATAGTTCTTTTCTAAGCCCAAGCTTTCTGATATGGCCCCAAGTAATCTCAGCACGAGCCCTCTCACACTTGTGCAATACTCACCCACTTGCTCCCTGTGGACAAACAAAGTGCCAGATCATCAGTTATGTGACCCAAATTTAATTAATTAGAAGTAAATGAGATTGAGTATGTTGGATACAAGCGATATTGGAGAGAGGGGAATCAAACACATGGCCTCACGTGCATGAATAAATATTCTTAACCACTTGACCTACAAGCCCTTGCGAGTATTAATTAGCATAAGATGGTGATCAATTGACAGAAAAGGCAATAACCCTTTTTTTACCTGAATGATGGGGGATTGCTAGGCCATTCTTGGACATAGTCTTCAAGAGGGTAGCAATGGAGTCTCAGAAAGTCCCTCCAGTTGGAAAGTTTTTCAGTCCTGACATTGAAACTAGTGGAAAGCCTTGTGGTCTTTGAAGGGTCATCTGAGTACATCTTCAACCTCTCACTTTCTGGCAAATTGAAAAACTCACTTGCTATACTTAACATGTCTTTGATCATTTCCTCTGGCACCCCATGATTTTTCACCTGACAAATATAAAAGGGTTGCTCCATAATTTTGTTTACTCATTCATTTATGTAAACATGCAGTATGTGTAAGAATTATCAATGAAATAATGGGATATATTAATATACCTGAAATAAACCATCAGTTTGGCAAGCTAGGCCAATCTGTTTGATAATATTAGAGTGGTTGTGGCCATGGAGATCCTTGAGATCAATGAGAGGAATGGAGGAGGCATCTGATATCTGAACATCAGAGAGATTTGGACGGTCAGAGATGGGCCTAATGTAGTTTGAGGGGACATGGTTCGCAACAGACATGAGGTCTGTTAGCAGTAGCTTTGTTGCTGTGGCCATTTTGCTCAAGACTGAAGAGAAGTTTTGCAAAAACTAAACTGGTAGGTTTGGTGAATTTTGGTTTTGATGCCCATTTCCCTATTTATAACATTTGAAGAGACAAATGGTTTGGTGGCATGATATCATAATAGTATCATTTTTTTATGACATATATGCTTGAAAACCCTTTTTTTTTTTTTACAGAAAAACATTACAAATTAAATTTCTCAGAATCTTAATACCATGACAAAATATATTTTAACAACAATATCTAAACAAAAATTACTAAACTAAATACAAAAATTGTTATAATTATGTCATTTTTTCGCTAACTGATCAGCAACCATGTTAAACTCTCTCAAATATTCTTGATAACCTTGTAACAATAACCTGAGAAGAAACAGTAGATAGTCAAGCAGAGAACTGTAGAAGCTTCTCATAAAGTCATCAGACGGCAGCTTGGAAAACGTGTACAAATTGTGTATAGAAAGTCATTTTTTTACTCATATTATGTAGGCTTCACTATCAGAACTTAAATGTGTAGCTGGTGATAAATACATCAAAGAAGATGGCCCGACGAAATTTGTGTGCCGACAATGCAAGAAATGAAAGGTCCAATTTAATTAAAATGCACAAAAACCAAAACAAAAACATGAAAACAGATAAAAGATAAAAATGGTGGTTTTACTGGTTTGGCTGGTCGGTCTGATTCAGGTCCGCATGGATGGACCCACACGTAATGAGGCGCAGATTTAGATTCCCTAGCCCACTACTATATATGGAGCTTGAATGAGGTCACCTAGATGACATAACTCTGCTACGTCACACTCTCTAAAGATCTGCTAGATTAGGAGCAGATTTTGATACAGAATTAAGGCAATAATTAATGCTTTGTTTCTTCTGTTAAGAGCAGATTAAGTAAACAAGTGAATGTGGACTTCATGTGGATCCTCATCACTTCCAGATAAGAGGGAACTAGCTTTAGATGTGAACTTTGATTTGGTCTCACATCATATCATAAAAACTTTCGGCGGAAAAAATTGAAGTTGTTAAATGTCAATGTTTTGGTTCGCTGTCGTGAAATGTTTGGCAGAAAAGGTTGAATTCATATGTTTGATTGCTGAATGATTGTCCTTAAAGGTTAACTGGGATGTGTACAAGGTTGACACTTGTAGCAGTCGGCAGACCTAGCATGAGGTAATGAGAGTGACATCACTATATGAAACGTCATTCTTTACGATCTGCATGATGTAACACGAATGTCTTATTCTAGGGATTTAGCTTTTCACTTGCCTACATCTCCACCACTCCAATATCGTGGTTTCATTTGACGTCCATTACAAAAATTAATAAATAAATTAGGCAAGTCTTTCTTAATTTTAGGTTTCACATATTGAAGCTAAGCTGAGAGCAAGGAACTAAATATCAATAATTTCGCCAATATTTCGGCGAAATTATCGTTTTTTTTGGGCAGCGATATTTTAGCATATTTCCATATATATATCATCAATTTATCGATAATTTCCTCGATAATTTCGCCGATATTTTGATAACGATATTTTCGTCCAAGTGGCAGTTGCGATTGGTCAATATATCGCGATATTATCGATAATATCGATAATATCGCGATATGAACTTTCAAAAATTAAAGAAAACTCACTGAGCATGCAGGGGTTCGAACCCCTTCCCCATTCTAAGATCTTGTCACGCCCCGAACCTGGGGGTCGATGGAAATCCCGCGCCTGGTGCGTGGGAAAAAAAATAAAAATAAAAATACATATAAACTGAAACATGGGTTTAAAATAAACTTCTCTTATAAACATTTTGTTATTTTATTTCAGAAATAAAAAAGTAAAGTTGCAGAAGGAAAAAGAAAAAGACAAAGAAAGCACAGTTCCCTAACTAAAATAAAATAAAGATGATAGCCGAAAGGGAAAAGCAAAAACACAAAGCTCTAGAAAATGAAAGTAACGGGCAAAAACACAAAACACCAGAAAACACGGAAAAAAGAAAAGTAAAGTGAAAGTTAATGTGCTCCCCCTTGAAGCGATTAGGTCGAGCATGCCCGGGAAATCCGAAATGGTGTTGGCTCTCTCTCATCAGCATATGTCTATTTAAACCACACCTCTGCAAGCGGATGATACCCAGCATTTCTTCCTGCAACTCAAGGAAAAACATCAAAAAATTCAGAAGCAAAACAAATGGCATCCTCATGCACTCACCTTGATGATCTCAACCTTGAGCTCTCACTTGCACCACCGAATGCCCAGACAAGGGCTTCTCCAACTCCTGTCTTCCCAAACTCCACATATCATCACGGCACGGCCTCAAACTTCTCTGAGGTGGTGCCGATTAGAGCTGAACTGCCGGAAGGCATGACTGTGAGAAGGCTCACACCGGCGGTTCATCTGCATGTGGCACAGCGGTCGGACAAGGTGGCAGTGGAGGAGTCCCACACTTTATCTGTGCTCCATGCGGTCTCGGCTACCAATTTGGGCATGCGATTACTGGCGAGGACAAGGGAGTGTGCCGCGATGAGCGAGGAAATAGCTTCCTTGAAGGCTATGGTGGCAGACTTGCAGAAGCGGCTCTACAGTGCCAACCAGCATGTAGAAATGCTGCAAAAGAGAAATGAAGACCATGTAGAGCTGCTGCAGATTCTACAAGTGCGAGACAATAGAAGCAAGCCATGATGATGATGAAGATGAAGATAAAGAAGATGAAGAAGAAGAAGAAGTTTTTTTTGTTTTTTTTTTTTGTTGTTTTTTTGTTGTTTGTTTTTGTTTGTTTTTAATGCAGAGTTTGAAATAAAATAAAAATGTGTTTTAACACTCAGAAATAAACTAACCAACCAAACCACGTAAATAAAAACATAAACTAACTTAACGAAACAAAAACAAAAACAAATCAAAAACAAAGACTCAACAGAAAAGAAAACAAAGAAAATAAAGAAAACTTAATTTAAAAACACACGAATATACAAGCAACTCACGGATGACCAGTTAAGGGCCTCAGAAAACACAGCCAGGGGATCCGGGAAGGTTGGAGGGGTCACAATGGTCCCGCTTAAAACCCAAACTTCTTAGACACCGAAGGTGTCGCCTAAAGAACTCCTAGACACTGTATTGACGGAAGTGCTCACTGGAGTTACCATAAGTCAGCTCATATGAAAAATCTTTTTAAAATTTTTAAGATAAAAAAAA
>NW_018921583.1:98941-122728 GCF_002207925.1 Prunus avium | reverse complement strand
TCCTCCAAGAATCACCTCTCTCTCTCTCTCTCTCTCTCTCTCTCTCTCTCTCTCAATTTCTTTTCTAATTTCTCAAGTTTTGAAACTATAAGGTTATGCTCCTATTTATAGTGTTTATAGGGATAGGATAAACTTAAATATTAAAAGGATAAGAACATCCAAGTTTATTCAAAAGATAAATATCTTAAAAAGATAATATCATTCAAGTTTATCCAAAAGATAAATATATTCTTTTATCCTTTTAAAATACGGGTCTTCACAGATCTGTAGGCGCTTAACCACCACGCCAGAGGTGGTTTCGGGTTTTGAGGTGCACAGAGGTGAGATCTGAGTCATGCCATGAAATCTGGGCTCAAAAACAAAGAAATCGTTGAGAGAGTGGTTGAAGCATCAGAATTTTCTCCATATGGAATGGTGCCGATTAAGGCTTTGGGCAAGAGAGAGCAGTGGCCTATATCATCGAAGCAGAGTATGTGTGTGGTCTGGAGCTTTGCTGGTGTTGCAGTTCAAAAAGAAAAAGAGAATTTGAGTTGAGGATGGGGAGGGAGAGGGGGAGCGATAGAGAAAGAGGGAGAGGTAGAAGAAGAGATAACTCAGGTGCGCAAAAATAGAAATAAAATACAAAACTTCAATATTATAATGATGTTAGGTAAGTGGGAAGAATAGAAAAGAAAAGAAGATGGCTTTTGATATTTACTTTTTATTTATGGGGCAGTGCACTTCCAAGTTCCAACACACGCCAGCCAGACATGATTTTTCCATCTTCATATGCATGTGCTTTAACAATTTTTAATATTTTATTAGTATTTCTGAGTATCACTCACCGGTTTGGTTTGGTTTAACTGACGATTTAAATATCAAGCACCGAACACCAAACCATAAATATCGGTTTGGTTTGGCTTCAAACTGGTGATCAATAATAAAATAAAATAAAATCAAACCAAATCAAACCAACAATTTGGTTTGGGCAGTTTAATCGGGTTTTTGGTGTGTATGCCCAGCCCTACTTTGTGATAATAAGCTACGGAATCTATATTTATAATACTTGCGAGCTGTTTCTCAAAATAGAAATTAACATAATTACTTATTGTTTTATATTGTTGATCAGTTACTTAATTACTTAATATAATCTATTTCTTTTCTATTTAATCCATTTAGTGTTATTGATTATTTTATTATTCATTATAAGTACTTACGTTACTAAATTCCCCTTCAAATTGTTGCTTAATTACTTAAATCTCTATAATTATTTTCTTTACTTACTATTTAATTCTTCCTTGGATAATTTATTTATGTTTTTAGTTAATTTTCAATCTTCACTATTATTTTTTAAGCATGGTAAAGTGCCTAATTTTTCTTCCCCAAAAAAAAAAAAGCCTAATTTTCATTAAAAATTTCCGTGTATTTATCACAATTTCCGTGATTTTTATTGAATTTTTATCGATATCGATATTTTCCTGATATTTCCGAAACTATCGATGTTTAAGACCTTGGCTGAGAGGAACCACTAAATTAGATGATGTGATTGTTTTGGTTTTAAACTAAAGTGGGAAAACCTTATGGAAGGAAAAGAAGAGGTTGACACAGTATGCTATATATGCTTGGAGTACATAGAGGGAAGCCATGAGGTGAGGGAACAGTTCAACTGTGATCATGTGTTTCATAGGGAGTGTCTAGATAGTTGGGTTAACCAGGGCCAGGCGACCTGCCCTTTGTGCAGAGCTATGTTGTTTTCGCCCAAGAGCCAAAAAACGAGCTGCGGAGGAAATCCATGGACAATGGATAGGTTAGATTTCATTGTGAGATGAATAATAGTAAATTTCTAGTTTTTGCTTTGCTTAAACTTTGCTTGAGCTAGTTGAACTGACCACTAGAGAGTTCAAAATAGACATCTCTGTAAATTATTACTTAATCTGCATATTTGTAAATTATTGTAATGATTTTAAATTCTGAGCCTGAGAGGCTTTGAAATTACATTAGTTTGAAGAAATGGTTAATCAGCCACATGTTAAAATGAACTAGCAATACTTGATGGGTTGGACTTGCATCAGGCAAACCAACAAACACCTTGCCTACAATCACAAATGGGTTTGGTTCAAAAATAAATAAACCACTTCAGAAACTGGTAAAAATAAACCCAAAAATGGATATCAATAGTCTATATATTCATTGATTGAAGCAGAACAAGCTTAAAAATCATGCCATTACTGATTCAAAAACCACCTAACACTTTGTTCGCTCATAAAAAGTTTTACAAAAGCCCCAAATCAAAGGAGGGATTTGATTACATGTGCTAGATTTAACCTCCGAAACCATAGAGGGTTCGTCCCTGCCTCTTGAGAGCATAGACCACATCCATGGCAGTCACCGTCTTCCTCCTGGCGTGCTCAGTGTAAGTCACAGCATCGCGAATCACATTCTCCAAGAAGATCTTGAGAACCCCTCTGGTTTCTTCGTAGATGAGGCCGCTGATGCGCTTCACTCCGCCTCTACGAGCAAGTCTTCGAATGGCGGGCTTCGTGATGCCTTGGATGTTATCCCTCAGCACCTTCCTGTGCCTCTTTGCCCCACCCTTTCCCAACCCCTTTCCTCCCTTTCCTCTTCCTGACATTTTCTCTGGAAATTCTTTTCTGACCTCCCAAACAGTTTGATTTTTCGCCTAATCAAGTGAATGTGGTGATTTGACTAATTAGGGGAAAGGGGTTTTTATAGTGGGGAGCGATCTTTGAATTTTTGCTTTGCCGCTTCTGTGTGGGTTTTTTCTGCACAGATTTTTGTGAATTTCAATTGAGACGTTGGATTGAAACTTATCGACGGCTGGGCAAGTCGATCCGCATGAGTGGCATTGTCCTAACTGAACGGTTGATTATGGGTCATCTGACGGCTGAGACGACATACTAAAAGAGAACCTGGATCACACGCAAATGTGGTTTTGCGGCTGACGCATTCAATCTTAAATTTAGTTTACTATTAATATTATTATTTGGGTTAAGAGATTGGAGTTTATTACACTATTGGTGTGTTTACTAATTAAGAATTGGAATTCTCATCAGGAATTGAATTCCGCCTATGGAGAATTCCTGCGTTTACTTCACAACAAAAAATTGAAAAGTAAGTGGGGCCCACATAAAATTATGAATTGAATTCCTAATTTTGGAATTCTAATTCCTGGAGAATTCACCAATTCGGATTTCACACAATTTTCAAAATTCTAAATATGCCATCTACTTTAACCCAACAATGAGGACATTGTAGTAATTAGGACCACTCCTACTCCAATTCCATATGGTTTAATAAACAACTTCAATAGGAATTTGGAATCTAACTCCGCTTAATCTATATGGTTTAGTAAACAACCCTTCCTCACTCTCTCCCTCACTCTCCACCACACCTCCCTACAACCCTTCCTCTCCTATCAGAATACCTCCATTTTTTCCCTGGGAACTCACAGCTCTCTCTCTCTCTCTCTTTAAGTGCTAAACTCATGACAATTTTGCTCCCATGCCACAAGCCTCTCATGCCAAGCTAGAAAATTTATCTGTAAGCAGACGTTGTTTTTGTTGGTGAAGGTAACCGGGGTGTTTCTTAAGGCTTCACTGTCCTTTCGAAGCATTCTTGGGGCTTGATCTTTGAACTCAGACACATGGGGTAATTTCACCCATTTTCGCTCCTTACGGCAGCCCAGCCCATTCATCAGGCTGCTGGAACAAAAAGACCCCCACAACAAGTAAAGTCCACTCAAAACTACAAATTATTAAAGTTTATCGAAAGTACAAAAAAACAGGGCAAGAACTGATGGAGAGAATGAAATGAAATAGAATTGATGGAGAGAATGAAATTCGGGTGTTTTTGAGAGCTTGCTGCTTCTTTTGGGCTTTTCACTAAATTCCTATTAAAAGTATAGGGCTTGTTTGATAGGGAGGACTACTAGACTGGACTATACTAGCAAAATGCTTACATCTCATGCGCGTTCAAGGCATAATATGGGTATGTTGCCTACTTGGAGGACAAATGAGGATTTTCTATAAGAGGTTGATGACTGAAACTTGTCACTTTGGTCACTGAGAAATTGGTCAATACTGACCTTTTTTTCTTGTAGTGTCTAGTCTTTCCTAACAAACAAGCCCATATATGTAGACTTCACCATATATCTACACACGGCATGAAAATGTTAAAAGCACGAGTTTAAATGGGACGGGCCGGCCCGACACTGCCCATTTGACACCTCTAAACATCCCCATCAGTCTATGGAGAAATGACTTGGAAAACTAGGAAAGCCAATGATTGGCTAAGAGTTAATGAAATAATCTTCAGGATTAAGCAATAAGATGACTTGAAGCAAATTCACTTTTATCTGGTAGGAAAATAATTCATAATCTTCCACTACAATTTCAAATGGAATTATTGCAATATGCAAGGTATGACTGGTGATAAAGTGAAATAGATGAAGTCAACTTGATACAATGTGTTTGAGCAAAATTTCGCATGGGGAATATTCGCGGGTTGTAAGAAAAACATAACATATGTGTTCAACAACATTAAATGAAACAGAGTTTATTCAATTAAAAGGAATTCACCATACTTGTAGATGGAAACAATGGCATAAACCCATGTTTTTAGTAGCTAGCCGACACTTCTGAAAGTGATTCAACATCCCAATTCCCAACTGAATCATCTTCCACAAAATCAACCCTGTCAGAGTTTTGCTGAGCACTAATGGAAGGTTTTCTTGACATTTGTACAGCCTCTAGCTCTGATGTAACCTCTCTCATTGTAGGACGGTTTCTTCCGTTCAAATTCAAGCATTTAGTTGCAAGGTTAGCAACTACTTGGATTTCTGTTTCAGAGCCCTGTTAGACGTGTAGATGTCTAACCCATTAAAGTGTGGTCTTATAATCATCAAAGGATTCTAAGACTTGATATCAATTAGGAGTTCAAATACAACTAAACCTGCAGCTCTATTAAAGTTAGTGTTTTAAGGCTAATATAAGAGCTAGAAGGATTCCTATCTTAATTGTGGATTAGAAGTTATAAACCTAATGCAATAAGGACTTCTTAAGAGTTTCTTGATGGGCAAGACTCTTAGGAATATGCATATAAATACAAGTGCCCCTGCTCAACCGATTAAGCCAACCCACACAAAAGAATTCACCCCATCTAGAATGAGTGTATGAGGGATCGGATTGAGGAGAAGAGCTCTTGTGTATATTCTTGATATGTCGACAGTTTCTATGACATACCAAAGATATGTGTTCTACTTATGTGCAGTCAATAAAGTTTACAAGCCCTCCGCCAGAACTCGAGCATCAACAACATTAAACAGACGATCTTCTTGCATCGAGGTAATGAAATATGTGGCAAGACTTCTGTATTCTTTTTCTTGTGACCATGTTACTGCAGAAATTGGTTTTTGACCCGTCAAGAGCTCAACTAGGACCACTCCAAAGCTATAGACGTCACTTTTCTCCGTAAATTGGCTTGATTGAAAGTACTCTGGGTCCAAGTAACCAAATGTTCCATGTACACATGTGGTTAGATGAGTTTGGTCAATGGAAATTGATCTTGAAGTTCCAAAATCAGCAATTTTTGCTCTGTATTTTTCATCCAAAAGTATGTTGGCAGACTTTATGTCTCTGTGATAAATGGGAAAGGAAGATGCACTGTGTAAGTACGAAAGAGCACCCGCAATTTCTGTGGCAATTTGCAACCGTATGTCCCATGTGAGTGGGAATTCCTCAATCTGCTCTTGGATATATTGAGAAAGAGTTCCATTCGGTATGAATTCGTAGACCAAAAGTGGAACTTCGGTCTCTAAACAACATCCTATAATTTGAACCACATTTCTGTGGTTGATTTGTGAAAGAATTACAACCTCATTGATGAATTCCGAGAGCATGCTTTTGTCCACCATTTTGGACTTCTTTACTGCAACAATTCTTCCATCTGCCAACATGCCTTTGTAAACGGTACCTTGACCTCCCTGACCAAGAATTCTATCAATACTAAAACTGTTGGTGGACTTTTCTAATTCTTTTGAATTGAATAACTTGATTTTGTCAACATTAACTTTGCCTGACGATAATTGTTGCTCTAACAATAAACCACCATTTCGTTTGAAAAACATTTTCTTGCGTGCAGTGGTTTTCCTTTTCTTCACGATTTTGTGTACCCACCATGCACCAATGAGTAGTAACAATAGCGCAACACCGGAGCCAAGACCTGCATCAATAGGTATTGAATTATATCCATTATCATTTCTAAACACGAAAATAATGGAATAAACCCTTTGTCCAAGCCAAAAACATTTTGAACAACATTGTAACCCAAAAAAACTTTTGAATAATATTACCATGGTGTATTATTATTTTGAGAGATGTAAGAAGATAGGAGTACTATACCTAAAACAATAGTTTTGATTTCAGTTTGAGATATGGTTCTGGAGTGGCATGTAATAGTCCGAAAGTCCGAACCAGAAGAATGCGTACATCTACTGCCAGTTATATTTGAGTAGCAGCTAAAACCCCCAACAAAATTCTCACATACATCGTCTCCACAGACATAACTGTCTTTGCATTCATCAATATCTGAAATGATGATGACAAGAGATATGCTTCAGTCCAAACTCACACATATGTTCAAATTTCATCAAAAGGTGAAAAGATGATTAATACAAATTAAACTTTCCGGAACTAGAATAAACTCAATTCCAATACTAGTTATATATGTTGTACTTATTTTTATAAGTTTTCGATGAGTGACTTTACGTTCATAGAGATATAACAGAAACCTAGGGATGGTGGGGAGAAAATTAATATAGTGATGGTACATGGCTAATAAGAGGACAGGATTTGTCTAATGACATGTTTTAGACGCCATTTCAACTCGTGTAAAATACCTAATGGGGCTTCGGGCCCCCAAACTTACTGGTCCGCTCATCTCTTTTGAGAACATTTGATAAACAAAGTTTCTAAGACTTTAATTTTTATCAAAAACTTTGAGGTGCATCTAACAAAAGCGATTTCAATAAAAGCTTTCTACATAATCACTGAGATTACCTTAACATTTTTATAGTAGACCACTGAGATTACAAATCAAGGATCAATCTAAATCCAGAAAGAAGAGATTCAGTTTGCGTACCTTGACAAGGTTGGAGAAGATAAGGATTTCCTTCCATGCCCGGCGGACAGTCACAAATCATCGTGTTCCGATTGTACCAATTTCTGGTGCAAAAGGGTGTTGATTGGTTATCCGTCAGGTCTGGTTTTTCTCTGAATCCTTCACTGAATCTTTCACCATAGTCATGTACGTTTAACATCCAGTCTAGCACCACAGGAACGCTGTCCATATCCTTCACGTCTCGAAAATTCGTTAAGTTATCCGCAAACCAAAATTTATCAACCAAAAATGCGTACTTGCAATCGTCCTTTGCATCTGATGTTGATGAATTTGATGGTATCTCATCAATACTAAAATTGGTGAGTTCATATGTTGGAAGAATACCTCGGCAACAGCCATTACTGTCATAGCAGTCGCCATTGTCGCGGTCTGTAGTGTTTCGACAAATCGACCCGCATACAGCGACAGGCCCATAATCTGAGCTCATACGGGCAAAGAGGTCACAACCCACTGCAATGAATATGTTGTCTCTCTGAGAGTAGATGAAAGGACTGCCCTTCAAATTCTGGGGTTGGCGAGTTTCATTTCCTTCGCAACTGAAGAAAGTAATAGGGTTCTTAACCTGAACCGATTGCGTGCCACCGCCATCTTCAAACGGAGAAATACTTAGCAGCTCCAGGTTGACGCTCTTGAGGAAAGGCACTTGCCTGCTGTAATTAGCTGAGGTTGTAGAGTTGGTGTGCCTGCAGTCTATTTGAAACCATTTATCCAAGTAACAATCTTTGCTAGGTCCAATCCCGAAAGGGTATGGGATGGCAACATCTCCACAATGCGTTGTGCAATTAGGCTTTGCTTTAGGCGCTGATGCTGCACTAGTTGTTGCAGCTCCATAGCAACAACTTAGTATTATTATGCGCCATAACAACAGAGTAATGGATATGGTATTCATTATTTATCAAACTGATTTGCAGAGTTTGATTTTTGCAGTCCAAATTGATGTATATCAAACTTTATATAGCTCCCAAAAAAGGAACATGGATTGACTTAAGTAGGTTACATATTTCGTTGATTTGTGCACATGAATTTGCGTGGAAATTATTCCTAGCTATACGTGTGTAGACTTCTAGTCAATCTTCACAAAAAAATAATAATAAAATTAAAAGACTTCTAGTCAATGTCAATTTTATAACCAAAAATCCACTTGAATACACTTAAATCCCCTCAAAACTAAAACTCATATAAACCTAAAAAGAAAAACCCTATTAGATAAAAATTTGAATTTTTTGTAGGCACGTCTACAGCACTAGTCGAACTCCTTGTGAGTATTGTTCTTCCTTTTTCTGCGTTTTTGTAAATGAAATTTCACCCTTTTGTGAATAATATAGCTCTATTTTTTTTTTCTTGTGTTTACAATTGGCATAATTTATATGATTTAATAATATACACTTTTATTTCTAGAAAAACTATAGAAAATGTGTAAGTACAAAAAAATTTACCATTAAATTTTAAGCTAATAACTTTAGCTAGCCCACCCATTGAAAATTTTCTGGTTACGCCCTTGCGTGACATTAGGCTCATCCCCATCAGTCTATGGAGAAAGGACTAGAAAGAAACCAAAGTTAAGTTTCAAAGCAAATTGAAATAAGTTTCAGCACTTTCAGGTCCTTATTATGCCAAGTCCATTGTTTTGCTTCTTCCTCCTTTCTTAAGTTTCCTATATGATGTCTAGTAGGAAGCTTGGAATTTTTATTAGCAAAGCAAATGATCATTCTCAAGTCTTAACCTTCTCAATGTAGGATAAAACTAAATAAAAATAAAAATAAATTACGGAAGGTGCAGAGGTACTTCCTGCAGCTTGGAGGCAGGAATTAATGCCATATTCCTCGATCCATGGCTTTTACAAGTCAAGTCCACTCAAAAGTACAAATTATTAAAGTTTATCAACTTTTTTTCGAACTAAAAAACAGAGCAAGAACTTTAAAATGAAATATATTTTATGGAGACCATTTTCATTTGGTTATATTATCTGAAGGACCCTCAAACTCTCTAGTGTTGGTCTTGGTGGAAACATATCATTTTTATCACCTTGGGAAAACCTTTCACACTTAAAAATGTTGAAAAACTTGAATGGCTCCTCATCAACAAAGCCAATGAATGGCTAATAGTTAATGAAATAATCTTCTGGATTAAATTAGCACGAAAAGATGGGCTGCCATGAAAACTTTGGATAACACTTGAGATTCAATTAGCACGAACTATAAATAATAAACTATTTAGCAGATGAGACGGGAATAATTTTCAGTGGAGGAGTTTGTCAGCATGTTGACTATTTGACTCAATAATGCACCGACATGCAAAGTTGCAGTCGGCAGCTTTTATATTTGGTTTATTGGCAGATAAATTGAAAACGAAAGGCTAGCAAAGATGGCTGGTCTTCTGAGTTGGTTGGATACCTCTACCCGTTGGCTTCTTTGAACAGCCACTCATCCGTTGGCTTTGAAAGGAGTAGTATACCTAAAATAATAGTTTTGATTTCACTTTCAGAGGCCCGACCCGATGGTGGTTTTGAAGTGGCATGTAGTAGTATTATTACCGATAGCCATTTATATTTGGAGTAATGCTATTTGGACACACAACATTGAAACACTTAGTTGACATCAGTTGATGTGTCAATGTATAATTCGCTGAACAGAAAACGAGGAGAAAAGAAAAACAAATAATACATTGACACATCAGCGGGTGTCACTAAGTGTGTCAATGTTGTGTGTCCAAATAGCATTACTCTTATATTTGAGAGCAGCTATAACCCCCAAACAAAATTCTCACATAAATTGCCTCCACACTCATTACTGCCTTTGCATTCATCAATATCTGAAATGATGATGACCCGAGATATGCTTCAGTCCAAACTCACACATATAGAATCGCATATGTTCAAATTTCATCAAAAGGTGAATAGATAATTAATACTAATTAACCCTTCCAGTACTAGAATAAACTCAATTCCAATACTAGTTATATATGTTGTACTTTTTTTTAAGTTTTCAATTTGTGACTTTACATTCTTCGATAGAGATATAACATAAACCTGGGGATGGTGAGGAGAAAATTAATAGTGATAGTACATGGCTAATAAGAGGACAGGATTTGTCTAATGACATGTTTTAGATGCCATTTCAACTCGTGTAAAATACCTAAGAGAAACTCCAGCGAGGAGCCCAAGCCCGGGGTTGGGGGGAGCCCAAGCCAAAAAGCCAGTTCCAGCGGTCCACTTTTGCCCGGGCTGAAGGTGGGACCTACGAAGACAGGCTGGCCCTATGGGCGAGCCCGGGGGGGGAAGCTGATGTCAGCCCTGCGCTCCACCAACGGCTAGAAGACAAGTGTCGTCGTCTGGCCGCTCCAATCGCCTACTCTCCTCCAATCCAACGGCTAGCCTTTTTTTTTGCTATAAAATTATGAAAAAAAATTCGAAAATTTTTATAAAAAATACTAAAAAATTTTGGAATTTTTTTTTCTATAAATACCTACCATTACTCTTTACTTTCAACACCAAATCCTCATACATTTTCTTCTACTTCTAAAATTATTCACTTTTTACTCAATATTTTATTCACTTTCAAGTTTTATTTTTCTTTATCATCTTATGGCTTCTTCTATCGACTATATTGGGGCATAGAGCACCATGGAAGATGTTTTGTTGTGTGAGTGTTGGGTCCAAATTAGTCATTATCCCGTCTCGAGCAATGAGATGAAATTTTGTCATATGTGGAAAAAAAAAAAATTCATGCCGAATTTTGTGAAAGATCGGGTACAACCAGTACGGAAATGACATTGTCTTGTAAGTGGAAAATTCTCAATAAAGAGTTGGGGAAATGGAGAGATGCCTTGGCAAAAGCAATGGACAACCATAGAAGCAGGGAAAATCTTAGCAATGAGGTGAATTACTTGTAATTTTCGTTTTATTAATTTTAATGTTTAGAAAAGGCCCAGGGCTACATATGTAAATATATCTTTCTGTTTCCTAATCTCATTGGGAAACATAATATTTTATTCAAATTAATCCTATTGCACTTTCTAAACCCTAACTTGCAAATGGCCCACTCGTGTGTTTGGGCTTCAATTAGCTTTATAACTACGCAAGCCCAGTTGCTTTCTTTTGTATATACCCCAAAAAAGTTGTTTCTGTTAGCTTCTAAAAAAGTTTCTACCCATTTTTGGCCCAAAAAAAGGTTAGATTACAATTATTTTCCTCTTGTCAAGTTTTTTTTTTTCGTAGTTTCTTTTTTGTCAAGCCAACCCAAATGAAAAATCAATGCATATACAATAATTATATGTTTTACGAAATTTCATATACATATATATAGGAAAATATTATCTTACTAGAAAGTCCATGATATATACAATGGCGGACCAAGGAATATTTACTGGGATGGTTTTTTGTTTTGTTTTTCAAGAACAATTATAATCCATATTTTTTAACAATTTTTTTTTTATAAGAAGCAATATTTCCTTCAGTGTATTTCCTTCAAATTAATAAAAGTGGTATACTTTTTGACTAATTTAGTATATTTCCTTCATATTAAAAACTATTTTCAAAATTCATTAAAAAAAATATAAATTATTTTCAATGAGATATAAACATTATTTGAGCCAAATTAGAGCCTAAATAAACCAAAGAAGAGAGAGAGAAAAAAAAAACTTTAGTAATGAAAGTATTAAAGTATTCAACTGGAGACGTGGTATCTGAGGTGGGCTGCTTTCTAAAAAAAGGCACGGGCTATTATGTAATTTTCCTAAATTGAGCTTACACAACTAAGCCTAATTTATCTCTATCCACTTTAGCTCAAGCGTGAATCCATCTTTGGATATGTGTGTGTGTAATGTTCTCATATGAGATTTTTTTTGTTAAAATGTGTAATAGTAATATTATTTTTTATATAAAAAAATCTAGATATTCATCAAACATTCATGTGTTTGCATCTTATTGTTATGTAAACTGTAGTTCAATTTATATTAATTTACAATCAGTACTACTGAAAATAAACCGAAAATACTGAAACCCCGAAATTATGAAATAACATGGGATCTACCATCAACTTCTAACCGCTTGTTGAATGTAATCAAATTCTGCAAACTGTATATTTAATTTCTATCAAACAAAACTTTATTAGACATGCGACCAAAAAAAAAAACTTTATTATACATTGAGTGTATGGTTTCATGACTTGCTGCATAAAGACATATATACAGTGATGGATATGCATAGGCAAGTAAAGAGGAACAAAAGAGAGAAACAGAGAGACAGGGAGAGATGTTTTCCACACAAAAATGACGCTTGTTTAGGGTTTAGGGTAATAAACTATGTGCACCAACGTAAGGCGTAAAAAAAGAATGCCATTTTCCATGTATTATTTTGTCCCGACACATTGTTCTCTAGTTTCAAGAACTTAGACTAATTTTGTTTAGATGGGAATTCGGATGGAAGAATTAAACAGGCAAGAAATTGAAGTATAATGCTGCACTGATGAAATCACGAAAGCTTTGAGGGAGGTTCCATGAACTTTGGCTAATCAATGTAATTAAATTTCACTCCACAAGAATGAGTCCCAGAAGAAAAGGGAAAGAAAGGGAAAAAAAAGACAAGCAATTTTCACATGAATGCTACCACAGTGCGCAGCTATGTCTTCAAACTAATAAAAAGATAAAAGGCAAAAGGCTCAGTATGGAGATTTACAGCGGTTCCACAGATCAGTCTACTGGGTCTCCCCTATTTCACTGCCTTCTTCTTCCATTCTATAATTTTACAATAAGAAAATAAAAAATTTCCTTGATTTCTTGTGCTTCAGGACCTCAGAAATTTACATACTTCCCGGATTTGACAGCTACCGATGAATCCAGACTCGCGCCTGAAAGTCCCCGAAAAAATATTAAAAGGGTTAACTGCAACCCTGCTATACTTGCTTAATAATATCCAATCATTTAAACCTGCTCAAAAAATTTAAAGAGAATTTGGTCACAACAGAAAGTGGCATTTATGATAATGCTCTCTTATATCAAGTCTACTTGGGTTTCCGCTTAGCCAATTTAGACCCAGATGCCTCAAAACTTCTATTTACAGAGCTGGTTCCCGCTTCTGAATCTTGTAGAGCTTGCTTCAAGACCTCTACCACCTGACACATTGTTGGTCGGTCTTTTGCATTCTTGTTCAGACAACTATCTGCCAACTTGGCAAGTTTTCGAGCAGCAGTAAGAGAATACTGATCTCTCAGCAATGGATCTATTATCATGCTGAACCTTTTACTGTCAGCAGGGAACTGTTTAACCCAATAAAGAAGTTTCTGTTCCGCTGCCGGGCGGTTCTTGTCCAAGACACGCCTGCCTGTGAGGATCTCATAAAGCACCACACCGAAACTCCATAAATCACTGTGCGTTGAAAGATGGCCTGTTTCAACATATTCTGGGGCAGCATATCCATAAGTCCCTACCACCTGATAACAAAACCAAAGACAATATGCATAAGTGATATTATAGGACACCAACAGACAATTATAATTTTCATAATTAATCCTACGTTTCTTTCCAAGAATGATGCACTTCAAAGAAGGCGGCCGGCCAACCATTAAACGGGGACATCAAGGCCATGTTTCGAAGGTGGGGCTGGACATGACAAATTCAATTAAAATGGACAACTAGTCTTCCCTAATGTTTAGTGTACAACGATGGGACTGGACCATTAGATTGGACAAATCCTTCTACAGGGGTGGGTCCCCATGAGACTGGCGTGGACTTAGTCCCAGTCCTGTCTAGTACGGTGCTCCAAATGAGGCACAAGGACATTTCATCAATAGTTCAGGGCCAATTTAATGAAGTCATTGAAGTCAACATAAAGAACTTGTGGCATGTGTAAGGGGAAGAAAAAAAAGGGGAACTTGTAGAAAAATGTGCATTGACCAGCACTTGTTCCCGTGGAAAAAGAGGACCTTCGACATAAATGTGCTAACTAAGCAAGTGAAAATACTCTCAAGAATGTGGCTCAAATGATGCTTGGGGATCCAATAAACCCTAAACCCCAGCTAACTTGGGTGGAACTATGGATGCTTCTGTACATGACATGTCATACAAAAGTTACATAAAAAGTGCTTATGCAACATGTAAAGTTGCCACTAAATATGTTGCGGGTGTAGCATGTCTCAGAATTATGAGGGTCAGTTTTGGGAGTATAAACTGTCTATTACCCCTCTACTCACCGACGTCGATACATGAGTGCGGTCACCCGTTGGTCCTTCTCTAGCAAGCCCGAAGTCTGAGAGCTTTGCCCTGAATTGCTCATCCAATAGCACATTGGAGGATTTGAAATCTCGATATATCACCTGTCCATGTAACGCAAGAAAACAAGGTTCAACAAACATATAATCAAGAATCTGTCTTCTTACAAACAAAAAATGATCATGTGAGGTCTCAGCAAGTGTATCATTTCCATATGCATATAATTTCTGCAATATTTGGATATCAGAAGTAAAATAAGGATATGAGGATCTTAGTGTTTTCAAGCCCACAAGTAGAGCTAAACCAAGCCTGTGACCTCTTTAACTGTAACCCCACCACTAAAGCAACACACTCTAGTATTCTGCACATTTTCTAGTTGTGGGAATTTTTTGTTCCTCCTGAAATGACTCAAATGTAGCAGCAAAGGTTGTTTGCTTTAATCTAACAGAAATGGTCTTTGCTCTGTAATCTAATTTTTATAGCCGTCAGACGAAAAAACTTCATCTGTACCAAACTTATGGCAGTTACATTACATGAGTAGAACATACCTTTTAAGTTCCAAAAGCAGAGATTGCAGTTTGAAAGTAGGAAACAAGAAAAAGATATATAACACAACATGAAATATCAGCAGTCACAGTTCAAATCCTTGGTCAATTTAAAAAGACGACCTAACTAAAATTCTCACACATTCGTAAATAGATACCAATATCTTCTGAAATGACCCAAAAACCTTAATCGATTATGTTATTAGTTTTCATTGGTTAAATTAACATAGCCAAAACTAGCAAGCCGACATAGAGGAGCCATATGTTCAAATGATGTGGAAGTTTTAAGTTAAAAACAAACTGACAAACAATAGTATGGTCAAATCAGATAAAATGGATAGAAACTATATGCACCTGAACTTCCAGTCCCTGGTGTAGATAAGCCAATCCTTCAGCAGAACCAAGCATAACCTGTAGTCTTGTCATCCAAGGCATTGCGGGCAAAGCCCTGTTGAAAAGATGATCTTCTAAGCTTCTATTAGGCATATATTCATATACCAGTAGCCGTTGTATCCCTCTTTCTCCATCTACAGAACAATATCCTAAAAGTTTTACTAGATTTGGATGATTTACGACGCCAAGAAATTGAACTTCTGCAAGCCATTCTTTATGACCCTGTTTGAGAAAAGCTAATAACCATAAGCTTCAAAACCAAAAGAATCAGAACAACATGTACGAGGCATATAATGTTGTAAAATGTGCGTATAAAAGGGTCTCTAATTAATCTTAAATTTCATTAAAATATTTGCCAATCTCAGAAGGTAATGACAAATATACCACTAGATTCTGCAAAATCTGTGCGTCCACCATATATATAACTGGTTAAAAGAGTAATAAGATGTAACTTTTAGACAGACCGATATCTTTTAGTAGCTAAACCATTACCTTCAATGAAAAACTGTTCCAATTCTTGTTCTTGAGTTAGCAAAACAAGGAATTAAACATCAATTCCGTTAGCATTTCAAGCATTTATCTGTCATTCATTTAACAAATGCCATTCAAGCACCACATGGAAATGAATATCAATCAATTCCATTAGCCTGCTTTTAAGCAAGCACTTTTCTTTCTCTTCTTGCTAACTTTTGTCACTAACTTATAGCATCCTTGCTCATTGGCACATGACAATATCCTCTCAATATTCCTACACTTCCAGCACCAGATGGATTCCAAAGTCCAAATTTGTCATATCCCTATGTTGGGGTTTCAGCGATGTCTAGATCACACAACTTTATTGACTTGATCAAAAGAAGGCACTCAGTTTTCTTTCACCCTCAATAGCTTAATCACTATCTCGCATTTAGTCTATATCATGCCCCCACTTGCTTATAATTTATTCTGCTTCTTTGTGACTTTTACTTCATTCCTAGATTCAGATAGATTTTAAAAGCATAATTTAGCCCCCTCGCTTTCTCGTTTCCAAGTGCCGTATAATTGATCCCCATCCCCATCCCCGCCACGCCTACCATGTATAATCTTATTTAAACAAATATGTAGTAACGTAAGATATGATTTATTTATATTAAGTTCAAATCTAAGTTCAACTAGCAACCTAGTTAACAAACATATTAAATCCCTGAGCGAATAAAAAAAAACTATATTAAACAATCACATACGCACTAATCAATTATAATTAAATGATATTTAATTGTAATAAAATAGAAAAGTACATAGTCCACTACTAGAAGTAAATTCAACATTCAAAAACAAACACCATTGGAATTCACCATCAAAATACAATATGTAATTCAATGCCACCATCACATACCACCAAACAAATAACAATATCTCCCAACCAAGTAGATGTGGAAAAGAACAGGAAAAGAAAAACAGAGAAACAGAGAGAAAAATTGGAATGGAAAAACATAAACAGAGAAAATTAATGAAGATATATCGAACCTGTAAGCTACGCGGGTTTAACCTTTTAATGGCAACTACAATCGGACTTCCTTGACCATTTTCAGGGCTAATCTTTCCTTTATATACACTCCCAAAACCTCCTTCCCCAAGCTTTAGCAACCTGTTGAAACCATTTGTTGCTTCCCTCAGCTCTTGATATGAGAAAACTCTCAAATTTTGCTCCTTTTCTTTGTACAATTCTGGTATGCTCCTTGGTGATGGTAAGGAACTTGAAGATTTTGTTGCACGATCACAAACCAGATCGCTTGATTTGCTTTGGTTTCTCAATTCTGGAGCGGATTGTGCTCCTTGCTTCTTGCCCTTGGATTTGTCCTTGAATGGAAAAAAGCACTTCATTTCTTAATTAAGCTCTAAAACAACAAATAAATAAAAGCCTCAAGACCTCAGATGGTATATATATGTAGTTGTAAAAATGCTAACTTGAATTCACTGGGGGAAAAACAGAGATGAGAAAACTAGAAGAAATGGCTGAAATTAGATGGGAATGGGATGAATAGAATTGGAAAAGAAAACCCAGAAATAAAATAAGGGAGGCTAGTGGAAATTGTGGTCAACTAACAGACCCCAGAAAGCTAAGAAAGGTCAACCAAACAGAGGGCAAATGAAGACCAAATTGGAAATTGAAGGAAATTAAGCAAATTATATAGGGGATGAAGCAAAGAAAGAAAAACCCAGCTGGTAATTGGAGACAGAGAGGCTGAAAAGAGACAAAGCCAGATCGATTTTGAAGTGAAGGGAAGAGACATAAATTGAAAGAGAAAGTTGTGAGAATGGCCTTAAAGATAAAAGAAATGGGAAAATCTTTAAACAAAGAAGCAAAACCCCGTTTTGGAGATGTAGAGAGAGAGAGAGAGAGAGTGTCGTGTATGAAACGAAAAATATTAACAGGCAGAAAGGGACAGGACTAAAACACAGGCAGATTTTTCTACCTACGCAAAAATGAAAGACCCAAGAAAACGTTTCAAACCTTTTGAGGGTTTCCTATCTCTTCGTTCCCATTTCGTGTCTGAAAGTCAGAGACTCGTAGCGCGTTGGGTTTGGTTTGGTTTGGTTTTGGTCTATCCACAACAGAGAGAGCCTTGACTTTAGATTTTTCCTTAATTTTGTTGGTTTTATTCAATCAGACCAAAGCCCAACAGAGCATATCAGAAGACACATTCTACAACAACAAAAAATGCCAAAAACAATGGAAATGGAGACAGGGCAGGATACTGTTGAGCTTAAATATTTATTTATTGTGAAGTAAGAATTGGGTTGTCTTGTATTAATAATTTCTTGTTGAGTTCGTATCAAAATATATATATATATATATTTCTTGTTTAGTTTCCATGTGTTTTGCTTTCTGAGCAATGCAAATATGAAATGAACCAGAGTAAGTAATGGTGAAGGAGATGAGGTCTGCCAACGCTACTCGGTGCTGACTACGGAGCCGTTCACATTTAAGATTAGAGTGTACTGATGTTGACTGACGCATGCATGAAGTCATTGAAGTCGTGTGCATGAGGACAAGTCAAATGAAACGGAGGCTAGTAACGGGAAATTTCATTTTACTACTCGAAAATTTATTACTTAAATTTCACGTAAGTATTGATTTTACTACCACTTTCGTATCTCTGTTAATACGTATCCACTATTAATATCATGGAAAAATGGTAAGCTTAACTTAAATATTGATCCATTATTAAGGTAAACGAATATAATGCCAACTAATGAACTTTATTAGATAGTAAATTATGAAATTCAGTAAATTTTAGGGTAGTAAGTGAAAACTACTCAATAATTATTTTAATAATGGCAATTTAATCCAAGCTTTGGTTTTGGTTCATGGTCAAGAATTGACCAGTAACCCTAAAAAATTTTGAAACCCAATTACTTCATTAATTGACCAAGAAAACTGAAATTAGAACAAGTTTTTGGAAGCTCATAAAATTCTATTTCATGACAAAATTAATGAATTTGTTTTTACATCAGCGATGGGTGAAAATGATGTTCTCTATCTTGACCGTAATTACAAGTAACTTGACTATAGTAATCACAAGAAGGGCATAAAACTCTTTCTTTGACCAGGTCTTTTCTTAGGATCATGTGACTAAGTTTGGTCAAGTGTCCAAGTCCTCTTGTGTCTTGAAAACCCTTTTTTAAAAGAACAAAAATATTTATTAGTTAAAATAAGAGACCAAATCTCTTTCGAATTAGCACTTGAGGAATGCATACATCCTCCTTAAATACAGGCGATATTAGAGGAGGGACTTAGGACATCTTCCTTTAGTCCACCTTTTAATGTAGTTTGTATGAAACTCAAATGATGGCTATGATATCCCATACAATTTTATGTTTCTCTACCTTTTTCCTTTTAGAATATCATATAGAGAGCTTTATAAAAAAAATTGATTGTTCCGATTATTAGGGGCCCGTTTGGTATCATATTAGAAAAAAATGAACTCAAAAATCATGAGTTTTTAAATACTGATTTTAAGATCTAAAAACTTGTTTGGTATTGAACTCCAAACTATTTTTAAGATCTTAAAAAAATTAAAATTAAAATCAGAAACCCTAATTCCCAAATTGAAATTAACAAGAGAGAGACAGAGAGAGAGAGAAATGTAAAATCTCACTTTTTTTGTTTTCAATATTGGAACTTAAAATTTATTTTTTAGTTCATAAAATTGAATCCAAATAGTATACTAAATGAGCCCTAAATATCTCTTCTTTGTTTTTTTTTACAATTCTTTGTCGTACAAGTCAAAGGGGTGTCATATAACTTTCAACAAAAAAGCAACGAACGCTATTAAGAGATTTTGTCATGGGGTGGATAATTTACATCTTTTGCAAAACCTTCCTTTTTCATGGGGTCAACAATAGATAATTGTTTTTCCCTTACCCATGCTTCATGCTTCATGCTGATATAATTGTTTTAAAGTTTTATGGGTTAGCAATTTTATAATAATAATGAGAACAGTACTGTAAGTGAAATGTTATGTTTTAGTACACAGTTATGAGTAATCTTTTGGATTAACACTCACGTGATATTCCTAATGATTTCATATTATAACATATATATTTATATGTTAATATTATCTTCATTGGCGGACCCACATATACTCAACTGAAATGTTATATTTATAACATATATATTTATATGTTAATATTATCTTTATTGGGAAAAAGCTTTGAAGTTGCCGAGTTTGCCTCTCAGCTCTGCCTTGGAGGTGCCCACCACCTGTTCGAATAAATGTTCTTTTCTGTGTTGCGCGCAGCCTCAGCAACCCAGCGACATGTTCTTTTCTGTGTTGCGCTGCGCGTGTTTTCTTTTTTCAATCCTAGCCAAACTACCTCATTTTCGCTATGCAAAAAAAAAAAGAAAAGGAGGAAGAGTAATGCTATTTGAACACACTTAATTGATCACATTAGCTGATCACTTTATGTGAAAGCTGATGTAGTCATATCATATCAATTAATGAAATTAACTAATGTGGAATTATTAATTTTATTTATTATTTTGAAATTGATTCTGTGGTTTTCCAAGAGAAGTTTTACCCCGATATTGCTCCGCTCGTTCATGTCCACCACCACAAGAAGCTATCGTCGCCTAACGCTTACTGGGTTGTCCCCAACAATGTGGTAGCTCTGTGTAGAAAGCTAATTTTGATATAACAATCAAAGTTGCAAAGCTAGAATTAAATGACGAAGTCAATATCGAAAAGGCGGAGGAAAATCCAAATCTATGACGAATCCTTATGGGAAGAACATCGAGATTTTTAGGGAAAATACAACTTCAATCACCTCTTTAGACAAATTTTATGGAGGAATTAAAAAAATACAACTTCAACCATGCTCCCTATCAACCTCTTAAAATATGGAGACTTTTAGGAACTCCTAAATCTGATGAGAGAGAAAGGACTCTTAGGGCCAGTTTGGCATTGCTGTGCTGTGAAAATAATCGTTGTCAGATTTGCTGTGAGAGAAAGCAGTTTGGCGTATGGTAAATTTTTTTTTAAAAGTGTTGTTAGTATTGATTTCCTCATAATCAGAAAATGATTGTGGCATAATCATTAAACTCAGCGCCTCTTCAAAACTGATTCCTGCATAATCAGAAAATGAAAGCACCTCATTAGCTGCTTTCCCTTATAGCTTTCTCTCACAACAATTTTTAACAATAAGTGATTTTCTCATAGTTTACCAAACGGGCTAGACTTCCCAAATTTGTTTAAAAATCACTTATCACCCTAAATAAGCAATGCCAAACGGGCACTTAGTGGCTTCCTATAATTTAATGTTGCTTTATTTTATGAGTATTTTAAACCTTTAATTAATAATAACTTTTTTTATATATTTTTTTTTATGGAGATGGACTAATTAAAAAAATAGTAACATTTATGACTCCCTAAACTAGAGAGTATGATTGAAGTTAAAATTTTATAAAGAACTTCTAAAATAGCTTTTATATCTTTTTAGCTAAATTTTAACTGAAAAATAGAGAACAAAATTGTAGATACTCTAAAAGGAGAGGATTTGTCTAATGACATGTTTTAGATGTCATTTCAACTCGTGGAATTTTGAAGTGTAAAATACCTAATGGTATTCATTAAAGTAAGTCCCCAAACGAACTAATCCACTCATCCAAACATCCTCCTACCTTAGTTTCTTTCCAAGGGTAAATACCATTACATTTTTATAGTAGACCACTGAGATTAGAAATCAAGGATCAATCTAAGTCCAGAAAGAAGAGATTCAGTTTGCGTACCTTGACAAGGTTGGAGAAGATAAGGATTTCCTTCCATGCCTGGCTGACAGGCACAAATCATCGTGTTCCGATCATCATAGCTGTTGCAAAAGGGTGTTGACTGGTTACCACTCTGGTCTGTTTTTCCTCTGAATCTTTCACCACAGCAACGCTGTCCGTATCCTTCACTTCTCGAAAATTCGATAAGTTAAGCTGAAACAAATATGTTTAATTATGCTTTAATTCTATGCTGAGACGTTAGTATAATTATGCTTTAATTCTATGCTCATGGCATTTTTTATAATTATTATCTCACTTATCCAATTGGCACTGGCCAAGTGGTTTTCTAGATCAAGAAAACACAATTATGCAGAGGAAGTTTTGCAGCCTGCTGTGATGGGTAACCTTTTGCAGTCAAGAACAATGAAGAACATTTTCGTGCACAGTTCCCTATCCACAAGCTTCTAGTGTAATTAAATTAATTATAAAGATGAATTGGCACCTGAAACATCATTTTTATCACCTTGGTATGGTGTCAGTTGTAACTACATTAAAAATGGGTAGAAGCAATCCAATTTTTTTGCTTGTGGATTGACGTAAAAGAAGCAATTTGGTGCTCAATCCCCCAAAAACCCAAGAAAGCCATTTGATCTTTCTATAGTTTATGCCATCCAAATCTCTAAGGGCTTGTTCGGTAAAGTTTTCAGAGAATGTTTTCTAAGAATATTTTATGAGAAAGAAAACGAGAAAATGAATTTGCATTTTTAGGCTTCGAAAATGCGTCTGGTAGATTAATTGGAAAACATATTCAAAAAATAATAATAATAAAAACATGTATGGTAGGACAATTTGAGAATAATAAAAAACAACATTTTTGTTGTTGGATGACTTCCTTTAATTTTAATTTTCCATTAAAATGCATACTATGTGAGTGATTTTTCAAAGAAAAGATAACATGGGTAGTTATGTTTCATAAAAATAGGATCTATTATCTGAATTTGTTTTTATTTTTATTTATTTTAATATGAAAAATGTGAATTTACCATATTATCCTCATTTAATTAATAATTTCAATTCTTAATATTTGAATTAACCAAGGGCATTTTTTGGTATTTTGAATGTTTCATCATTTTTTGCCTTTTGCTATTTATATATAGATATATGATTTAAAAAATAATAGAATTCTAATGTTTAAAAAAGATACAATTATCCTAAAAGGCAGATTATATAATAAATAATAAATAATATTAATTTTAAAAAAAGAACAATCCCACCTCCCCGTCTCTCTCTCTCTCTCTCTCTTCTTCCGCCCTCTGCTCTCTGTCTATATCTCTCTCCTCCTCTCTCTGCTCTCCTAATTATCACATACCTTGTGACTATAATAAAGCATAGCAGATTGGAATTCTACCAAATTCTTCTGGCCAACTCAAATGTAAAATAAAATAAAACCAAATTAGGTAATTGAAATTCATCACCAAGACTTTCACAACCATCAGCCAAATTTTGTCACAGATGAGATAGGCGACGACGAGGAATGGGTCTGGGACTGTGTTTGGAAGAGGGAGAGATGAGGAGGAACGCTGAGAGAGGCAGTGGGGTCTTCCTCTTTTCGTGTGGGTTTTGTTGGCGAGTAGAATATATCCTATTCTATTTGGGTTTTATTTATTTTTCCTTTTGTATAGATATTATGTTCCACTTATTTCCTAATTAAACCCTACTAGGGTTTGTAACCTGTATTATAAATACCTCCTTTCGGAGAATGAAATATATCTGAAAATATTATACCCATATTGTTTGACTTGGTATCAGAGCCGACTTTCTGGTGACATGTGTGTGTTGTGCCCACCCGTGTTCTACTGTGTGCCCTAATTTCTTTTAGGGTTCTTGTGTCTGTGCCTTTGCCGTGTTCCGCTGTGTGCTTTGTCGTGTTTGTGCCTCTACTGTGTTCGTGCATCTGCCTCTACTGTGTTTGTGCCTTGTGCTCTGTCGTGTTCGTGCCTTTACTGCGTGCCTCTACTGTGTTCGTGCATCTACCTCTACTGTGTTTGTGCTTCTGTTGTCTTCGTGCATCTGCCATATTTGTGTCTGTGCTGTGATCTGTTGTATACCCTGCGTGATTTGTTGAGTTTCTTCTGATCATATGACTTATAATGCTAAATTTTTTGATGAGTTGTCTAGTAACACCCGTGACCCATACATAACTAGTGCTAATAGTTTGCA
>NW_018921583.1:44353-97316 GCF_002207925.1 Prunus avium | reverse complement strand
TGTCAACTCATCGTTTATCTAAGTCATATGCATCATATTTGTGTCAATTATCTAGTGTATGTGTGCCAACTAAGTTGCAGGTTGCTCTATCTGATCAAAACTGGGTAATTGATTAACCGTACTCCTAGTCGGGTTCTTGATTTCAAGACTCCACTTGATGTGTTATGTGCTCTTACTCCTCCGGTTTTGGTCTCTAAGTTACCTCCGAAGGTGTTTGGGTGTGTTGCGTATGTTCATGCTTACTCTCATCAAAGGAGTAAACTTGATCCTTGTGCTCTCCGTTGTGTCTTCATTGGTTAGTCTACGACTCAGAAAGGTTATAAGTGTTATCACCCGCCTCCTCAGAAGGTACATGTCACTTTGGATGTCACATTTCATGAAGAAGTAAAGAAAGTATGTTTTGGATTTACTTGTAGAAACTGGAATGTTGGATTGTAAACCGATTGATACCCCTAGTGAGCAGAATCATAAGTTGGGGATATATCCCGATCAAGTTCCGACTGATAAAGAACGTTATCAACGACTTGTGGGGAAATTGATTTATTTAGCTCATACCCGTCCGGACATTGCGTATGCTGTAAATATAGTGAGTCAGTTTATGCACTCTCCTAGTGTGGATCATATGGGGGCTGTGACTCGTATTTTAAGGTATCTGAAAGTAACTCCTGGCAAGGGGTTAATTTTCTCCAAGTATGGCCATACGAATGTAGAAGGGTATACAGATGTTGATTGGGCAGGTTCAGCCACAGATAGGCGTTTGACATCTGGGTATTTTATGTTTGTGGGTGGCAATCTTGTTACGTGGAGGAGCAAGAAACAAAAGGTGGTGTCTAGATCTAGTGCTGAGGCCGAGTATCGGGGAATGGCCCATGGTGTATCTGAGTTACTATGGTTGAGGAGATTGTTGAAAGACCTTGGTTTTGGGCCTAATAAACCCATGGATTTATATTGTGACAATACGGCTGCGATTGCAATTGCTCATAATCCTGTACAACATGACCGTACAAAACATGTGGAGGTTGATCGAAATTTCATTAAAGAAAAGTTGGATGCGGAGATTGTGTCCTTCCCCTTCATCCGTTCAGAGTATCAGTTAGCTGATGTTCTTACGAAAGCTGTTTCTACAAGTATCTTTCTCAACTCGCTTGACAAGTTGGGCATGCGTGACGTCTTTGCTCCAACTTGAGGGGGAGTGTTGGCGAGTAGAATATATCCTATTCTATTTGGGTTTTATTTATTTTTCCTTTTGTATAGATATTATGTAATTAGGATTCCACTTATTTCCTAATTAAACCCTATTAGGGTTTGTAACCTGTATTATAAATACCTCCTTTCGGAGAATGAAATATATCTGAAAATATTCTACCCATATTGTTTGACTGGTTTCTCCATGTTTCCATTAAACCATTTCCCGCGTTTTCACTTTTCCTTTGAAAATGGGGAAAACAACAAAAGGCTGTTTTCTAACTTAAAGAAGAAAAGTTGAGTTTGTTTTCTAACTTTGTTTTCCGTGTTTTCATAGTTTACACTATTGGGTTGTTTTTGTTTTTGGAAAACGGAAAACGACGTGGGAAAACATTACCGAACACCACCCAACATTTCACATAAACCTAGAGAAGAAAAGCTATGACCCAATCGAAGAACAACTCTAATCAATTCCCATTTCTCTAAGAAGTCTACAACTATTTCACGCGTGTTTACCCATATCTCATTTGGACACGGAACTTCATATTTAAACGGTAGTGGAGAGAGATTATCTCATATAGAAGAGAATTGACGTCACATTGGTGGTGGTGGTGATGATCTGATGACAACGTTATCCCTGTGGCGACGAGCAGTGGTCTGACGATGGATTGATGGACTCAATGGTTGAGCGGGGGCTAACAAAGTTTCTGCTTGGAGACCAAAAGGTTTTGTATTATATTTTTTTAGAGCATTGGAAAAAAGAAAATATAAATAAATAAATTCCACGTGAGTTAATTTCATTAATTGATGTGGCATGACCACATCAGCTGCCACATAAGATGATCAGCTAATGTGGTCAATTAAGTGTATTCAAATAGCATTACTGAAAGATCAGTAATTAAATGTGTTCACATAACGGAAGAGCATGGTCTTGGAGTCCAAGTTGGAATTAAATGGACCAAAGGATGCCTTGCGTTGAAGTCTTAATTCTTGACGAAGCTTTGCATGCTATTGAGTCTTGTTGCAGATCCATTCCTCTCCTCCAAGTTTGAATGTATTTTTTTTTTTTCATATTATATATAAGTCCATGACATATTTTAAGCCCATGACATGTTAATTACGTCGTTCATTCATATTATATATAACACCTGAATTATATAACACCTGAATTAATTAGTGCAATGAGAATCACACTTTTGAATTCCTTCGCAATTACAACATTGATTCCAATCGTCATGGGTTAGATACGAGAAAGTTTTTGTAATGATGAAGTCAAGTAAAACTTTTTAAATTGTCAAAAGATAAAGCATTATACATATGCATTGCTCACGCATCCACTTTTTATTTCAATCTTCCTACACGACCGATTAAAGTGAGACAAGAGATTGGCTCAAAACAAAAATAGTGGGAAGAAAAAGAGGAATATGACTATTAATAAAGTAATATAAACAGTGTTATGAATTCAACCCACAATTTGTTTCCTATACACAATTTGAAATGAGGTGAAGTTTTGGTAAGCATGTAGGATGATGTAAGCAAATTACAGGGTACATATAGAATTTTCCATTGGTTAACTGTTTTGGAGGATATATCCAGGTAGCATGTCATAACTTTAGATTTTTTTTATTTTTCTTCGTATACAAGTAATATTTGGAGATGGGAGAATCGAACACAAGACCTCGGGAGGTATGAATTTTCTTGAACTTTGAATGCAGACTACAGTTAGCTACTCCATTGATTAAGGACTAAAAAGAATAATTATATTTCGGTCTAAGTCGTGGATTTACAACTGATAATTTATAATATCACTCGTCAAAAAGCAAAAAAATAATTCATAGTATAATATCAAATAAGCTAGGTGTTGGATTGACATTGCATGACCCAGAGGGTGGCCTTCCTTTCAAAAAGGAGTCACTGCATTTGTCAACCATTTGACAAACTACAAAGCGTACACTTTTCTATTGTATTTGGTCCTCAAGAGTCAAGTCCATTGGTTGCGTTTCAAGCGTAGCTTTTTCACAGCAGTCTTTTCTGATGATAAACTTCAAGAGATTTCTATGAACAAATACATTTTAATCAACAATTCTTAACAGTGGCTTAAGACCTACTTGTTTGGTCAAAGAGAAAACCTTTTGGTGGGTTAAACTTAAACTTATGGTAATGAGGGGTAGCAAGGATTTTATAGGTTTCACAAAACCATCAAGTTTTGAAATCTCAAGGTCGGCCATGGTGATGTACTTTACACGGATTGAGAAACACAAGAGGTCAACTTCATGATGCATGTAAATGCAAGGTTTGATTATAAAGCATCACGAGGAGAATCTATTTGACCATGGCAGCTTGTTTTCAAATGTAGTCAGCGGCCACAACAACATCCTTGATTAGAAATTGCACACATCATTGGCAAGTGATGTGAGCTACATTTGTTCCCCGACGTAGACGCGAAAATCTTGAGTTCATACTAAAATTCAATAAAATTTTATTTACACGTGAAAAGAAAGTCCTTTGTTTGACCAGACCATGTATATATTTAGGAAGGCTTCAAACTCAGAAACCAATAAATTGACCAAAACAGAGAGACAGAAAAAGAAAATTCAATGGATGTAAACCATCTATGAAGAAAGTGGTACTAGCATCCAAATATATACAGCTGCGTGAAAATTCATGATATGTATAAAAGTATGCAATAAATCATATTTAGATTCAGTCGGGTCAAATCACCCGATAATCACGATTTGATTTGTTTGTTTGTTTATGTTTTTATGATGTAAGAATAGATGATTCGAACTTTGGATGTCTTTTAATAAAATGGAAAAATCAACAGATAACAGCGATGGTACAAAGTTTACAAACACTCAAAGTTCTCTAGACACCCATGTTTTTATAATTTTAAATTGTAATCCTATCTCTTTGTAAAATTATTATAAATGGCATAATGAACTTCTAAAATCTTTTCCAAATTCTCTGAAAATTAAAACCTTTAGCCATTAGCACCTTTCATTTTCTTGCTCTCTAAGCCCTAAATCACACTACATCATCAACACCCAGAAACTATTAACTCAATTACAAGTATACCAAAACCATCCAAAACATCATACTTATACCTTCAATAATGGAGGAAGTTGAGCCAAAGTGTGGGGTATAAGTGTTGCGTGTCTTAATGTTACCACAAATGAAAAAGGTTAACAGTTTGGGTTTCAGAGTAATTTAGTTGAGTTTTTGGTGGATGGGATATCTTAAATTTGGTTGGGTGTCTAAGAACATTTGAATTTAAGCATAGGTGCCTCTGTCAATTGGCCTGTCAGAGAAGTTTCTGTTCACTTTTAACAAAAACTAGTAGGAAGTTTGTCGGTGCTCATGCAAGAGAAGTAACATGTCACTTTTAAATGAAAAGCTTGATATTTGAAATTTAACCAAAATAAAAAACTTGATATTTGAAACTAAAAAGAAATTGACATACCAAAAAAGAGCTCTACCCTGCAGATTCAAATCCATTTCTTGAGAGATGATAAAACATGAGATCAACTTCTGAGCTACATTGATTCAATCCACAGAAGACCCAAATTCATTTCAAATATTAATTTTGGTACATCAACAAGTAATTTCCAAACAGAACTTTTGGTAAAAGTGACTACAAAACAAGCTGTGATTATACAGGGTATACGAACCAATACAGCCTAAAAATACACATTGAAAGTAGATTTCCCTCACTTAAATAGGAATAACTTTTACGGTCAGTGAAGAAAAATTGATCATACAGATCTCATGCAACTGAAGCCAATTACCAAGGCACAACAACAGCGGTGAGCCTAGCTTTCCTAAACGATAGGCGGTCTCCAAAGCAAAACTTACTGGGAAATAGTTCCATATCTGTTTTGTAAAACAGGGCCGAGAACAGCATCACGAGATAAAAAGCTAACATCCATT
This sequence comes from Prunus avium, assembly GCF_002207925.1. The sequence continues at coordinate 92,204 of NW_018921583.1, read as the reverse complement.
TGGGCATGATGCAAACCATCTTGGCAATGTCATGACATGGTTCATTTTGAGCTCTCTTTAATTAGGATTCCACAGTAATTTTCGGGTCATTGCGGGAGGGGCTAGTCCAGGAATATCTCGAATGTCCTTGTTGTTTGGATGGACGAGCTGAAAAGTTAAAGATATAAGAACAGTTTAACCATATATCCACCAACAACGGCAAAACACAGATGACTGATACAAGTTAGCAAGCTCTTCAACAGCTAAGAGGAAATAAAATTCCACAATTGAACGCAAAATATTTCATTTTCCTAACTAGAAAATTCAAAATCTACTTAAATTTATAGTAATATTAGTTGGAAATTATTTCAGAAATATACTTTAGCAGCCAAGTCGATACAGTCAAGTACACCTTATCTCTTCAAAGTACTAGCTTTCAGTTCAAGGATATGCTACTTTTAGAAGCATCAAATGTACTTCCAAATTTCAAACAAACAAAGCATAATTTAGGGCCCGTTTGATAACCATGTCAATTTTAGTTTTTAGTTTTCATTTTTTGTGCTAGAGTATAGAGGAAAAGGAGGGAGGATGGAAGTGAGAATGAGAGTGGAGATGGGATTGAGAGGGAAGATGAGAGGGGAAGATGGGAGGGAGGAGCAACAAAAGTGAAAACAAAATTTAAAAACTGAAATCTATTTGAAATTGTTTTCACTTTCAAGTTTTTGTTTTCACTTTTGTTATTTCTCCCTCCCATCCTCCCCTCTTATTCTCTCTCTCAAGCTCATCCTCACTTCCATTCTCCCTCTCATTTTCCTCTATACTCTAGCAAAAAAAATGAAAACTAAAAACTAAAAACTAAAATTGAAATGGTTATCAAACAGGCCCTTAATTTTTTTTATTTTAGAACAATAAACTCCCTTGAAGCACAAAGGGACCATCAGACGGCAAATAACATCAGTGGCTTCCACAGCAATAAATGAAGAAAAATGAAAATTATGAGAATAAAACAACATTACTTTTCTAGCATCTATCAGGCTATAAGTTATGCAACGAATATTAAGAACTCAATTATGTAGCTGTAGATGACAACGCAAAATCTTCTATCTGTGGAGTTTAAAACATTTATAAAAACAAAACTAGATGCAAGCGAACTCCATACCTTCACAATAATGATGGCTATGACTCCAATGACAACCAGGACAAGTAATCCCATAATACACCTATCCGTTGCAACCTAACAGGAAAGAAAATGGGAAAGAAAAAAAGAATCATAATGAGTAATAGAAATGGGAAATATCGTCAACATAAGACAAAGCAAGTGGATAATTCAGAAATTGACCTGCCTACCAATTTCCTTGACCAGCTTAGTAGCTTTCTTGATTGAGAAATGGATAGAGTCCAGCTCGTTGACAATCCTACTCATTTGTTCAGTCTAAAAATGAAACATTAAAATTTTAAAAATTTTAAAAAATAAAAATAAAAATAAAACTTTAGTTTGATGCCCATGCAATTTTCTATAAGGAATATGAAGTAAAATAATTGAAAACGATCACATACTTGAGCTTTGAGAGCTGCTGCTGTCTCTGTTCCAACATTGATGGTCTCATGAACGACCTATTACAAACAGGAACACAAAGATAAGTTCTACTTGAATCACTTCTAACAACGCCTGGGTGCAGGAACAATCTTTTTCTTCCAATAATAAAATTGGACCTTTTTAAAATGTACCAACCTTTTTGGATCTCTCAATCGCTTGATCTGTCTCATCCATCATTTGGTTTCCATTATCAATAAGTTGTTGATTTGTCATAGCTGCAAAACATGTGGACTCTGGTTAAAAAATAATTCATCTAGAATGAAGGAAACAAAAGGTATGACGCCTAAGAAAATGCATTGGTCATCTTTAGCATTGCATCTGAACAAAATACTAATGTCAAAGTTATTGCGTAAATGCATACTTCTTAGGAACTTCCCTAAATGTTTAACATACATTACTTTTCTTTGTTAAATCAAGTTTAACCTCTAATCCTACACCAATCCATCCAGGCCTTTTAGTTCTTGATCCAACCAAAGGCTTGTATTGATTATGCAGTCACTGTTGTCACCGGTGAACAATCTCATATCGACTCCGAATTCCAATAAAGCTTCATATAGTCAATATAGTCACAAAGCCCAGCTGGTTGAAAGTAATAATTGGTTTTTGAAGAACTACTGTATCAGAATTAGGCATCTATACAAACTTCAGGTAGCTACAAATGCATTTTCTATATAATATCATTAGATTAAAGACCTGGGTATTTGGTGTTAACAGAAAGGTGAGTTACTGCAACGTCCAGTGAACATAAGGTCTTGTATGGCTCAAGATGTGCATTAACCACTTAGACTTACAAGTACTATGATATAGTCAAATTCACCTATAATTGATTTTATGAACCTAACTTATGACAAAACATACATTAACACCACCATGCCAATTACATAATGAAACCAAGCAAATAGAGGAAAAGTCGAAATAATTGTATATCAATTGGTGTCCCAATGTCCAGTGGACATAAGGTCTTGTATGGCTCAAGACGTGCATTAACCACTTACAAGTACTCTGATATAGTCAAATTCACCTATAATTGATTTTAGGAACCTAACTTATGACAAAACATACAGTAACACCACCATCCAATTACATAATGAAACCAAGCAAATAGAGGAAAAGTCGAAATAGTTGTATATCAATTGGTGTCCCATGATCTTCCAAAAGAGAGAGAAGAGAGGGAGAGAGAGAGAGAGGTCATTATGAAGAGAAGTTGTATTTCAGTTGGTGTCCCTCCCATATTTTCAACCATATATGTAACATGTGCCAGAACATGACCCAAGCTTGTAACTATCCCTATCCCTCTCTCCATTATAGATAACTAACTTTTTCTTTTGGAGTCACCTTTCTAATGCTTTCCCTCAAGTGTCTATTTTCTCCTCCCCACATCAACCATGCTCAATTTACCTGGTGATGTTACGGCATTCCTCATATGTATTTGTAAAAGCATGAACCTGTGAGTGTGTTTGAGTGTACGAGTGCATTTGCACGAGCATTTGTGTGATAGCTATTTATAAGACCAGGAATTATCAGCTGATGGGTCAATTATTAAAGTATACAATGCCGAATTGCAAGTTAACAAATAAATAGACATTTGCTTACATGAGGCTAGCAAGACATTCTGTTCCCCATATTCCTCGGTTGGCCCATCAAAGAGATCAATTTTCTTGTTTTCAAGGTTCGACGCATATCTGCACCAAAGACACAACAAACGTTTTCAAAATTTCTTATAAAATAAATACATTTACTTGTAGTACTAAAACAATATCAATTTATAAATCAATTTTGACCTGAAAACAAACCAGTACTTTGACTCATCCAAGAGAACAATAAAATAGTTCCTTTTCAACAAATAGTGCTATGTGTTATCTTTCTGTATTGTAAAAGTCAGGCTTCTTCTGCTATTAGAAGAATGATGATGAGATGAGAAATATGTCAAATATTAGGGAAAACATCGCATGATCACTACCATCCAAATTAAGTTACCCAAGTGCACGTGTGCATCTCTAATTAAAAGTATAGGAAATGATAGGACTCTACTAATTTGGAAACACATTCATGAAGACATCCGCGCTAAATATTGGGTATATATGGGAACAGTAGATTGGAGAATCATATCAATTGTATAATTGTGAATTAAAAACTTTATTATTGGAATAATTATGAATTAATAATTAAGACTCAGAAAACACGGCATTTTACATCACAGGTATTTTGGTCTCCATATTGATATGTAATCAACATATGAAATCTAATACATCAATGAAATATTATTTATGTACATATGTTATGCAAGCCTGCGATAATAGATGTTCAAGTCAGACCGATACAATGTACAGACACACTCACACAACAATTAATGTAATTTCTTGCTGATGCTAACTTACTGCTTTTTCAGAGCCACATATGAATTCAACTCTTTGATCTGCACAAAAGTTTCAACAATGGTTAATACACTTAACATGTAAAAACAACGAATAGACACAAGAAGACAATTAAAAGAAAGGACAATTAGAAAGAAAAAAAAAAGTAAACATGCAGACTCTGTATATGAATTAAGAATTGACAACCCACCATTGTCTGCTTTTTCTCATTCAGCATTCTACTGGTGTCTGGGTCATTTACTCTCTCAATATTCTTGACTTCTCTGTCAAATTCCTTGATAAGCCTGAAAACAACACAACATATATAACCTTCTTAACTTGAAAATCTAATTGAGGACTTCATAGGTTGGAATTTAAATGTCTTAAGAAATTGAATTAAATAACCACAACTCCTACAAATGAATGCCAGAAAATTTGATATATAGAAACCACAGATGCTGGCAAAATTTAGTAATTAAGCACAGATCCATCAGATTATGGCATCTGTTCCTCAAATGACATGGCAAACCATCGTAATATTGAATCTAAGAAACATCAATTTTTTAGGTAAAGGATAATTTTGGGTGGAAAATCCAAAAAATAAACCAGGCAAATCCAGAGCTCAATGTAAAAGAATAAGAGTACTGAATTAGTATGCATATCTCAGCAAAAAAAGCAGATGATGTTCATTACTGCTCAACTATCCTTAACACGACAACAGACAAGATATTTCAATCCCTTACAAATAATGGAGCAGGATTAATGACCAAATGTCAACTTAGTTAAACTTCATCAAAACTTCCAGCATTAGTCACAAATTGTAGAAATATTCCAGTTCCAAGTATAATATTTGTTATAAGAGACAAAATTTCATTAACAAAAATAGATGAGTGCAAACTGAAATATAAAAAATTTGCAGTTGAAAAGGAGTCCGCTAACAACCGAAGCTAAACAATTATCCAAAAGTCAATTAAAATGGAAACAAACAAAACCGCCCTCCTACCATCCTAAATAATGGCAGCCCCCCAATCTGCAAAATAAGGAATTTTGCAAAATTCTGAAGAAACTGAAGCCCACAATGTGACCAAAATCAGTATTTGTGCCACAAAACTTCCTTCCCCTCTCCCTAATGCTATCAAATATCATCTAATTTTTTTCTAGCTACAACACCCAAAGCACATCCATCATACCACACCTCCCTAGGACTGCACTATTCTTCCTTCCCCCAAATGTTTGTGCTCACAAAACAGTGCTATGAAAGATGCTGGAACTACCCAGCTTCCTAGCCTCCCGAACAGTCTCCACCCTAAATGTAAGGCAATTGGGCAATGAAGAAAAAACTCATCAGCACTTTCACCATCTCCATCATGGACAGGCATGAGGTCCAAGTGAGATGAGAATGGATATGAGATCTGAGCAAGAAGATTGAATTGAACCTATGGCACAGTAGCAAGTCCATTCTAATCTTTTTATTTCTTTTTTAAATATTGAGACTTCACTAGAGCAAAAAGTCAGTGCAAAGAGAACATGAACAAGCCATCCACAGACAACAACCTAAAGAAAATGCTTCGTACAAAACTCAACACAAGCCTCTTAATACATCAGGAAAAACAACTAAATGAGTTAGGATACGGCTGCTCTCCAATAAAGAAGTATAGATGAAAGCAAAAATATCTCTGAATTCCGACAAAAATGAAGCCCAAAGAAATGAACAAAGCCTGATCTTAACCCAAAGGACCTCCTCATAAACACCCAAATTATCCTCAAAGATCCATTTATTTTTTTTCCCGACATAACACTCAAAACACAGCTATACTACACCACTCAAAACTTTTTGCCTTCTACCTGCCACCCCCTCCACAATCTAAACCACAAATTTTAAGTCACAGGACCGTGAAGAAACAAATGATTGACAATCACTGCTAGCTTTGCACATTACACACCATTTAGGAGACAAACAAACTTGTGGTCTTCTCCTCTGCACTGTGCCGCACGTGTTAACCTGTCTCAGTGACACCAGCCACACGAAAATGTGGACCTTCCAGAGGTACCTAAACTTTCCAAATGTTCTAATAAGGATGAAACTTTCATGAGGACCCCAATTTCACCTTACACAGCTCTAGCAGCATGTTAACTTACACCTTCCAAAACTGCCAACAATGCCACCATATCCCCTGATTTCAGCAAATTTAGATTCCTTCTGAAACCGAAGTTCCAGCTCAAAGGTGACAAAGAAGAGACTAGAGCATAGCAATGAAAGCATTGTTTATTGTCTGGCAGGTCTATCACATTCCTAGAGTTGTTCATCAAAAGTTCAGGGGATTAAGAAATAAAATTGTCAACTGGCTAGGACCTATCCTAGCATACATAATTCAGAAAGCCTTCATGGTATAGTTTTCTGAGTAATGAACTTCTTTCCATTGTTTGAAGCAACTTGTACATATATAAGTTTAATCAACAAGAAACTATCCAACAAAGAGTTCCTTTATTTATCTTCATTTAACTTACGATATATTAGTTGAGGAAGAGCTACCTTTGATTCTAATTTCAATAAAGTCAGCTCTTAATTTATTCACAAACCAAGTCCAATCAAACCATTAATAGTGAAAATAAAAAATTTAGCATTCTACATCAAGATCAAATGGAGCTTACTGTAGTAAAATTCATTTATTTTATACAAACTGATCATGTGTTAATACTTAAGCTAATTGCATCACCTCCAGTCACCATCACGAACCAATTTACCATTCAATAACTCTTAGCACACATATTCACCAACTTATCAAGAACATTGATTGACATTAAGCCCACATTAACTTTCACAATAAATAACGAGGATCAAACTATGAAAAATACCTCTTACAGTCTCGCATCTTGTCAGTGAGCTCTTCAAGCTGCCTACTTTGCCTATTCGAGTCCTTAATCTTCTCCAGCTTCTGAAACCCATTTCTGCAAAAAAAAAAATATAATAATAATAAAATAAATCACGAATCCAAACACTAGCATGAGACTTGAATTTCCAAGAAGGAATCATAAAACACTCTGAAACTCAATCCTTTAATCAACCCAAATCCAAACAGAGGCATAAAATGAAAATGCTCACGATAATGCACGGAAAATGTCAGTGATTTGGCCGTCGATCTCCGCCAGCTCTTCGCTGATTGCAGATAACGGATCCATCTCTCCAATAAACAACAATCAAATCAAATCAAATCCTTCAGATCATCACAAAACTCAGATTCTGGGAAGTTCCCCAATCAAATCCAATCGGCTTCGAAGCTCAACCGAAGCAAAATGCAAAGAATCAAATCTCAAATCGCCTTCCAAATTAATCAAACCAATAAAATCAGACAATCAAAAAATCGAAATCCGCGATCAGGTCCGAGGCAATGTAGGTTGCGATGGCGATCGAGGAGACCAAAATCGAAGGGTCCCCGATCTGAAAAACTCTTCTTTATAAATTTATAAAAATAATACTACAGGGGCTTCCCTCCTCGTGATTTACAGAGACAAAGTTTTTATATTTTGGATTTTTTCTTTGTTTTCTTTTTTCTTTTTTCTTTTTTTCTTTTTGTGGGTTTTGATGGGGGGAGAGGGGCGTTTAAAATTTACGACAAGATTATTGGCCGTTTAAAATGCTCATCTCGTCGTTAGGAAACTTAGGGTGCGACCCTGGGGCCCGCCAAGTAAACGCGTTTTTATGCCGTTTTGGGTACTTTATTGTAGTATTATGTTGTGGTGGTATAAGGTGTAGTAGCCAGCGATTGGAAGTTTTTGTTTGCCAACGAAAAGTGAAAATTTTAGCATCCTCGGCTAAACAATTAAACCACCACTCTGGACAAACCATTACTATTTTTTGTTACCCTCATGTCTCCGTTGCTATTCCGGGGCCGCCGTGTGGGTGTTAAGGCTAACAATAATATCAGAAAACGAAACAGTATCCCAATCAAAGCACTCGGTCCACTGCCATGGTCTTCTACTTGTTATTTCTCAATACAACGGAAAACCACCCAGCCCCAAGTCCCCAAACAATTGTAACTACAAGTCCATTCATAAACAAATTTGCTCAAAGTCAAATCAAAATCAAAATCAAAATGATTGGCCTAATATTTAGATCCAAAGGTGAGTCGCCACAAGACTCTTGGACAATAGGAGTCCAAGAAAACGAGACTGATAAGTTGTATGGTATGAGTTTTGGTTATTTGTTGATAATATCTTAATATTTGTGCTAAGCTTATGCTATTATTTTGTGTTGCATTGCGTTATTGTTTTGTTTTTGTTTTTCATAAGCTGTTATTAATGTATAAATATGCATTTAAGGGTAAAGTTCATTCCGTCTATTGATTATGTGTATTTTTCAATGTTTATTAAGAGCATCCACAATAGGCTCCCTAAACCACATCCTTAGACAAATTTTAGGGAGGAATTGGAAAGATACAACTCCAACCATGCTCCCTATCCACCTCATAAAATAGGGACCTCTAGGAGCTCCTAAATCTGAGAAGAGAGAAATGACTACTAGTGGCTCTTTATAATTTAATGCTGCTGTATTTAATGAGTATTTCAAACTTTTAATTAATGCTAACTATTTTTTATATTATTTTTTAATAGAGATGGACCAACTAAAACAGAGTTATAGCATTTATGACTCCATAAACTAGATAGCATGATTGAAGTTTAAATTTTATAGAGAGCTCCTAAAATAACTCCTATATGTTTTAGCTAAAATTTAACTAAAAATTAGAGAGCATGATTGTGGATGCTCTAATAAAATTCATATCATGGAGTTTTTAACATAAATTTCACCTGGCCGACTTTGGAATCCTGAATCTGCCACAACCCCAAGAATGACCATCCCTCACCTAGGCACAAACAACGCTACCAAATGAGTAGCTTTGTTACAAAGACGACTAGTATGCTCGACCCATCTGACTTGCTAGCATTTGGATCGATGTGGAAAACTATGCCTTCAATTTTTAAAATCCAAACAATAATGTAGTCATTTTCTATTTAAATTTAGGGAGCTGATTTCCCCACTCCCTTTTTCTTCACTTACACTCCCTTTTAATTTTTAATAATTTTTAATCAATTTTGTTCCTTCTCTTTCCTATTCTACCCTTATCCTATATTATTTCTTTTTTACTTCACTTTTTTATTATTTCCTTTTCTTTATACTTAATTTTCTAACTTACAATCTATTTTCAATATTAAAGGGAAAAAAAAAACTTAATTTCTTACTCGATTAAAGGAAAAAAGATACTGGAAATGGAGTGCAAGTTTGAAAATTAAGTATAAAGAAAAATAACTAATATAAAAGTGAAGTAAGAAAAAATTAATGTAGGGTAAGGGTAGAATAGGAAAGAGAAAAAACAAAATTGATTAAAAAGTATTAAAAAGCAAAAGGGAGTAAGTGGAGAAAAGGGGACTGGGGAAATCATAAGCCTAAATTTACTTTAAAGAAAGTTGTTGCCCACTTTTTTCAACAAATAATAAATCTTGTTAGTATCTATATATATAAAGCAAAAGGAAGAGAATGGTGAAACATTCAAAATACCAAAAAATGCCCTTGGTTAATGCAAACATTAAGAATTGAAATTATTAATTAAATGAGAATAATATGGTAAATTCGCACTTTTTCTCATTTTAAAAATTAAAATTAAAAGAAAAATCGGATAATGGATCCTATTTTTATGGAAAACAACTACCCATTATCTTTTTTAATTCTAAAATAAAATAATTTTTTTTTAAAAAAAAGCCTCTTGCAGGCGCGAAAGCGCGTGCGAAGAGGCTAGTATACATAATTGTAAAAAAGATTTAAATGAAGATGTAAAAAAAATTACAAAAATAAAATGCAATACATAAGTCAAATTTGGCGTGGGCCCATCTTGGTTGGTTTAGTGGCTCGGCACGAGCACAGTCCGAGCACATATGAGCTTGGGCAGTGGGCTCAAGCCGGGATTGATGATTTTCATAAATGGGCAGGCCCGACATGACCCACTTATTAAATGGGCCGACTCTAAATGGGACGGTTCAGCCCAGCATGGCCTATTTGACACCTCTAGTGCTAAGACAGACTCACAATCTCGAGACGGAAGGACTTACACGTGGCACCCAACTATCAATTATCATAATTTAACTTTGAAAGTGCACTTTTTGATATAAGACTTTCACATATCATTCGCTCTTACTCAATACCCAAACAAGTAAAAGGGTAAAAGACCCTACCTTCATTCAACTCCCCAATCTCTTGTACTTTTATTCTCTACAAAAACAAAAACCCATGTTCCAAAACAACAACGAAAAAATCCATGCTCCAAAAGAAAGAAAAAACAAAAACAAAAGGACAATGATAACAAGAGAGAAAAGTTAAAGCTTTGCCAAATTATGCTCGGCAGGGTGACAGCTATCACCAACCCTTTTTTTTTTTGTGTTTTGGTCAAGAAGCGCCAACCCTTGTGAGTCTAAATGCACAAAGTTGTTCACCAAAAAAAACAAAAGCACAAAGTTGTGGGTTGCCAAACTCAAAACTTTCATCTTCTTTGTAATATTGAATTAACAAATTGTCAATATTTTGTTTTCCTTTTCCTGCTGAAAAATTGTCAATTCAAAATTACAAATTGTCAATATGTGTTCTTCGTTGTAACTACAAGTCCATTCATAACTTTATTGTCAGTTGCACATTGGAAGTGATACAAAAACAAATTTGCTCAAAGTCAAATCAAAATCAAAACGATTGGCCTAATATTTTTGTCAAACGTTCAATATCAAAATCAAACCTATCAGTTCGCGGTCGCACACTCTTCTCCCCTAACCCCAGCATTAGATCACTACGAACTAAATCCATTTCATTTTCAGTCTTATTTATTATAAGGGGACACCTCAAGTATGCTATTTTATGGGGCTTGGACCATCCTAGGGCGAGCGACTATGGTCAAGTAAGAGGACAACCCATTCACCTCAAAAGAAAAATCTCGCCTATTTCTCCATGTATAAATCAGAAGCATGGATTCAAATCAAAATCAAAACAAATTTTCACCATGTATAAATCAAAAGCATGGGAATGGTTGTTGTGCCGCCGGAGTCAGAGATGCTGTGTCGCCGACTGATGGGAGGAAGAAGAACACGTTTAGTTTCACGCAGATTTACTTTTTTGTTTAAGTTAAATTAATATGTCATTAAGTAAAAAGTAGAACAAAACATATATTTTTTGATTTTTTTAGCTCTTGGATCATCCAAGGGTGGGTCATCACAAGACCCTTGGACAATAGGGGTCTAAGAAAACGTGACTGATAAGTTGTATAGTATGAGTTTTGGTTATTTGTTGATAATATATTAATATTTGTGGGTAAGCTTATGCTATTATTTTTGTGTTGCATTGCATTGTTGTTGTTGTTGTTTTTTTTTTTTTTTTTTCATAAGCTTTTATTTATGTATAAAGATGCATTTAAGGGTAATGTTCATTACGTCTATTGACTAGATGTATTTTTCTATGTTTATTAAGAGCATCCACAATGGGCTCCCTAAACCACCTCTTTAGACAACTTTTAGGGAGGAATTGGAAAAGTACAACTCAAACCATGCTCCCTATCCACCTCCTAAAATAGGGAGATCTCTAGGAGCTCCTAAATCTCAGGAGAGAGAAAGGACTCCTAATGACTCCCTATAATTTAATGTTGCTTTATATAAAGAGTATTTCAAACCTTTAATTAATGCTAACTATTTTTTAATATAGATGGACCAATTAAAAAAGAGTTATAGCATTTATGACTTCTTAAACTAGAGAGCATGATTGGAGTTTAAAATTTATAAAGAGCTCCTAAAATAACTCCTATATGTTTTAGCTAAAATTTAACTAAAAAATAGAGAGCATGATTGTGGATACTCTAATAAAATTCATATCATGGAGTTTTTAATGTAAATTTCGCCCGGCCGACTTTAGAATCCTAAATCCGCCACTGCCCCAAGAATGACCATCCCTCGCCCGCCTAGACACAAATGACGCTACCAAATGGGCAACTTTGTTACAAAGACGATTAGTATGCTCGACCAATTCGACTTGCTAGCGTTTGGATCGATGTGGAAAACTCTGCCTTCAATTTTTAAAATCCAAACAATAATGTCATTTTCTATTTAAATATACTTTAAAGAAAGTTATTGCCTACTTTTCCCAACAAATAATAAATCTTGTTACATAATTGTAAAAAAGATTTAAATGAAGATGTAAAAAAATTTACAAAAGAAAATGCAATACATAAGTCAAATTTAGTGTGGGCCCATCTCCGCCCTGTTTAGTGGCCTGACATGAGCATGGCCCAAGCTTATATGGGTTTGGGTCATGGGCTCTGGGCAGAATTGATGATTTTCATAAATGGACAAGTCCGACACAATTGGGCCGACTCTAAACAGGACGGGCCGATTCAGCATGGCCCGTTTGACACCTCTAGCGCCAGAGCAGACTCACAACCTTGAGCCGAAAGAACTTATGCGGCAACACCCAACTTTTAATTGCCACGTGTATGAATTTAACTTTGAAAGCGCACTTTGATATAAGACTTTCACATATCATTCACTTTTACTCAATACCCAAACTAGTAAAAGAGTAAAGACCCAACCTTCCTCAGCTTCAACTCCCCAATCTCTTGTACTTTTATTCACTACAAAAACAAAAACCCATGTTCCAAAACAACAACAACAAAACCCACGCTCCAAAAGAAGAAAAAAAAACAAACAAAAGGACAATAAGAACAAGAGAGAAAAGTTAAAGCCTTGCCAAATTATGCTTGGCAGGGTGACAGCTAGCGCCAACCCTTGTGAGTCTAAATGCACAAAGTTGTGGGTTGCCAAACTCAAACTTTCATCTTCTTTGTAATTTTGAATTAACAAATTGTCAATATTTTGTTTTTCTTTTCCTGCTGAAAATTTGTCAAAGTTGTGGGGTTTAATTTTTTTGGGGTACTCTGCAATCCCACAGTGGGAAAAGTTGAAGAAAAGGTGAGAATCCTAGAAAAATGAAAAATTCTGATTGTAGGACTACCTGTCATATATAGCCGTATAAAGGTCTCTACTCTCTACCCTGGAGATTAAAAAAAAAGTACTATATGGGCTGTCAAAGTTCGTGTCTTATCCTCATTGGTTGAGAAATATTTAGTCTTTTTCTTTTTTTTTTAATAGTTGACATGAAGTTCTTTGTTTTTTGCTCTCATTCACAAGTCATCATAAATTATCATCAGTCACTAAATAATTTAGAGGATAAAACCCAAAGAGATTACCAAAATTGATACATTTAAGGGAAATTTGTGTAAATACACTTGAACTTTGAGGTATGTGCGTCATTACCCCTAGTCTTTTAATAATAATTATTTTTTCCTTTTCAAAAGGGTGATAATATACTAAACGTGACACTACACGAATGATAGAACTCGAATCCAAAATCTTGCTTGAGGGAGTAAATACTCAAAACCACTACACTAGCGGGTCCTTTGCGACCTTTCAGTTTTTCTGATAACAAATCAGATAAATTTTGACCGAAAAACAAAAAAACAGACAAATTTGTTGCTTATCTTAGTTATGTGTGTTCCTTAGAATTGTTGATGATATTTAACACAAAATGAGGCTGCAGTTGCAATTATATCAAAATATTCATCAGTTTGAATTGGTCACTATAGCAGTTGATTGTATATAGTTGTTCACTTTTTGGTTTTGCTTGTAGGTTTACCTAGCACATAAGCAAGCAAGGACCAAAGGGTTCTATGATGTCTTATTCCTGGATTCTGCAACTGGAAAAAACATTTAGGACGTTACATCATGTAATATATATATTTTAAATTCTGTTTTTTATAATTATTTTTAGTTATAGTAAATTGGTGAAAATAACCTTAAACTTAACGAAAATTTTAACGGAGTTAGACGTAGATGGCGAATTGCAACACTTTACAAAATTCAGGTGGTTAAAAATAAAAATTAAAAGTTCAGGTGGTAATAATGCACATACCTAAAAGTTCAGATGATATTTATGCAAATTTCTCTAAATTTAAATTAATCAACAAGAAACGATCCTATAATTTAGAGTTCCTTCCTTTATCATCATTTAATAACCTATGAAATATTAGTTGAGGAAAACCTAACTTTGATTCAAATTTCAATAAAGCCAGCTCTTAATTTATTGATTGACAAACCAAGTTCAAATCAAGCCCTTAATATAGTAAAAAAAATAAAAAATTCCCATCCTACATCAATATCAGACAGAGCTTATTCTAGTGAAAGTCATTTATTTCTTTGCCTACTGATAAGTCCAAATCCAAATCCTAAAAGAGGCATTGATTATTATTATTTTTTAAAACAAAGCCTAAAGTTTTTATCTTATTAAGGAAACCTTTTGATTCTTTTTGGGTCAAGGGGATTGCTTTCATTGAAACCCTGAACAGAAGAAGCCAAATACAAGAGAAAGACTCAGAGAGTACAGAACGAAATCTTGACCGTTCATTTGCTCCTCTTCTCCTGACGTGGACACCATCCAGACCGTTGATTTCTCCACCAATCACAGCTCTAGTTCCCAGTTTCATGCAAGCACCAAACCTCGCCCGTTGTCCCATTTTACTGTAATACCCCCTTGCGTCCTTCCAATTCTAGGCCAAGAAAGGGCCAGTTTTGTCCGAAAATAAAATTCACGCTTACAGACCCCAATTTGACCTCTCCTTTTTCAACTCTCAAAGACCAAAATTCACACTACGAAGAAAGAAAGAAAAGCGTCCGGCTCCTTTGCTCTCTGGCGTGGCGTGGCGTGCATGCTCTGAAGCACAAGCACTCTCTCTTCGCGCCCTTTTGCCTTACTCTGGTCCTGCTCACCGTCACGAAGCTCTCGTTGTGCTCTTCTCTGTTTTCTCTCTCTCTGCAAGTTCGCCATTTTTGCTGCTTGTAAGTCTGTCTGTCTCCCTATCACTCTGTTTTGCTGTTTTCTGGTGTGTATATGCATGTGTTGTATGATTTTTGTGTATGTGGGCGTGCGATTTGAGGGAAAAGAGCTGGCTTTGTGATGATTTTTCGTTGGTGTGAAAAATTGAATCTTTGGGGTTATTGCGATAGGCTGTAGCTTCTTCTCTTTGCGGTTGCGTGTGTAGGTAATATACATATGCATGTGTTAGTGTGATTTTGATGTAAAAGAGCTGACTTTTTAAAATATTTTTTGTGTGTTTTTGGTGGAAAAGGTTCAATCTTTGGTGCTCATGGACTATAACGCGCCTGTAGCAAGGAGGACACGGCTAAGTGAGGAGAAATTTTTGTGTGTTTTTGGTGGAAAAGGTTCAATCTTTGGTGCTCATGGACTATAACGCGCCTGTAGCAAGGAGGACACGGCTAAGTGAGGAGAAATACTGGAGGAAGTTATGCGAGAAACAGGCTGGGAAACGAAAACTCCGTGATGGGTCTGATAAAAAAGAGAAATCACGTAAGGAGTCCAAGGAATGGGATTGTGTCTCTTTGGATGACTCTGAGGAGAATGAGGAAGCCAGTGTGCCTCCATCCACTGGAGGCAAGGAGAAGAAGAAGGGTGGGAAAAGAAAAATCCATAATGGGTCTGATAAGAAAGAGAAATCACGTAAGGGGTCCAAGGAATGGGATTTTGTCTCTGTGGATGACTTTGAGGAGTCTGAGGAGAATGAGGAAGCTGGTGTGAGTCCATCCACCGTAGGTAAGGAGAAGAACAAGGGTGGGAAAAGAAAACTCCATGATGGGTCCGATAAGAAAGAGAAATCACGTAAGGGGTCCAAAGAATGGGGTTGTGTCTCAGTGGATGACTCTGAGGAGAATGAAGAAGCCAGTGTGAGTCCATCCGTGGGACGCAAGGCCAAGAAGAAGAGTGGGAAAAGAAAACTCCATAATGGGCCCGATATGAAAGGGAAATCACGCAAGGGGTCCAAGGAATGGGACTGTATTTATGTAGATGACTCTGAGGAGAATGAGGAAGTTAGTGTGAGTCCATCCACGAAAGGCAAGAACAAGAAGAAGGGTGGGAAAAGAAAATCTGCTGAGGGGTCTAAGAAACAGAGGTCCGGTCGTGATGATTCTGATGACGGTGGAGCAGCCAGTGTTAAGATCCTCAGTGAAAGTTCATTTGGAAAGCAAGACAATGATTCTGTGGGTTTTGATCATGTTGAGAGTGCCGGATCAAATGGAAAGAATTCTAAATCTGGTGCTGTGGACATTGAGAATTTGTGTCCAGTTGACGTGGAGGATAGTGATGATGAGGTGGTATATTTGGGTGAAGAGAAAGTAGGAGGTTTTGGTTGTTCGAGTATAGACAGGAGTGATGCCAGTGAGGATACTGCTTCTGATGACTCAGATGAATCTTGGAAGAGTAGTTCTAGTGAGGATGCTATTTCTGATGCCTCAGATGAATCAGAGGATGAGTCTTTTGAACAACAAAAGTCAGAAAGTTCTGTATTTTCTGAGGAGTCGAATTCATGCAGTGGAGAGGGGCATGATGATGAAAGAGAGGTTACCAAGACAAGTGGGAAACCAAGAAAGGGGAAAAGTGTTGAGGGTGATGTTGAGGTGAAGAAGGGGAAGGACATTGATGCTAGTGAGATTACAAAAGGAAGTGGGAAAGCGGGAAAGGGGAGAAGTGTTGAGGTTGGTGTGAGGAGAAAGAGAAGGGTTGGGTTGGATATGTCAGTTGATGCAGATGATGACATTGATAGCAACAAAGATGATCCTATTCATTCTGCTCAAAATAGTGTGGCAAAACGAAATAGTTCACGAGTTAGTCGAAGAAGTGAAAAGAAGAGAATAGAATCTGTAACTGTAAATCAACGACTTTGTGTTGATGAGGATAATGAGGATTCTTCTTCCGGGCATGATAATGACAACGAGGATGTTGATGAGGCCAATTGCAGTGGTCTGAGAACTAGGTGCCACGAAAAGAAAACAGGGTCTGATGATAATAGAAGAAATGATGAAAGTGACAAGACCTATGGTGGTAGTCCAGAAACTGAGCCTAGTAAATGGAACGGTGTCCATGGAGTGTGCAAGAAGAATAAAAGGGATATCGAGAATCTTACTAATAGAAGGTCCATGCGGGCAAATAAGGACTGTAATGCTTTTAAGATTCTTGCAGATTCCATTTATGAGAAGGGAGAAGGGACGCTGGAAGGGACAGTTTCCTTTGGAGATGAAGGCCCTAAAGATGAAAGAAATCCACCAGAATCTGAGATGACAACTCTTCCACTTAAGTTTACTTTTCCATGGGAGCAGTCAAATGTACCAAAGAAGTCAGAGTGTGATCCAGAAGAAAAAGAACTATGGGACGATCTTGAATTTGCTCTCAGAGCTTCTGAGATTGGTTCCCCTGATTCTAATGTGGTAGGTTGATATAAACAACATTGTTTGCACTCTGCTCCTGGAAAGTACATTTTTTTTTCTTGCACAAGATGTTTTATTGTAAGTGAATGTTTGATTGGCAGGTTGAAAGTCAAGATTCACTCCCTATTGCTAACGAAGATGAAACAGTGGCTAGCCTCTGTAGGAGAGGGGTTCATCAGCTTATACTTGATGAAGAGATTGGACTCAGATGCAAGTTTTGCTCTTATTTAGATCAGGAGATCAAGTATATTTTACCAGACTTCGTAAGTCCTGCAACTGTCTTATGCATGTTCCTTTCAGTTAAGACTGATTATGTTAGCATTTTTCATTTGCACTAATTCTTAGAATCTAGTTATTATTATGACAACACTGCATGTAGAGCGTTCTGTGTTGTTTGGAACATGCTTTAGGATGCATCCTTTGTTGGCAATTTTATCCATATAAGTTCTAGATTTAGAGACTTGGAGCAAGGGCTTACTTACCTAGCTGGGTCCATTATTTGGAATGAAACTATGACGTGTTGACGTTCCATTCCATGTAACTTGAGTTGGCCAAGTTTGATTGGATCTGAGAGCAAACTCACTGTTCAAGTTATTGACCCAATTGGCATATTTCAACTGTTATTTGTTATTATTAGATTTTTATTGTATTTGTAAATAGCTCTTGCATATGCCTGGACTTGATCATTGGTTTAGTTCATTTGGTTACTCAAAGCTTCTGGTCTTTAACTTGACAGTAATTATTTTTTGGTGTACTTAACTTGACAGTGCTTTCTTTCTTTGATATTGAGAGGATCCTTCATCCTCGGATGGGGTTATTTAATGATCTCATTGGTGGGCCATTTTTACTTCTAAAAGCTGCAACTTGTTGATTTTAGTCATTCAAATCAGAATTATCAAGTTAGTTATGGTGAATGTCCTTGGAATGTTTCTGGCCGATCTCAATTTTTTTTAAGGATTTCTTGAGTCTCGTCAAATATGTTGCTTTGAATGATTTAGTATATCTTGGCAAAAAAAAAAAAAAAATTTGATTTAGTGTATAGGGTCTGATTTTTCGTTCTTCTTTTACTTTCCTTGTCTGCTTTCTGATGCTCCGCGCTTATCAACTTAATTGTCATGCTTTAGCATATCAGATATGTGAATTTTCCCTTGTGTATGTTCATTCCAGATTGACTTCCCCTATGGAAGATTTGGCACAAGAGGCTCTGAAACAGACAACCGGTCTATCTTTGATGAGCTTCAATCTCATGTTTCTGATTCTGATCGCCATTCTGGCTGTAATTCTCATCCTCATGTTGAAGGCACAGTGTGGGACTTAATTCCTGGTGTTAAAAGTAGTATGTATCCCCATCAGCGTGAAGGTTTTGAGTTTATCTGGAACCATATAGCGGGTGGTATTCATCTTGACAAGTTGAAAAAGCCAAGTAGTGTTGGTGGGAATGGATGCATCATATCACATGCTCCTGGAACAGGAAAAACTCGCCTGACCATTGTCTTTCTCCAGACATACATGGAGTTATTCCCA
This sequence comes from Prunus avium, assembly GCF_002207925.1. The sequence goes on along the minus strand of NW_018921583.1, from coordinate 73,394 downwards.
GATTGCAGGCCGCTTCTGATTGCTCCTCGTAGCATGCTCCTTACGTGGGAAGAGGAGTTTAAAAAATGGAAGTTTGACATTCCGTTTCACAATCTTAACAACTTGGAGTTATCTGGCGAAGAAAATCAAACAGCTGTAAATTTGGTGATGCAAGCTCAAGGCAGGAAAAGTGTTAACAAAGAGAACAGGCGAATGCTGAAGTTGTATTCCTGGAAAAAGAACAGAAGCATCCTGGGGATTACTTACCGGCTGTTTGAGCAGCTTTCTGGAGCACAAAAAACTGGCTCAGCTGACAAAATGGGGAAAATCCTTCTTGAGTTTCCTGGTCTCGTAGTGTTTGATGAAGGACACACTCCTCGGAATGATCAAAGTCATATGTGGAAGGCTTTGTCAGAAATCAAAACAAAAAGGCGTATTCTGCTCTCTGGAACTCCGTTTCAGAATAACTTTCAGGAGCTATTCAATACAATCTGCCTTGTGAGGCCCACTTTTGCAGCCTCGATTGATTCTACTAAATTCAGTAGGGATCTTCCCAGAAAACGAGGCAGGAAAAGCAATGGGGAAAAATGGAAATGGACTTTTGTGGCCAGTAGTAGTGGAAAAGTTGCTGATGACAAAGAAAAACATGCTACAGAGGTCAAAGCTCAGATTGCGCCATTTGTTCACGTCTATAAAGGTTCTGTGCTGCAAGATAGTCTTCCCGGGTTAAGGAACTCAGTTGTTGTTTTACACCCAACCCCGCTACAGGTGAGTTTTCATAAGAGAATTCAAGGGGTGAAGGAATCGTTTCGATATGAAAACCTAGAGGCTTTAATATGTATTCATCCTTCCCTCTTGCTTAAGGATAAGGAAGATGCATTTTCTGCTGACCGGGGTAGGTTAGAGGAGCTTAAATTAAATCCCGATGCTGGAGTCAAGGCAAAATTTGTGACGGAACTCATTCGGCTCAGCGATGCTATGAAGGAAAGAATTCTTGTTTTCAGTCAATTCCTTGATCCGTTAATCCTTCTAAGGGATATTCTGAAATCTCTATTTCAGTGGACTGAAGGGGAAGAGGTGCTGTATATGGATGGGAAATGTGATATGAAGCAGCGTCAATCCTCGATGAAGGTTTTCAATGATCCATCTAGCAATGCCAAGGTATTACTAGCTTCAACTAAAGCATGTTCCGAAGGCATAAGCCTTGTTGGAGCTTCCAGAGTTGTATTGCTTGATGTCGCATGGAATCCATCTGTGGAGAGGCAAGCAATATCCCGTGCCTACAGGCTGGGACAGAAGAAGGTTGTATTTGTCTACCATCTCCTCATGGATGGAACTAACGAAGAGGATAAATACAGTCGCCAAGTTGACAAGAGTCGTTTATCTGAGTTGGTGTTTTCTGATTCAGACAAGAAGGCTCTTGAGAAGGAAATCCGAGCCACAGTTTCAGAGGATAAAATCTTGGAAGAGATGGCTCAGCACGAGAAACTGAAGCACATATTTAAAAGCATAGCTTTACTGCATGAAGACATATACTTTGAGCAGCTAGGCCAGTCAACTTTTGGTTAAGATTTAAAGAAGACAAGATCAATTGAGTTGATTCTGATGATCTCCGATAATTAGTGTGTTGTTGTAGATAGTCAACTAATTAATGTTTCTCTTTCCTGTATTGTAAAGACAATTAGCACAATATAGGATCTAGTTTTTTACTTGTATAAAGCTGTGAGTAATTCCTTGTGCTGTAGTTGTCTTCACTCAAGGGCTGCGATACAAGGATCACTTGGTTCCTTCTGTCATGGTTGAATGAGAAGGTTTTGTAGACTCCTTGTTATCTCCCAGGGAAGGAATGACTACGGTTTTGTGTTTGGAATACATGAGGCCATATCAGAAACACTCCCAATATATCTCTTCCCTACACGTTGGTTAAAATGGTTAGACTGCCTCTTAAGCATTTTAGTGATCGTTGTTCATTTTGGAATACTGGATTGATACAATGTGTGAAATCAACTTGCCCAATGACAATTGCTAGCAATGAAATTTAGCATTTCCATGACCGCGAAAGTCTTTACTTGTCTGCGACATACACAAATTGTTGCTCCTTCTTCAGATTGCAAAATAGGACTGCTTAGCCATAGATGCCCTATGACCATCATTGAAGGGTTGGGCATACACAAATTCTTCTCCATCATTGATTAATGCCATTAATTACTGAAATTCAATTAATCAAGCCATGCTGGTTTTGCTGGACCAATATCGGTTGTTAGGCGAGAACGTCGCCAAGATTAGAACCGATCTCATGAAGGAACAACTTACCACTTTTCGAACCCAGTTGGAAGATTTCGCTCGAAAACACAAGGTCCCATTTTGTTTTCAATCATTTTCAGATGGTTAATAATGTGAAATTTTTCTTTGTTGGTATCAATTTGTGTTGTTTGTGGACGTGTATTGTACAGAATGATATTCGCAAGAACCCTGCTTTCAGATCACAATTTCATAACATGTGCAATAAAGTTGGGGTAGATCCCTTGGCCTCCAATAAGGGTTTCTGGGCAGAGCTCTTGGGGATTGGTGACTTCTATTTTGAACTTGGTTGGTACCTTCTTCTTAATCTCTATGCATATCTGCAAGATTGGCTGTTAATATTGTTGTTGCTAAGATTATTTAGATAAATATGTTCCAGGCCTCTGTTAAGTTGCAAATTCAGTGCCCAATATTTTGTAGGATTGTTGTCCAATATATATTGATGCAACTAAAGTCTGCATTTTATATGGGAGTGTATATATTACATATTCTAAAATGGAGCTCATTGGTTAGACAGGGGTGCAAATTGTTGACATTTGCTTGGCAACAAGACCCCACAATGGAGGTTTGATAAAACTGAAGGAACTCTGCAATATGCTTCGTCAGAGGCGAAAGAGTGATCGTGAAGCTGTTTCTGAGGATGATTGCCTGCGTGCTATAAGTAAGTTGAAGGTAAATATGGTTTGCTTGTCCATGCATTACTTGTACAAGTGTCGGTCAGAAATTGATGTGAATATAAGGTACTTCAATTAGGAAGGCCTTAGACAAGTTATTGGCCCCCAGCCCCCAAAGAATACAAATAAATCTTGTGATCCTATGGTCTCAGTAGAAGAGGTTCACATCCTGAATTTCAGTTGACTAGGCCTAAGGGGCTTGAATTCTTGCCACATTTTTGCAATGTGACAGAACACTGGCTAGTTCTTTTAGGTTGTTAGCCTGGTGATATCTGGAAGGCCGATTAGGTTTCGTTATCATTGTATATGAGTAGTTGTAGTAGTAGTCCCTTTTGATCTCATGATTGAAACTCTGTATTTTATGATTTATTATGATGCTTTCGACTCTTAAACATTTCATAAAGTTTGTCTTAAGCAGTTCATATTATATCTCTGCAGTAGTTAGTACCATACTATTATGATTGTTGACTAAGTGATGCATTATACTAACAACTGTTGCTTGATTCCAGGTATTGGGTAATGATTTTGAGGTGATTTCTGTTGGAAAGCGAAAGCTTGATTGTTGATGAGGTAGAGAGACGGTTATCTTGGACCACTGGCCGTGCAATTGATGCATTCGACACTTTACTAGATGTAAGTTGATGACATTTACTAAACTACTCATACTATCCTCTCTTCCCTTCAGTCTATTATATATACATACTACGATTGCTGGGGCTCAAGAAACCCTTGCTTTTCTCAGGAGGGTCTTGCAATGATTGATGATGGCCACAAAGATGGTATTCGCCAATATTGGTTCCCTTGTGTATCTTCCATATCGACTCCAGGAGGAGCTGACACTTAACAAACACGAGGCTTCTCAATAATACCGGAGTTCAAAAGGGTTATGTGTGCATACTGAATGATAGCTGATTTATCTGTGATTTCCTTTTGTAATACTAGTTGTTCAAACAGACTGCTGATGGACAATGTATTTCATCTCATAAAGGAGACATTTGCAGGGAGTAACTCATGTTACTTCTCTCTATGTTACAAATAGTTTTATTGATGAAGTATATTGGAAGATCATGATGCTCTGCAATGAAACTTAGTCTTTTTTTTTTTCTGGTCTGTACCTTAGTCATTGTAAGACCCAAGTTTGACAAACACAAAGTTCTATTCCTTATAAAGCGAGCTAAACTTACCCGGCCCACAAGCAATCTTATAAATACCCAGAAATTATTTTTAAAAAAATCTCCATTAATGCACGAATTATGGAGGGAAAGCACTCACGATGGAACTCACAGCCACGGCCCTGCGATTTGCCAAGAAAAATCAGAGGCCCTTTTCAATTTTTATAATAAACAGATTACTTTATGAAAATGAACTGAAATGAGTGTCCATCTTCCATTTTTTATTAACAATAAAGGCATAGAAAACCAGAGATTTGTGGATGTTATGTTGTCAGACTATCAACCTCATACCGACATTAACAGACAATTGAACTCTATCATACATGTACAAGAGATTTATGGTAAGGTACCAGTTACTGATTACCTGGTTCCCCGAATCTATTTCAGATGTTTTGCTTAGGGTTCTAGTAATTGTTCAGCAACTTCTGCAAGAAAACAGACATGGGTCTAAGAGAGATATCTATTACATGCACCCTTCTGTGTTTTCAGGTGAATCTGAGTTATTTTTCATTTCCAATGTCAAAGAATAATTCTTAGTATACGGGCTGTAAGATATAGTTCATTATGAGACTTGAACTTGGATTATGATAAATGGTATTCTTCTTTGTACATTAATTAAACCTTGGTAATGCATTGTATTTTCCAAATTATCATGGGCATATAAATTGAGCCTAAGATTTGTGATAAGATAATATGGGGAACATAGTGTATTTGTTTAGATGTGATCTTTTCTAATTGGAAACTCTTGATGCATTATGTCCATGGTCTCTCCAAGTAATTAGTAACATTCTCTGCTTAATTTGCAATGCAGACCAGATTTTTGGGGCTTCTTGTTGATACTTTGCGTCTCCCTACCTATTGCTTGGTAGACTCTGATCCGTGCGGTTTTGACATCCTGTACACGTATCGGTTTGGTTCTATGGTTAGGCTTCTTGATCAATCTATAAACTTGTTATGTATAGTTTACTAACTTAACTAACACTTGAACTAACTAGGAAGGAAGACTGCTCACTCTCTTGTGATGTAAGCAAATGGCCTATGATGCAAAATTACTACGGGTCCCTGAGATACTCTGGCTTGGAGCCTTCGTTTTGGACTCAGAGAAGTACCGTCTTCCACAACAGTGTCTCATTCCCTTGACAGCAGAAGGTGAGAGATATGGTGCTTTACATTGGCATTACTATTTCTTTTGGTAACTTTAAATAAGGTTCCTTGTAAACATGCCAGACAAGAGGAAAACGGAAGCCATGTTACGTAGATGCTACTTACAAAGAGAAGAGCTAGAGTGGAGGTAAGACTCTGTTAGCTTTCTTATTCATCCATCATATGACTGGAATAAGTAACATGAAGCAGTTTTCTCTTTTAGATTGGAACTACAATTGATGCTGGAAAGAGGAGTGAAATTTGAGTTCGAAGCATTGTCTGTGCATGAACTTAACTTCTTGTCGGCCGTGTACATACCATCTAAAATTCAAGGTGGAGTATACATCTAACATCTTCTACATCTGTGCTTGTTAGCTTGAAGGAGAAAAAAATTATAGGATTTCTGCAAAAGCATAATTAACATTTTCATTGCAAAACCATTGTTTAGGGGACAAAATTTGATTAAATGTCGGTTAATCGCATCCGAAGTCTCTGTTTTTCCTTTGTTTTCCCCTCTTTCTCTTACTCGGTATGGCGCAAAAATGGGGAGACATCCAGAGACTCATTGTCATGTTGAACGTTGATCCTGCATAATTGTGACGAATGTTTAAAGACAACCGTCCTATCCTATATTCACACTTATATCTCTGAATCAGAATTAAGAAGTAAAAGTCGAAAAGTAAAATTAATGTAAACAGTAATTTCACAACTGGACATAATTATTTCGTCCCAATCAAAATTACAAGGAATATCGAGAAGAGAGATTTTAGGAATTAATTGAGAATGTGACAGCCAAAATACAACTACAAAAATATACAAGAACCCTTCAAGCAAAGCTGCAAGAACGCATTGCAGAAATTTAATCAGAATTTTCCCTGATGGATCCTTCCATTGCACAAACGGTTTCTTGGTTTATTTTTAATCATATTGGTCTTTATAAACTTTATTCTTGCAATTTGATATATATAATTTTTTTGCAGACTTGTGTTCTGAAAGTGAATATCAAATGTGAAGCATGCAGGACAAAGATCTATGATGTCTTGCAGAATATCTATGGTATTTTTCGTTTTTCGCCTCTATTTTTTTCCTTTCTAGAAAATAATAGTTTTGCTACTGCATTTCTTTTATTTTTATTAAGGATTGTTATTTATTTACTTCTTTTTTTGAAACTTAGGTTTCTATAAAATTGACACAGATGCAGAGAAAGGAACAGTGAAAGTTGCAGAGCTAAAAAGTCTTACGTTTGATGGTGAGGTCAGGGACAACTACGACTATTTTGGACAAGGTGGATATGGATATGGATATGGACATGGACATGGACATGGATATAACCCTTATGCAGTGCCACCTTATTATCCCTGTCCACCGTTTGGAGGGTTTGATCATTATGATCCAAGTCGTCTCATAATGGTGCCATTGTCGCTGCCATTACCGCTACCATCACCTCGTCGGTTCCACAGCAATCTCAGCCACTACAATTACAATCACAATCACAATCAGTGCCACCACAACCACCAGCACTTCCATTAGTTTTGCTTTAGGGGCAATGTGTTTGATAAAATGCCTTAATGTGGCCAATTTTCCTACGGAGGAACGATAGCAGTTGTATTTAACCTGCACGAGGACACAGAGCTTCTTCATCTTACCACTATGCATTGGCAGAGTTCATATAAGGGATATGAATTACAAAATGGATGGATTTAGATGCCTGACAAATTTTATGGATGTCTCCCTGAGGTTTTAGGTGAAACTCTCCTGACAAAAATGAGCTTTACGTATTCATTTCACAATTCCATATTGTTCTATTGGTTGGTTTGGTTTTGTTGCTCTTTCTTTTCCTTTCATATTTTAGTTTCATGTGTTCTTCTGTTAGTTTTTAGCTCTCTCATTTTGCATCTCACTTCTTTCTAATAATGTTTCCCTCTTTCCCTTTAATTGAAAACATTCCCATTTTCCCATTTTTGGGGGGTCCAAGTCCAAACAACTGCCAAATGGTTTGGAATTTGAAATCCTACTGATCAGGAACTTGACATGTGTAAGTCTGATTTTGTTCAGAACTTGAGATACGGGTACAAAATTATCCCAGCTGAATTGAATTTCTATGTTTTGGATACCTCTTCCATATTGCTGAGTAGCGGATAAAATGGGTAAGCCTAACTTGCAATATAGTTTCTCAAGGGTATGGGTTGCCTTTAGGCTATATATTAACAAAGTTATTTGAGTTAGTGGGATATAACTCAGTTAGTTGAGTTCTTAGTGGGGTATAACTCAGTTAGTTGAGTTCTTTCACCTCCACCATGTGGGCAGAGGTTTGAAATCCCATAGCACCCAATAAATATTTTGTGTAAACTCACCCTCCCCCTATCGCTTGTACTCAAAACAAAATTATTTGGATTCACATGGCTAGGGTTTCAGTGTTTCACCTATGTTAATTCTCCAAGACCTAAAGTTTGTCAAATTCCACCAAACAAAAAGATTGTAAGTCAATGTGGCCCGCCGCAGGACAAGCATAGTTAGTTAATGCAGGACAAGCATAAACTCCAATGCAGGACAAGTATAGTTAGTTAATTGCCATTATCATTATGTAATATCTGAAGCTTGCAGCAGTTGCTTTAAAGCAGAGATTCATATTAAGGAGACTGTCTGTGTATCATGCGCTATGTTAATTTATTCTCAGTCTCTCTTTGTCCGAGCAATATCAACAAGGTATTGATTCAAATTCTGACCAAATATTTTTGTAGAGAATGACTCCGTGACATGCTTTCGAGCTTCTGTACCCATTCTCTGTGCCATCTGTGGGTCTTGAATGAGTTTAGCCATAGCCAAGGAGAATTCTCTTGGGTTACCCTCACAAAGAAATCCTGTTACACCATTCTTAACTGTTTCTACAGGGCCCCCACTGTTGCACGCAATAACAGGTTTGTGAGCTGCCATCGCTTCCAGAGGAACAATGCCAAAGTGTTCATCCTGCATTATTGAATACTGCATGTCAAATTCATTTCTTCACTATATCCAATCAATGGAACCAAATAAAGTAATTAGCACCTTTGGCGTATAAAGAACACATAGGCATTGGGAGAGAAGTGCATTTCTTTCAGCTGTTGAGCAAGATGTGATGAAGTTAACCTGACTAGACACTCCTTCCCTTTCCGCTAAACTTCTGAGCTCCTCCAAGTACTCAACATTTTCCTTCAAGCGCTTATCAAAACCACCTAAAACAAAAGACGTGTATCAATTTTTTCACCTGTATGTGCACAAGTCATGCAATTCTATCAATCAAAGTATGCAATGATGTTGGATTAATGTATCAATGTCAACCGGTAGGCATTTGAGTAGGCATTGGATCCTTTGGTATAAGGCCCAAACAAATATCATCAAGAATTACCGAAAACAAGGACCAAGCATATCTAACCCGGTAGCTTGTATAGTAATTTAAAGTCCTTTTTTTTCAAAGGGTGTACTTACTAATTAGCATAAAACATCCATCAATAAGACTACCCAGGCAGATAAATAAGTAGGAACTTGCCTGCAATTGTTAAGGAAGCTTCAGCCAGATTGAGGCCTTGAAGCACATCTCCTCCTAGGGTGCGAAGCATAGAAAAGGCCAAAATTGCCAAGTCTATATTCTTTTTCTTCTCAAAACGGTTGATGGACAGAAAATTCAACCTACAACAAGGAAATAAACAAATAACAAAAACTGTAAATTACCAGATAAAATTCAAAGAAAAGTCATCTAACAAATGGTTAGATATGGAATCATAAAAGCATGCCTAAAACCGTAAGGTGCCAACAGATACACAAACATGTTCATTACTTATAAGAATCGGTGGGTTCATCAAACTGATTCACATTGACAGCTGGGTAAAGAACAGCTGGCTGAACTCCTCGCGCATCAAGACACTTGAAGGTCTTTGCAAACATAGATGCTGTAAATTTGCTATTAACAAGAATCTTATCTGCAATTCCTGCAGCAGTATCATTTAAAAAAATAAAGTGGTAAGGAATAGCTGTATACACACAACAAAAGAACACTAGAGAGATGCAGTCCACACATCACATAAAAACGATAAAACCAAGAAATGGAATCAGACCAGTTGTCATTTCTTCTATGAAGTCTATCGGTTTTCTATATATCCTCCTTAGAATAGTTGTATGTTGAGCCAGTAATAAATCTGGAAAATGGCAATAAAAAAGAACCTGTACACAAAGATGTAACACATAAAACAACTATAATAGCAAACAATGCTACATAACAATTCGTACAAGATACGTGCAAGCACCTTTGTTGACTTCTTTAGCTTCAGCAATGGGATGACAACAGAAACCTGATCTGCTAGTATCGCATCAAATGATGGCCACATGACCAGCACACACACAGCAACAAAAAGGCACCGCAGATATGCACACAAAGCATGAAGATGATAGAATATATGTCGGGGTAGGAAAGCACCATATACAGTCACAGGGAAGGTACCTGGCAAACCAATGACATTAAAACATCAAACTATGCACTGCTTTAGAATGACAGCTAATCAACACCAAACTGAGAACAGGTTCCCCAAAAAGGAAGCAGAAAGCATAAGCCATCTTCCAACTCTAAGGTCTAACACCCATCTGCCTATTTAGTAGTATTATGCGATAAAGTTCTCAAGGCAGGTTGTATTTCTAACCATGGTACTCCTAGAAATACACACACACACACACACACACACCAAGACTACTTGAACCGGAAATCTTTCAGTATTCTACTGTGACTTCTTTTCTTCCTCCAAAGGATGCATACAAAATGTTATCTTCTTGTGTATGTATAAGTCTCTGATTTCAACTTTCAAATGGCATTACAATTTGATGTGGGATATGGGCATGAGTTTTTGTGGTTGCCGAACACACTCCTATTTGATTTATTGTACCGTAGACATTCCAACCCTAAGCAAACCCCACCACATTTTCACAAATACAATGATTTCAAAGATAAATTTGAAGTACAAAAACGGCACACCAGAAATAGTTTCCTCAAAACATCTATTTTTGTCATGGTGCGCTGTGAAAACATGAACTTTATGCCCATGGGATGCAAGTTCCACAGCTGCATCAACAATTAGTCTTTCAGCTCCTCCTGCACATCACACATCACAACAACATAAGGCCAAAACAACTTCTTTACAATCTTCAATGATAACAAGAAGAAATAGAAATTACCTATACCCAGATCAGGATGAATAATAGCAATATTCAACTTTGAGCATCCTTTCTTTGCCATTTTCCAACAAATGAAAGATTGTCCAGTTCTTGGTAAATTCTCATTCAAGGAGAATAAAGGGTCAAAACTGGATCCAGATGAGAGATAAGAAAATAGAAGTATAATCAGCATTACATGACATGAACTAGTGTAAAATTCACAAACATGGTGTTTCTATGAAATCAAATACAAGATTGAAACAAGGTAGAATTAGCTTAAAAGACAAATAACCCAATCTTAAAATAACCCATTGTTAGGCCTATCTACTAAAGGGGTGTTTGGTACACAGGACTGGACTGGACACGACTAAATTCAAGGACTGGCTTGGATTGGCTTGGCTTGGACTTAGTCCTGTCCTATATTTGGTGGAGTGCTGGACTAAGGGGTACTAAGGGGCAAAATAGTGTTATTTAGCACTATCTTATGTTTGGTGCAATCCAAGACAGGACTATATTTCTAAACTATAAAAATAATTATTTTAAACATTAAATCATTTTTTTTCTGTTCTTAAATATGCGTTATGAAAAAATTACAAACTTATAATTACAAAAATTATAAACTAATAAATAAATCCAAAACTAATTTGACTATTACAAACAAATACATATCCAAAAGTCATCAACAGGCCCATAGAACCACTCAACCTCTCTCATCTACAGCCTCTCAGTCCTCAAAGAGAAGGTTCACCAAGCCAAACCTGTCAGCATCCTCATATCCCCGTGCAGAAAGAGTTAAGACTAAATTAGACTGAAGACTAATTAAATCAATGCAAATGAATGACCAAATTAAGCCCAGGGATTACATAATCCACACAATTCTATGATATCAAACCTGACAAGCAAATTAAACCAAATGCATTGCAAATTCAATCCAACTCAACTTGATCACCAAATTAATCAAGTGAAGCACACCAAACTAAATTACCCAACTTGATCACCTAATTATTCAAATGAATTGTTAGAACCTGTGTCTGACTTAACTTTCTCAAAACAAAACCCAACATCATATCACAATTATCAATCAGACGATGGACAATAGAACACAAGTCTTCCTTGGTCCATGTAGTAATTGCACACCAAAAATACATCAAACACTAGACCCAATTGACCAAAACATACATATTTATCCTTTAATACAACCAACAAACTTCAAAGCTTTCTCACTTACAAAAATATACAGTTTTCAAGAGTTTAAAATCAGTTGAGTATGGTAATCAGACAGTTTATTAATGGAGATGGCCTTAGTATAGACATGCAACACAGATGCAGTACAATTTACTTTCATTCAATTTCTACACAAAACTAATCTTTCAGATTGATATAGCGATTCATTGCAAACTGAAATTTCAGAGCCATGAGCATAATGCCTAGAAGAAGAATATCATATCAGCACAGAATTGAATGGTGAAATGAGCATACTTCAAAACACAAAACTGGGTCTTAGAAAAGCTTAATTTCTCAAGAAACAAGCTTCAGCTCCAAAGTGATTGAAAACAACATTTATCCTAATTTTAAAACTTCCCCGCCTTCTTTGTGATATTGAAACAGAAAACCAACTGTCACAGAACATATAAATCCAGCCTATTTTTCACCACCTACAAACTGAAATAAAACAATCACAGATTTATTTTTAAACCCAGAAAAAAAAAAAAAAAAAAAAAAAAAAGAAAAAAAAAAGAAGCTAACTTTAGAAAAGCAATAAATGGGTCCTCCAGATTCAATAGCGTCAATAACAACCAAAAAACAAAAAGGAAAAGGAAAAATCACATATTGTAAGCTGCAAATGCAATTAGACCACAATTTCAATCCCAACTAATCAACAATACAAATAAGAATATAACACATAAATATCTTTCTTCTACTTCCCCAACTACAATTCATTTAGAAATCACAGAAAAAAATAAAAATAAATAAAAAACCGAGATCAAAGAAGCAATAAAGGATGAATTACAAAGCTAGCAGAGCTTACCTCAATGGTGAATCAACGAAAGCCTTAAGATTTGCACAGAGTAAGAAGTAACCCAATCGTTAAATCTACACAAAATCAAAATTAAAATCAGTAGACAAAGTAGAGGAGATAGGAGAAAGGAGAGAAGAGGAGAGGTTGAGGCAAACTAGAGAGGTAGATGAAGACCCTCGCTCATGAAACTGGAGAAGAAGACGAGAGCTCCACAGCGTGAAGACGAAGACGAGCGTGTTTTGTTTTCGAGAGAGATGGGCTCGTTATTTTGGGCCGCCTTATTTTAGCACTGCTTTTTAAATGGGCTAAGATAAGCCCTGTTAGTAAGCTTCTTGAATAAGCTCATGTTTGGTTCATGACACCCTCTCCTGGTGCCCGAGTCATTCTATAGTCAGGGCTTATATATGGGCTTTAAGTGAGGTTCTATATCTTAACCATTAACGGTCATATTTAAGGTCCTCACTGCATAATTCTTGACTAGTCCCCTCCCCTCGAACAAACATGCCCTAAGAGAACTGGACCCTAGTCTAGTGCGAATAGAGGGAATCATATGTTATCGCCCGGGGCATTTGGTGAATTTCCGCTTATGAAATCTCACCTCACCAATCTCTTCTGATAATTTTGTATTTTATGTCGAAGCTATCCTCCTCATTATGTTAACAAACTCAATAGTCTTTCTTTTTATAATAAATCCTCCCTCACTAGCCTGAAATAAAATAATAAATTTAAGGTGATAAAATATCTTGGAGCACCTATTTGGACATTTTGGTCATTACATTGTCACACCTTAAATTTTTATTTTTTTTGGTCAATACTAAATTTTATTTCAAGTCAAACAAGGCATGAAAGATACAAAAGAGAGACGTCCCACAAAAAAGTTATCAAATAGGGGGGCATAGTAGCCCATTAGACACTAAGAGCATCTCCAAGGGAGATGTCAAATACCAAACATCAAATTTAAATTTGATGGTTGATGTGGCAATTTGACATCTTACACAGCTTTACACTCCACCCGATATGTCAAATTAAATTATTATTTTATTACATTTTAGTGTTGATTTATTTTTAATTAAAAAGAATAGAACAGAAAAAATAATAAAATATTCATTTGAGATCTTGCTTTTGGAATGTCAAAAATAACATCTCAATCTTCAGCCTTCATTCCACATCAGCTTTGACACATCGGTTGGAGTGTGTGAGATGTTATTTCTAGCTGTTAAATGTCTATGTGGTACTTTTGACATATCGGTTGGAGATGCTCTAACACCTGAACCAGAGAAATAGGGTGGTCGTGAAACCCAGCTTTCCAGCTCCACTACTCTAACACCAATCGAGGGTGCCTCATGAGCAGCCCGATTAAGACACATGCTAATCCAATTCCATCTCACCTCCCTAAAGGGTAGCAAGCCTTCGATATTTCTTTGAGTAAGGGCAAAATCACCACACCTTGTTCCTCACGTCCCTCTTCACTCCATTGATAAGGAGTCTTGAATCGGTTTCCATAATAACTTCTCCATGCCCAAGGTTAGCAGCAAACACGAGACCTTGGATGGCCGCATTGGCCTCAGCAACAAGCGCACAATTGCATATAATAGGGCCAGCCAAACACCCTTCAAAGTTTCCATTAGCATTCCTGATAATTACCCCAAAACCTCTTCTGAAGAAATCACTCACCCACCCTCTATCTATATTAATTTTTACAAAATTTCCAAGAGGGGGTATCTAGGAAGCAGGGTCAGCACTATTTAGTTTAGTAACATCATCGATGTCAATCTTCAGCCACACGTCAATAAACTCTCTTTTGGCACATAATGCTTTCTTAATCACCACAATTGGCTCAATTATGCGCCTCTCAATCACAACTTTGCATTGGGATTTCTAGATTTCCCACACCATAAAACTCAAAAGCGTGAGCATGTTCTTCTTCTCCTCTTTTGTGCAGGATTTGATCTTAAGCAGCTCACTCAACCAAATATCAATAGTACGAAAGCTTTGGGTATTAATACGGAGACATAGAAGAGAGCCAAACCACATTGCCTAGGTCCAAGGATAAAGGAAAATAACATGTTCAATGGATTCCTCGAACTGATCACATAGAACACAAATAGGGGACTCGCAAATATTTCTCTTAAATAAATTCAGTCTCGTCGGAACTGCATTCGATATTATATGCCAGAAAAATAATCAAATTTTTGGTAAGGTATGACACTTCCAAATTTCTTTCCACACCACCGTCGGACTCCCACCGCCAACCACCACCGCCGTACTCCCGTCGCCAGCCTGCCACCATCTGCAGGGGACCAACTCCGTTGCCCTTTATTCACCTTTAAAAAAAGAGATTTTGTGTCATTGAATGAACTTGAACCTTGACCCTCAAAGGAGGAAGGCTCACTCACAAAACCACTACACCAAACTTGATTTTGTAATATTTATTCAGTTATACAATATTTATATAAACAATCGACGGTTTAAAAAAAAAAATATCATTTAAACACTTATTCACACAAAAACTGCAAATAAAAATAGAAACTGCAACAAAAATACAATGTTGATATCAATTATGTTAAAAAAAAACAAGGAAAGAACAAAACTGTAATGCAGTTTCCAAAAGTTCAATTTTGAGTTCCCTTGCTCTTAGGTAGTTCTAATCTTCTCTTGCCCACTCAATTCCTCATCTGGGTAGCCTCTACTCTTCAAATTGGTGAGGTTGAAGGCCAAGGAAAGAACAAAACTGTAATGCAGTTTCCAAAAGTTCAATTTTGAGTTCCCTTGCTCTTGGGTAGTTCTACTCTTCTCTTGCCCACCCAATTCCTCATCTGGGTAGCCTCTACTCTTCAAATTGGTGAGGTTGAAGGCCAAGGAAAGAGCAAAAATCCGATTGTAATTAAATGAAAACTGCAATGAAGTTTCTGAAAGTCCACTTTTGAGTTCCCTTGCTCTTGGGTAGTTCTACTTTTCTCTTGCCCAACCAATTCCTCATATGGGTAGCCTCTACGTGAGGTTGAAGGCCAAGGAAAGAGCAAAAATCCAATTGTAATTACCTAAACTACAATGCATAACTTGTATAAGAAGTTGCAGCTAAATTAGATCATTGCCTGACATACATGCATACGTATATTTGATCACAAATTCTCACATACCAAAGAACCCTAAGATTAAAGTCATCCTTTCACTTTAGAAATATACAGTAACAAAAAGAAAACTAATTTATTAAGCTGCATTGGAGGTTATAGAGATGTAAAAACTATATCTGAAGACTAATATTTAGCATATTCAAATGTTTGAAAGTAAATCACAACATTGGCTTAAACTAACCACAAAGGGTCCTCATTCTTTTCCCACCCCATGTGCATTATTGTAAACTTCAGGAAGAAAAATAAAACAAAAAATAAGAGAACTTACCAGTTCTGAAGAGAGAGAAAGAGGTGGCAACTTTGATGACTGAGTTTGACAAGACTATTAGAGATGGTTTTGATAATGTGACTCACATATTTTAGCATTCCAAAGTTGTTGAAGAGGCTGTTGGAGATGCTTTTAGCATACCATAACAAAATGTCTTCATTAACGTTCTAAATACTCAATGGCATGAGATGAGAACCATTTTTTTTGAAAGAGGAACTCAATGACAAAAAACTCAACAAAAATTAATCAATTGCATTATAAAAAAAAGCCCTTTACATTTTTTCTCACCACTTAAACTCAAGGGGTACCATTACCACCCTTTTCAACACTTGACACATGTCCATGAGCATAACCGTAGTTCAAAAAATACAAAACAAAAAGTTAATAATGGTTAGGCCTATGGACACGTGTCAAGTGTTGAGAAAGATGATGATAATACACATTGAGTTAAAGTGATGAGCAAAAATATTTCCTTGGAATTACTTACAACTTTATACAAGAAAGTAGAAAACCATATATTGTGCTAATTGTCTTTATAATACAAGAAAGAGAATCACTAATAAATTGACTATCTACAACACTAATTATCGGAGATCATCATAACCAACTCAATTAATCTTGTCTTCTTTGAACATTTCACATATCAAATTCACTCCATAGTTACAAACAAGAGATCCTTTTGTCACGGTTCTTAAGTCACAAAAAGTAATCATGTTCCTAATTAATTGCATATTAAGCCACAAAATATGTGACTATTATAAATTCATGAGTAATAATATTTTGAGTTAGGTCAATATTAGTTTTATTATATGCCTAAAATGACTTAGGTAAGAGCATCTATAGGGGTGGCAATTTCTGACACGACCCGATACACAACTTAAAATCCGTATGGAAAATTAGCGGGTCAACCCACATGATTAAATATTCGGGTCATTTTCAAGTCAACTCGCCATTGACCCATTTATAAACAGGTGGGTTTTGGGTCAACCCGTTAACCCATTAAATACTTATATAACCCGTTTATTAAACTGGTCAACCCGCCAATCCTTTTTTTTTCTTCTTCATTTTCTTCATTTTTTAAATTTATTTTATTTCTCTTTCTCAATCTCCATACATAGAGAGAGGCAAAATGCAATCACAATTTTATATAAAAAATATATAAATGCAATTACTTGATTAAATTATCAAAATTTAGGATTTTTTATTTCTTTTTTATTTGCTACCACTTAGCGGGTCAACTCGACATGACTTGAAACTCACATGGAAAATTAACGGATTAACTCGTAAATGATACGTTTATTAAATGGGTCGGGTTTGGGTTGAGCATTTTTTATACATATATAATCCTGACATGACACAACCCATTGCGAACCCTAATCTACAATCATGCTCCTTATTTTTTGATTTTTTTGGAGTCTCAAAAGATGGTTTAGGGAGCCCATTGTGAATGCTTTAATGTATATGTCTTCATTTTTGCTATTTAGTTTCAATCATTTGGATTTTTTTAAAAAATAATAATTATTAAAAAAAAAAAAAAACAACTCATTGGCTAAGATAATTTGGCATAACTGGCTCCAAAGTTCACCTTTAAGTTTGGAGACTTGAAAAGCAAAAAACTAAAAAGGAATTTCCGTTGCCGGGACTTGAACCCGGGTCTCTCGGGTGAGAGCCGAGTATCCTGACCAACTAGACTACAACGGAACTTGCTATACTTCTCAGGTCCAATTCAAATTTAATGACATGATTTGGTTCGTTGGTGATTAGGCCTACACCGAGTTTCTCATGTAATTTGGGCCTTTTTTTTACCCTCAACAATGACTTATTTGTTTGGTTTTAAACACAGCTGGGTTGACCCGTTTTAAAATGATCCAGCCCATTTGGGCTCTATAAATTAGAACAAACCAATTTAGGGTTTTCCTCTACTGCTCTGAGAAGTCAGTACCAGCCGCTTCAGCCCTTCACAGCCAGCGACCCTCGTACCCACAACAATGGTACCTCTCTCTCTCTCTCTCTATCTCACTACTTGTGGACTGTTTGTTTCCACAGAAATTCGTTTGTTGTTTAAGTTTTCTGGGAGAAATGCTCTGTAATATAGGCTTGATTTTTGTGGAACCAAATCGTAAAAGCTTGTTGTTATCTTGAACTATCTCCGAATTAGGGAAAATGAAGAAAAGTCTTGATTTTGGGTTATGGTTTTCATTTCGTAAGATTTGTGAATTTAGTTTTTGAAAATGTTTTGGATGAATTTTATTGCATATTGATTTGGTATTTCCAAGCGTTGTGTGTTTATAAGAAATGGTATTTTTTTTTCGCAGACTAAGAGGACAAAGAAGGCGGGTATTGTTGGGAAATATGGTAAGTGCCTAATGCTTTTATTCTCATGTACTATGTTCTCTGTTATGCTTCAGCCTTTGAGCCATATATTGATCTCATTTCTGTCTTTCCTATTTCTTGTGTGTGTTTTATGATTATATGTCTGAAATTCATTGGCTTTAGTGGTTTTTTTTACTTGGTTGATATGCGGATTATGTTGTGGTTTTATGCTAAAACATTGAGTTTCCAGTATGTTAATAGCTGAGATTAGGTGTAATGGTAGGATTGGTTATTGGAATTACACCTGATTTTTTCCATTTTCTGTTTTGTTTTCACGAAAATTGTATGTGATGTGCTTCTCTTTTTGGTAAGAGAAATATTTGTTCCTATGTTGCTACCCTTATTTTTTTTTCTCTGGGCAACAATGCTGCATACCATGATCTCCTGGTGGCACTGTATGTTTGTTTTAATTCTGCATTGAAGTGTATATGATTCTATTTTCTGCTGTTTATTGCAGGAACCCGTTATGGTGCTAGTCTGCGTAAGCAGATTAAGAAGATGGAAGTCAGTCAACACAGCAAGTATTTCTGCGAATTTTGCGGCAAGGTAGTGCGGTTCTATTTCCTCAACAAATTTAGTCGTACTCTTGTCTATTGAAAAATAATAAAATCTTTGATTTCCTTGTTGTATAGTATGCTGTGAAAAGAAAGGCTGTTGGAATTTGGGGATGCAAGGACTGCGGAAAAGTGAAGGCGGGCGGTGCCTATACCTTGAAGTAAGAATCCTTTTTTGCTTTTGTTCCAAGTTCCTTTAATTTTCAGTCCAAGTAATCAACTTATTGATTTTTCGTTTTTTCTTAACAGCACTGCTAGTGCTGTGACGGTGAGGAGCACAATCAGAAGGCTGAGGGAGCAAACTGAGAGTTGAGCTGCGGTTACTCCACTCTACTACGCTCAGAGCATTTGCAAGTATTGATAGACTTTCAAACAGTTTTGAGAATGTTTCTCCTTTTGTTTGCTTATATTTTGAAGAACTTGTTAGATGGAAGGCCATGTTGACTTGTAGTATTTGTTTAATCTGAGATTTTTAGCTTCCCTGTTGGAATTTGGGTGTGTTCTCAATGCAATCGAAATAGTTTCTGGATTTATGTTTAATACTTGGAATGGTCTTGTGCTCTTTTTGCGTAGTGGTTGTTTGGATTATTAGTTTTACTTGTTTGGGAAATAAGATGTACACACCGACATGTTGGCAGATCTTTCCCTTGCTGCCGGAGATCTGTTGACTACAATCTCACTTCTCTACTCTCCACGGGCGTCGAGTTAATGCAGAGTTGGCTGAAAAGACCAGCATCTGCTGCTCGATTTGCATCTCAACGAACCACAACATCACATGAATTGTTAGGAATGGCTGAATTTCCACCAGAATTGGATACCTCTAACCTGAAGTTGGTTCTCTTCAATCTTGTGTTTGTAGCCATCCCATCCACTAAAGTCCCTAAGTTGTAAGAAAGATGGCTACATTAAAACATGCATTTGTGTTTTTTTTTGGGCATGTAATACATCAAAGGCACTTCGTTTTCATCATTTGAAAGAAAAAGGAAAGTGGATCACCGACCTAAAAACCTAAAATCAATCTACAGTGGAGTCCTTGTGATCCTCCAAACACTAATTTTGGCACAAGGAAGTGAAGAAAATTAGGCTGCAAGTTCATCCTCATATGCATTATACATCACCATTTCTCTGCTTCTTTTTACCTCCTGTTTTTTTACAGGAGGGAACATTTTACACAAATAACACCAGACTGGATAGTCTTCGACCAGGCACAATTACATACAATAATAAGCAGTAGCTTTTACAAGAGGAAGCAAAAATGTAAACTCGAACCATGGACTAAATTCAGGAACCTTCGTGCCGAGTTGCTAACCTTGGTTTATAACTTGGACACTCTTACTCATCCTATGTACATATTGTTGAGGCTACAAAAAGGGAAAAGCCTGCCTGCTCCTCAATCAGCCATATATATCAATGACTGAATGTGGTTCCAGGCAGGTACCTTGCATTCCCCATCACAATATAAATGCAGAAGAAAGAAACAGAAAAGAAAAGACAAGCAAATGACTGGTCTGCGTGGTCTTCTTTCCTCGTGCTTCTGTGGCTTTGTCTAACAGTAAATAAAAATACGCTGTGACGATTCAGCCGCAGAAGCATGATGTTGATGCTGAATGGTCTGTAAAGATGAGGCGAGCTGCGGGGTAGTGCTGTTGCCATCATTGTTGTAATGGGTGTATCTGTTTCTGCACAGCCTTTACAGCTGCAACTCTTGCAGCATTTGCTGCTTTATTAGCTATTGCTACAGCTTTCTTCACCCTTTCATCCACTTTGGCCACTTCATATGCTCTCTCAGCAGCTCTCTGTGCTTCCTGCTCATAAGATGGTTTTTAGTGAGAAAACTATCTTAGTGGTGAGGGCTTGTGCACATAATTGTTTTTTGCAGTTTGTCTTCACATAAATCAACTTTTGAGTATTTCTATTGCAAAGCTGTCATTCTTTGAGGAAAAGCTCTGGCAGCATAACGTTAAAACCCAAAAGCGAGTCAAACTCTAATGACCGATGACATCTATAGTGGAAAACCCAAAAGCGAGTCTCACTCAGTGTAGCTTCCAAGTCTTTGAAAAAACTTCATGTTTTATTGTTTAAAAGTTTTTCAATTTTTTCATTGGGATCATCAAGCAACTAGAAATTTAGATTGCAGAAACGCTCACTGAGTAGAAAGTTATCCTCAACAAGCAAAGCTAATCTAAATCAATGGCTGCTCCTTCACACATCAATTAAATTTTAGTGAAAAGAAAAAGATCTAACTAGTTGGTGTTCTGATGAGGAATATTAATTGTATGACAAATTCATTGTGAGTCAGTTTCAAAAGCATCAAAATTATGTATACATACTTTATCCGCAAACAAGAAGATATAACTTATTGATGGTGTTTTACTAAACTTTTAATTAATAACCAAGTCAACAACATACAATACAAAATACTTTGCACAAAGCTTGTCCAGCTAACTTATTCCAAAATATTTTATGGTTCTAGACCATCACATTTCAGGCAGAATTTATTCCAAAGAAATACTAATACCACAAGTACATAAAACACAATTACCTGGACTGCATTAAGCACTCTGGCATGGTTTACTGCACGGGGAGATCCAGGATGGGTATTTTGCACACTGGGAATATCTAGAACCCCATTTTGCCAATGCCCAGATTGTGTTTCCCCACTTCTGAAAGTGTACATACCAAGTCCCTGCTTTCTTCCTTCGTGCCAGGCTCCTTCATACCGGTGCCCATTCCCAAACTGATATACTCCAAAACCGTGCATCTTGTCAGCAAAATATTCCCCAGCATACCTATCCCTATTTCTGCACAATCACACGTAGCAATCAGCACTGATGTGGTTTTGTGAATTAACTTTCACTTGCATATATCAAACGATCACCACTAACCCCTCCTTCCTTGGCATATGCTTGAAGACCAAAAATGATTGAATGCACTTCTCTTATAACAGGTTTTCTTAACATGTGTGAGATCACACACACAACACACATAAAACACACAGACACGACAGTCAAATGGAGGAAACTAAATCAGTTTTCCTGTCCACAGGTGCCAAAAACATCAGCAACGTAATTAAGCATATAAAAGAACAGTGGCCAAATTCTATGGCTGTCATTTATATATTTTTTTTAAAGGAGATTCAAGGGACCCTGTAGAGAATGTGTTGGTGAAGGCAATAAAGTATGAGATAGGTTCCAAACTCCATGAGGCTTAAAGACTTAACTGCCTTTTTTTTTCCGCCAAAAGACTTAACTATCTTTTATTCTAGGTATTCTAATACATATCCTGGTCATAACTCAGAAAGTGAATCCTTAAAGTATTGAACTTTTTGTAAATTATGCGAAGGAACCATGATAGGTATAACAACTTAAGGCCAAACATACTTGGCATCTATGAACTCATGACTGAAAGAAACAAACTCCTAGCCAAAGAGACAAAACTAACTAAACTTGGTACGAAGTGCACAACTTTTCCATTAAGCTCATAATACCTAAAACCTTAGACAACCCTGACCAATATGTATGCCTCTAATATTTCTACGAATTCCTAAGGGAAGAATATTTTGTAGGTTGAGATTTATTCAAACCATTTGTTCCCATGTTTCACCTAAGTAGAATACACACAGGTCTGATAAGTCCTGTTATGAATTTTGCAACTGAACTTCCTACTACTGTAAACGAGTACGGGTAAACTGACCTACAAGCTAGCGCACAAATTCCAACACCAGATCAAAAGACGACATAGTAACTCAAGGAGGGTACATAATCATTTCAATTCCATCAACCTTTCCCACCGCTTCACGCGGGAAAACATAGGCCATCATCTACTTGACTAGTGTTAACAAACTAACTCCAAACATCAATATCAGACCACATAGAACAACATCGCCACTGATCAGTGTTTATTTCAAAACATCAATATCCTGGAAATCCAAATAACATTACATCACACACAATAACCATATATCTAAAAGAAGAGAGTAAATTTACCTGAAATGATAATGACCTAGTCCATGCTTGACACCCCACTTGAACTCCCCAACATACCGGCTCCCGTCCTCACACGTAAGTATTCCACACCCATGGCACTGCCCATTAGACCACTCTCCAGCATAAACATCACCAGTGAAGAATCTATAAACCCCAATCCCATGCCTTATCCCCTGCCTATACTGTCCACGATACCGGCTTCCTCTTGCCCAAGTCTCCACACCATAACCATCATACTTCTCATCTATCCAATCACCTTCATACCTCCCACTCATATGATAGTAATAAACCCCACTTCCTGAACACTTTCCTCTATCAAATTCACCCTCATAAACATCCTTATTACTATAAACCTGCACCCAAGACCCAGAATTTGGCCTTTTCTCCAATTTTGGCTTCGGCCCAATTGACCAAAGAACAGGCTGAGGGGGCTTAGAGACGCAAGAAGATGAACAAAGCTTAATTGGCAGAGAGCGGGAAAGAAACAAGCGAATTGAAACAAAACGAGGAAGTGCAATATTCAGGGAAATCAAAAGGGCTGCCGAGAAAGCGATTACAGAGAGGAAATCAAGAAGGAAAGACCGGCGAGGACTTGTGATGAAGTAAAGGGAAGGCACCGAAAGGAGGATAAGCAAGCGACAGTGGACTCTGAGCAAATGGGCACAGCGGAAATGGCGAAAAAGTTTGACAGCCAGTGATCTCGTGGCAAAGGGAATGATTGCAAGTGAAGCAGAACACAGAAATGAATGTGAAGAAGAAGAAGAGCCTGAATTCAAAGAACTTTGGTTGTGGTGGTGGTGGTGGTGGTGAAGAGAGGAGAGTGTAGGAGAGTGGGAAAGACTGGAAGGTGTTTGGTTCATTTTAGGCCTTTTGTGGGGCGCTGAGCAAAGGGCATGTGATGGCAAGAGAAACTAGGAGATGGGTTCCTCATGGAATTTGAATTGGGTGGGATTTTGGTGAGGTTGTGTTGGTGGGTTTGGTGATGGTGAGTGATGTCTCTGTTTGGGTTGCTTAGAAATGATCAGGTGGGTAGTTTGGTGACAACATGTGTCGGACAAATTGGGTATCCAGGGGTATCCAGATAACTGGATTTGGATATGGATTTGGAAGTGCTTTTGATGAGGAATTGGATGAATTCTAAGTGTTGGGTTGGCCTCAGCCTCAGCCTCAGCCTCCGCTTTTCTTTACTTTTCCGATCTGCGTTGCATTTACATACAAATTCTAATTCTTCTTCTTCTTCTTCTTCTCTCTCTCTCTCTCTGAGTGGCTCTGTGAATTTAGAATACCTGTGGGTTTTTGGGTTTCCCTAGATTCAGTGCAATTGGTGCATATCTGTGTATTATGTTGCTGTTTCTAGTTTCTGTGCTGTGGTAATCATGTCTGGTTTTCTGGCAGAAACCAACCTGAGGTCGTTTGTTTGTTCTTTATACAACCCTGGGAGTATAGAATATTTGCAGAAATGCCCTTGCTCTTTCTTAAATTTGAAATAGGAAACACACGTGGCAATATCCGATTGGATACCGCTGACTGTATTTTCCGCTGGAAGATAACGCTGACTGCATAAACAAGGATAATGCTAATGACGTTAGTAGTTTTTGTGTCGCTTGCCGTGAACTTTGACAATCGTAACGTTTGATTGAACCTCATTAATTGTTTAATTGGGATTTCATATGCATTTGATTATGATGTATTCTTATAATATATAGTTTATTAAAAAGTATTTTAGAAGATCTTTACATAGTTGTACTAATCTTCATCATTGATGGCCATATTTTATGATAAAAGAAACCTTTAATTTCAATCTTCAGGTTTGACTCTGTGGATCAATCAATTGGTTCAACATTCTCCATAATGAAGCCAAGTTCTTACTGATGTGCTGCTGCTGTCGAGAGTTCCATTGATGTATAAATTGTTTTGTTTTTTTTCCAAAAGAAAGTAATTAGAAACACGACCTCGTGTACAGAAATAAATGCTCTTAATTTTTTCAACTCCTCTTGATGAATAAGTCATTTTTTACAAAAAAAATAAATAAATCAGACTAGTTCCTATCAAAAGGAAAAAAAATTATAGATCAATCAGTAATATTGCCCCGGACATTGGGGAGACCATTTGTACAAATTTACCTATCCCATGTTTCATACTCTGTTCTTACCCCTTTCTCTCTATCTCGCTCATCTTACTGAGGGAAAGGAGTATGAAACATTACATGTTAGTTTTACTCCAAAGTTGCACATCAAAGAATCCCAACTTTCTGTTTTCCATTTTCAACTAGTATATCTAATTTATAATTTTGAATTCTCTTCCCCCAAAAAGCATAACTTTTGGAAAGCAGCATTTTGTTTTTAAAAGGAAAGCAACATATTTAACAAAGAAAAATTAATTAGGTCAAAAATGAAAATACCTGCACGCAGATGGTATATATGATTACTATATTCCAACAATTAAGTGCATACATCCTACTGTTGACTTGAATCTAAAATCATTAGACAAGAATATTAAGACTAAATAAGACATTCTGAGGATAGAAGAAAATTGTAGTGAGATGAAGTGGCTATTCTCGGAGTGTAAATAATCCAACTTGAGCTAATAAGAAAATGAAGAAAACATGTCGGCAGAAACCACTACAAAGTACTTATTAATACTAAAACCAAACTGAGAAGTTCTATAGAAGCTCACCAAGATGCAGCTAAAATTGAAAATGAAGCTTGGAATGGCTGCAAATATGATTGATAGTGTATCCGAGAACACATTAAGAGGGAATCTATATTGTGATAATTTGGAGGAGTAACTCCACGTCACTCTCAAGAGCATTAATGACAGAGGGAAGCAAGTCTCACATGAACTCCACCCTAGCTGAAGCTTGAAATTCCAGCATCATGGCTTGTGAAGCTTGAATCCGAATACTCTAGGAACATAGCTCTGTGATGCCTTCTGTGGCTTCAGGTTCCCATATGTCATCAAGAACAGGTGAGGAAATGTACTTCCGAAGTAGGCTCCATCAATGTCTAGATAGAGTTAAGTAACTCAGGAATTAATGCAGGCAAAACTAGTGAGCATGGTGTTGGACCATGAAATTGAGCCAACCCCATAATGATGTTATAGACGACAAAATACATGACATGATACTGGTAACGCAAGGTGCAGCAAAATACACAGTAATTTCATGTTTCTAACAAAAAATAAAGAATCAAATAGCATATAAAAACTTGAAATTGACTACATTAGACAACAGATATCAATAAGAAAACTAACAAAATCTTCTCAAATGGCAAAACCAAGGTGTTATAATTAATCAACATGAACATTGATGCTTAGCCATGCATAGAGGAAGCAGTTTCAAACCCCAACGACATACCCTTTAAAAAGACACCACAACAATCCACTATAAATGCAAGTGAATCAGATGAAACAAATAATTTACCTAAAGGAAACATTGGAAAAATGGTTTCAAACTACTTGTCAGTTTCTAACTTACAATTATAATACTTCCAGGACAAAACCTACAAATTAAGTTTTAATAGAAATAACCCCCATCTCAACTTAAAACAAGATGTTAATGCTTAGCTTCCAGACATTTAGAAGCCAAACAGCAAAGGAATAAACACCAAATGTTAATGCTCAACTTCTTGACAAAGTAGCTGTTTATGCAGCCAACAATTGTAAATATAGGTTCAATATATAAAGGATACTACCTTGATACTTCGATCGAGGGTAGTAGATATCTTCACATTTGGGGCAATATATTTTTACAGTGCTTGACCGTGGGATATCCGATTGGCCAACTGGGAGGCAGGGTTGTCCGCAGCAGAAAACTCTTGGGCATCTCCCAAAATCATAGTTTTTGTACTTGTCTAGCTGTAGATCCAATAGCACAATTCTAGCCAGTTCACAAATTTTACAGTCAAGAAAGCATGAAATTTTCGAACAGACAATCAAGAAAAGAAACTTACCATGGCCGCCATGCCTTTGCTTGTCAATATATATCGAACATGAATTAGACCATAAAGCATCTCTGCTGCTGATTCAATCAATTCATTTTGTTCTTCTGTGAACATATCACCTGCCAAAAGTATATATCAAATAGGCAAAAAACCAAATGGCTGATCACACAAATATTCATATATAATTTAATACGTGGTGGGGTAGGGGAGGAGGGAGAAACAAGATGTTCGTTCTAAATTTTTTTCTAGACGGTAGAATTGGGTCTGGATTTTTTATTTTTTATTTTTAAAAACAGATTCAGAAGGTAGCTTCTTGAGTTCAAAAAGAATCATCCTTTAATATTAAGCTGGGGAAAGAACAAATTTCAAGAAAAATGATTAAAAAGTTCGCGACTCCATGGAAAAGATTCTCACAGAAATACAGATTGATCATATTTTCTTTATATAAAAAATATAGCTTAATCATATAGCTGCAAGAAAGAACACACATGGAGCCAACGCGAAAAACTTTGAAACATCAAGCTTACCGTGAGAAGATTCAACATCCAAAATTAAATCAAGTGCATAATCATAGTATGGCACTTGACTGCTTAGCCCGCAGAGGTTAAAATCATCTTGTATGTAATCATC
Source organism: Prunus avium (assembly GCF_002207925.1). The sequence goes on along the minus strand of NW_018921583.1, from coordinate 46,041 downwards.
ATCAACTTCACAAAAAAATTCATTTCCTCGTAAATTGCAAAACCATGAGATCCAAGATGTGTCATCCCCATCTGAACCACTAACATCCGACTCTTCACTGTCTGTTTCAGATTCCTCTGCAGTTAATGGAGATACATTTCCATTAGTAAACTTACAGAACTGGTAGCTTATATCTATAAATAGGCAAGACAAACCAAACAAAACCAACAACAGAAAGTGCAGATGAACAAAAATATAATTATAAACTAAACAAAGTTCACACATTCTGTTTTTCCAGGAGATGTGCGGCCCAATTTTACAATACTTGCTCGTCATAAATCAAACTTCACTAGAGTAGAATAAATCACATATTTCAATGAAGTTTAAAGATGATAAATAGTGTTCTATGTGCAACCCTTCTGTCCATGGTAGCATGTATCAATTTTTTTCTTGGGGGTAGGGAGAGCGGGATAGAAGCAGATATTTAAAATCAAGAATAGTGAATATTAATACTCAATAGTAATGTAAAAAACAAGAAACCAAGTTTTCAAACAGTTTGCAAAGAACCACTTGTAAGAGAATGAACTTCAAATACGAAAATTACTCTCTATCTTGAGACGTAGTTTACTAACATTGCTCTTTATAAAATAGGGATACATTCAAACTACAAGAACAAAATTTATCATTAAACTCCAGATCAAAAGGATATAACACCAAACTGTTTGGTATCACCCCCTAGAAAACCCCATATCCAATTGCAAATGACGGACTCTAGCAAAAGTTCAAGTAAATTTCCCAAAAACTAAACAATGCTCTGTAACTTCCGGATTCTGGACCTGGCAGTTTAATGGACAGTAAAATTATGTGAAGGAAGGGATGGGACATCCGACAGATCAACTAACTAGTTGGGCCACAAAATTACAGCTTTTCTTGTATGGATAAGCCTGCTGAAGAGACAAGACGGTGACATTAAATCATGGGCAGACCGCTATAGCAACGGATATACTTGAGGTTTAGCTATCACAACGAATAGATGGAAAGCTCATACAGAAAGCCCGATTTCATCCTTTTGAATACCGCTAACATGTTTTGATGACATAAAATGGAACGCAATTCGTAATATGTGTACAATGCATTATAATTAAAACAAGTATGTACACAAACCCAGTTGATATCATTAAGGGAAAAAAAATTATATCAATGCATCCTCCTGCCCAGATGCACCCCATTTCTGAAAACTTTATCCAAATGCGAATCCATTTCAAACCCTTTATTTATTTTTTTCTACACTCGTGTTAATGCAACAAAACAAAGCAAACCACAGATTTTTAACATATCAACGATGTTGTCCTAAGCAGGCAATCGATCTCTACTCTTCTACTTTCATAGAAACCCACAAAAAAATCAAAAAGGAAACAAATTGAGCAAGGAGAAGGCATACAATTCCAATTAATCAAATTAACATAAAGAAAATTTCAGACCATCGGAGCAATTGGTTTTGGCGAGAGAGGCAGAGGCAGAGCGAGAGTCTCTGTGATCAGATGGAGGCTGCTTTCCCCCCATGATAAGCGGCTTATCCTTGCCATTGATTGCCCTAGAAGTGGAAGGCGAGGATCGCTCGAGCTGCTTGTCCAGAGCGTCATTGATCCGCTTCCGATCAACGGCGGGCCCCCCCCCCCCCCCCCCCCCCCCCCCCCCCCCCCCCCCCC
>NW_018921583.1:0-44314 GCF_002207925.1 Prunus avium | reverse complement strand
TCAACGGCGGGCCCCACCACCTCCGTCGTCTTCGACCCACCCACCCCTCGCTCCCTATACATCTCTTCTTCTTCTTTGATGCCCAAAAATTTTTTCACCCCAGCATCGAAAATTAACAATTAACCCCCAAAAAGAAATGAAAATTACAAAAATTAAAAAAACCCTAGGGCTGAGGGTCTAGGGGTTTTCAGTTTCGATTGCTAACTCATGCCGCTCTGGAATTCGTTCGTTCGGGTTCGGGTTTTCGGGTCACCAACTCAGCTTCGAGAGAAGAACAAGAGTGCGAAGCAGAGAGAGGGAAGAAAGGGAGGGATCGGGGTAGGCTTATAGTTATATACGGAGGGTGTTTTGGTAATTTCATCCTCGTTGCGATGGATAGATGGGCTAGCAAGCGAACGAACGACAACTCGTTTGGATTCATTGTTGATGAGGAGAGATCTAGAGTTTGGTCGTTTAGATTCTGCAGAGAGAGGGAGGATATGGACACGTGTCAGGTGATTGGGGAATGTTGGAGAGATCGTCAGGTGGGTCCTGGTGGGTGGGGGTAGCCAATGGGAGTGGAGCTGTCGCCAGAGATATTTTCGCTGTTTATGGTTTTAAATTAAATTTGATTGATTAAAATTTAAAACCAAATGAGATTGCTGGAAATTAACGGGAAATTAATGAGGAAAGAAAGAAATTGGGTTGACATTCCTCTTTCTTCTCCTGGAGGAGGGGGTGGGGCCCACGGTAGTAATTGAGGCATGATGATGGATTGTACTATTTGTCACGTGCAAAAGAAGTCGGCTGGCTTTTGATTTGCTAAATAACAAAAATGGTTATCAGCTCGTTTGTGAGTGATTCTAGATAGGTCAGAATCACTTCTAGTGTTTGTTTGACATTACTTATTTGGGGTGATAAGTGATTTTTTTAAAAATTTGAGAAGCCTAACCCGTTTGATAAACTATGAGAAAATCACTTATTGTTAAAAATTGATGTGAGAGAAAGCCATAAGGGAAAGCAGCTAATGAGGTGCTTTCATTTTCTGATTATGTAGGAATCAGTTTCGAAGAGACGCTTGGTTTAATGATTATGTGGTAATCATTCTTTGTTTATGCGAGATCAGTACCAACAACACTTTTAACAAAAAGTTTACCAACACCAAACTGCTTTCTCTCATAACTAATTTCTTTCACAACAAATCTGACAGCGATTATTTTCACAACACAGCAATGTCAAACTGGCCCTAGTGATTATGGGGAAAAGCACATTTCGTCTGCTTCTCCATAAAATCACTTAAAACCACCTAAGGGCTAGTTTGAGACTACTTCTCTAAGAAGCACTTCTACTTATACGCGCTTTTATTATAAAGACGTTGAAATTTTCATAAGAAATCGAAGTGCTTCTTGGAAAAGCACTTGGGAGTGTTTCCTGAAGAAGCACAGGTAGATGCTTCTCCATAAAGCACTTCTACGACCCAAAAGCGCTTATAAACGTTTCAGCCAAACGCTGTTAAAAGTTCTTTTGGTTGTCAAAAAGCGTTTTTAACTGTTCCATAAGCATTCCCAAAAGTGATTATATGGAGAAGTGATTCTCCATAAAAGTGAATTTTGGCCTATTTATAATCACTCACAAACAAGTAAATAGAGTGTGCTACTATTTCCATCTTCTGTCCTATTTCTTTACCCACTTTATCTTCAAAATTTTAAAGACAAACTTACTTCTTTATAGAATGACTTCTAAGGAGACCTAAAATTTACAGGAAAAAAAACCCAGAGTCGATTAAAGAAAAATTCAACACTTCTGCATCCTTTCTTCTTCTTTCTTTTCTCTCACCTCAAAATTTCTTTTCACATATCAAAATCTCTTTTTGCTGATTCTCCAAAATCCAGGTCTGGAACTACGTATGGTACCACTTCAAAAGGGTAGCAAAGCCTATATCAAAACCATTTCCTTCTCATCCCGAGAAGTCACAAACTTTATGTCTATGTCTCGAGTATGGAGTCTAAACCCGAATATGATGAGAACTAAAAACAAAAAGGACATTGCTCAAAGATATTAATCAAGCGAAAGTTGTGGCCATCAATTAGCTTTGCAATGATTATAAAAAAAAAAAAAAACAATCGATCGAGAAAGAGTGATGCTTGCAAAGATATTAAAAAGAGGAAAAACAGAAGGGATAGGAGTTTCATCGTGAGTAGGAGGAGAGAGAGTTCTGGATAAATGTTTGAATTAATAATTAAAGGGTATTTTAGGAATAATGATGAGTGAAAAGATAGGATTGTATTTACATGGTGAGTAAGCAAATAAGGTGAGTGAAGAAATAGAATATGGGATGGAAATAGCAGCAATCATTTTATATATGCATAAAAAGTGAAACATTCAATAACCTTCAAAATGCTATTGATGAAGTAAAATATTGAAATACAAAGATTTGACTGAAAGACGGTAAATGAGTAAAACAATACTCAATAAAAAAAAACTCTCGACAAAAAAAACTCAATTAAAAAAAAGAGCAGTTAAAAAATTAAATTAAAAATTAAAAAATAAAGAAGAAAATGTGTAGAAGAAGAGCAGTTAAAAATATTATATAGAACCAAGGTGGTTGGTGTGAGTGGTTCGGCACTCTCATTCCTTAAGAGAGGTCAGGGGTTCGATCCCTGCTCTCGTACGGAGTCACCACTTTGGCCAACACTTTACCCCTTACGGGCCGACCCGGTTGTGGTTAAGGCTTAAAGGTGCAACCCATAGTTGGGGCCCATCCAGGACCACCTCATGGTTTAGACAAAAAAAAAAAATATTATATAGACAACACTCAATTTAAAAAATATATATATGTACAATTACCAAGTTGAATGAACCCGAGGGAGATCAAAATCTTACCAATTAAACTAATTGAAGTATGTAATTTTTTTTTTGGTTGGGATCGACATATGTAACTTGAAAATTTTATTTATGTATATTATTGTGCTTTACTCTTTTTATGTTTTGTCACTTGTTAGAGCAAGAACAACATGGTGGACAGCATCAGTGAGATGCCCCGTTAAATTCTTGATAGTATTTTGTCTCTCTTGCCGCTAAAGGAAGTAGTAGCTACTAGTGTTCTTTCAAAATACTGTCAGTATTTGTGGGCGTCTACAAAGACACTTGATTTTGATGCTGGTAAAACTTTGTTCGGCTTCATAGACCTCAGTCGAACATTACAAGATGAGAAAAGCCTTGGTTACGTCAATTGGGTCAATCATGTGGTGGAACAACATACTAGCCTTAACATCGAACTATTTAGGGTTTGCTTCGATCTAGATCGCCGCTTTACAAGTTCCATCGATAACTGGATTCAATTTGCATTGAAAAAGAGGAGTTCAAGTGCTTGTGTTGGATTTTGTTATGGTACATGGTGATGTGAGCAGAGATTTTTATACATTTCCCCGCAAACTATTAGGTCTCGAAGAAGAGTTTGCTTCATTGCACTACAATGGACTTAAGTCCCTCAAAGTTCTTTATTTCCAAAATGTTGACGTGACTGGAGAAATTCTTGAGTACTTCTTGTTACATTGTCCAGTTCTTGAACGATTATCAGTGTGTATGGTCAGAAGCGTTGAGATTCGTGACAAACCTTGTTTCATTTATTCAATCTGGCTCTACAATAAACTTGCTTATCAGTAATGTACCCTTTCTGGTTGAGGTATCCAATGATGGTTGGAGTGCCACCACACCACAGGGACTTCATTGCTAATATCCCTTTTACTAGTTTCACTCAATTAAGTTTGTCACTCCCACTAGTAATGGACATGAGAATACAAATTCTATATGATCGATCACATAATATATTAGCAACCAATCCAGAAGATTCTCAGTTTTGATTGGATTCCAGCCCATGAGGTTCCATAATAATCCATTCAGAATGATTTGAAACATGTTCTGGGTAGAAACAAAATAATAACAAAAGAGAAGTATTTATTCCAATTCCTAGCTATAATTTCAAATTAATCTCTTTTTTCGGATGGAACCCATGATATTCTGAGTCCCACTTCAGGATAGAGGTCAACAAAAACTTGTGAAAATATATTTGAGCTCTGTAGTATCTTACATGTGCATAATCTTAATCAGTAAAAAAGATTAACTTTTCAAGTATTCTTAAGATGTTTCTGTTGAAAAAACCAGCAAACAACTAAAACAAGGTGCTGGTTACACATAATGTACATAGAAAGTAGGTATATGCTAGACCACTAGGTTATTTAAAAAGAAAAAAAAACTCTCAAGAACTAGGATTATATGCACTCTAAGTTCTACTTAATCCTCAGCAAAGTACTTCTCCTCAGCGTCATGGTTGGCTTCCCTCTGCCAGTGATCATCCAAGGTCTCGTCATTGTCGATTTTTGAGTAATCTAGATACTCATTATCTTCTCCCAACAAAAACTTCTGCTGCATGATGTGGGTGAACTGATCCATCTGATCTTGCAACTCTGCTGCAGATACAGTTGCTTGCTCACTGCGCTCTTCTGTGATGGTTTGAGCACCATTGGGCGCATCCAGACTATCCCCAGTTTGAGCACCATTGGGTGCATCTGGATGATCCATGAGCACCTATAAGAGACAAGGCAAACTAAAAACGTCAGAACAACCTGCAAGCTATGTTGTAGCAACTAACAAGAGCCAAGTAGATATCTAAATCATTAGAAGCATTTAAATCATACAAGAACCAAAGAACAAAACATCATAAAAAAGCATTTTCACCAAATTGGTTGAGATTACTATAACTTTAAAGTTTCATCAGTATAGCACATAGTATTAGAATAAAAACAATGATGCTCACTGGATAGACCACTGACATAAAAAATAAAACCAAAAGTAACTAGTAGCACCACTACCTTACCCTTGTCCATTTTTCAATAATTATTTAGAATCCAACTCGAATTCTAGAGATAAGGCAATCAAGGTGTTCTTCCATAAGGCATCAGATATTTTGTCACTACAGTGATACTTAACAGAAGAAAACCATAGTAAGAGAGAGGGATCTGAAATCTTATGTAATAGCCATTGATTCTCATCATAACCCACTTCTTTTAAAAAGTATATATTATGCACTAGTTTTTGGTCATTACATATCTCACCAGACAAAACTCCAAAATTCAACAAAGAGAACACAGACAATCACTATCACCATATTGTTTTCATGTTTTATCATGGAATGTGGCAGTCAGCACAAATATTGAAATATACATAGATAGAATGTGGCAGTCAGCAAACAATACTTCTTTAATTTCGCAAGAACAACTTTTAATTGTTTAATAAGTTACCTCTGCAGATTGTGCACCCCTGTTAGCCTTCTTAACTTCTTCTTCCTCTTCCTCCTCCTCTTCCTCTTCTTCTTCTTCCTCCTCCTCCTCCTCCTCCTCTTCTTCTTGCTCTTCTTGCTGGTTTCTCTCACCACCGACCCAATCACTCTCAGAAACACCCAACCTTTGCTGCTCCCCTCTAATCTTTGCAACCAAGATTGCTTCCTCTGCCCTCCTCAACAACGTGTCTGACCACCTCTCCCCAGGTCTGGCCATGCTCCTTCCAATCGGATCCTGAAACTTCCCTACATACTCGTGATGCAAGTATGGCTCCCTCTCCCTCATGGCATCTTCTGAGAAATAATGCCCGTCAAATATCAGTTTATTCAGATATGCTCGCCTCCGGTTCTTGACTGTAACTGACCTTGACTTCAATTCATCTGACGTTGGGCTCATTAAACTTCTAAGATGATTCACATGCCAATTGATTTCATAATCATCTTTAAGCACGTCAAACTCCTGGAGCTCATCAAAAGTCAATTTCGATCCATAACGTTCTGAAAAAACAAATCAAGAAAAGGGTATTAGCAAAAGTGGAATTGAATTGAATTTGAACTGTTAGATTACAAAAGAAATAGTTCTGCCTAATTTCCAATGAATCGGAAGCACTGCAGCATAGCAATCAACATACATTTTGGCATCTTATATTTCCTGTCATTCGAATCCTCAAACAATGATAATATGCACTCAACCTGAGGCTAATTACTCATACGAGTCTTTGCTTTGGCTTGCTTAAGTGAGATTAACAAAAGCAAGAACCTCGAGAAACACGTCAACTTCAAAGTTAGATTCTTTATCTTTTTCTGCTCAGTTCTCTGAGCATACAAATAAAGAGGATTGTGGAAAGAAAAAGAAAAATCTCCTTTCAGTGGTTTTAAACGCAGCTGAGCTAAACCTAAACAATCTTCCTTCTTTCTCCTTGATCTTCTCGAAAACGAAAGGAACAATTTTCATCTTTTCAACTTTACACTAATTTGTCCAGAAACCAATCATCAAGTCAGGGTTTTACTTCAAAACCCTAATTGAAAACTTTCAGGGTTAGAATATACCAACATAGAAAGCTCGGAGAGTAGGAGAGAGAGAAATCGGGGTACCTAAGAAAACAGCGACGTCGCGACAGAGGAGGTCGAGGAGTATGGCCTTGCGCTGTGAGGGATTGACGGTGTTGGAGTGTAAGGCACGAGGGAAGTAGAGGCCCTCCATTGACGATAGCCTCTCCGATATGCTCTCCATCGCTTCGCTTCTCACTGCCTTTCTCTCCATCTTTGCTCTCTTCCTCCTCTCTCTCTCACTGAAATTTCTGGGTTCGACCAACACGTGAGGATCGCGTGGAATAAAGTTGTCCCCTTTGGGTGTGGTCTTAGGGGGTGTATCAATTGGGATTTTAATAGATTGTAATGACATGATTTTAATGTAATGGATTTTAGCCGAATTTGTAATTATATGATTTTACTTATGATTTTAATAGGTTGTAATTACATGATTTTACTTATGATTTTACGATGGTGTATTTAATTGAGATTTTAAAATATTATTTTAGGATAAATAAGTCTTGTGGTATTCCATTAAGACTAGGCAAAACGACACTTGTAGTCCTTGTGATTTCCAACTTTTACCACTAAGATCCCAGTGGTTTCAATTTCATCACTCTTGCTTGTTTGGTTTAGGATTCCAAGCAATTCGAGGACACTTCTCAATTTCCGTCAGATTCCTTTTAGTTATTGAATAAGTGGAGGGGCATTAAGGTAAAATCACTTGTAATTCATAGCACATGTGCCCCTAAAATAACCTAGCATTCTCATTCTTCTTACTACAGAGAAAGAGAACACAAATGCTCGAATCCTCAAACACAAATTAGGGATTTCTTTTGGGCCTTTTAGGGTTTAATTAAAAAAATTCTCATATCTGCGTTAAAGTTAATTGATTGAAGGAGCTGGTTACACAACCAAAATGACGAAGAGCATAGGAGAAGGCAGGGGAAGCTTGAACAAACCAAGTTAGAAAGAGCTTGATTATTGGGAGTTTCACTAAAACACCCAAAATGGGGGTTGAAATTATAAAAAAACCCAACACTCAAAACACTTTATAAACACACCCAAAACCCATCATTACACACACACAAGACCCATTTATAAACACACCCAAAAAATATACAATTGTTGATTTTGGGGTTGCTTTTGGGTGTGTTTCTATGTTTAAATAGTGCGTGGGTTTTTTTATAAATACATGTCTAGGATTGGGTTTATTTATAATAATCTATTGATTATTTAACTTAGTTTCAATTTGGTATAGGGGCTTTCAATGGTTAAAGTGTTTGTTGCTTTCAATGCTTTGTTTTTTCGATTGTCTGCAATGTTTTTTCGATTGCCTAAAATAGGAACTATAGGAACTGTAGAGGTTCCTGTAGAGCTAGCTGGGACTGTCATCAATGAAGAGGGTAATGAAGAAGAAAATAGTGAAGAAGAGAGTACAAAAGAAGACATTGATATTGATGGTAGAAGAAGAAGATTAGAATTTGAAGATAGTGCTGATGAATCAGATAAGGATATTTATAAGAGTGACAATGATGCTGCTCTAAATGACAACAACAAATTTGATGTAAATCTTCAGTCCAATTTTGGGAGAGTAGGAAATACTTATCTCCCTAAAGATTTTATGGCTGCTGCTTGTGAAGAAGACAGTGATACAAACTCTGAGAAAAGATTTGAATCTCCTAATTACTCTTCAGATGAGGAAGGTGAAAGAAAGAGAAAATTTCCAAAGTTTTGTAAGTCTGATTTGGATAACCCTAAATTTGAGAAGGGAATGTTATTTGGAAGCAAGGAAGACTTGAAAAAAGCTGTGAAAAATTATGCAGTGCAAGGCAATTATCATATTAAATTTGTGAAAATTGATAAGAGGAGGATAACTGCACAATATACAAATTGCACGTGGAAAATGCATGCTTATTTTATGCAGATTGAGCAAACCCTGCAAATCAAGACGTTTATTGATAAACACATTTGTCATTGAAACCCTACTAACCCATATGTGAACTGTGTGTTCATTGCTCATAAGTACTTAGATCATATCATGGAGGAGCATGATATAAAGTAAAAGCATTTGAGGAAGACAGTGAAGAGGGACTTAGGGTATAATGTGTCCGATAGTCAATGTGCAAGAGCTAAGAACAAGGCTAAATAGATTAGATAAGGGACTTATAAGGAGCAATACTCAAGGTTACGAGAGTATTGTGATGAGGTCAGAGCAACTAATGTTGGAAACACAATGAAGATATGTAAGGCAATCTCCAGCCATGGGCTAAACAAAATTTTGGCCAAATTTGGAGTAGCCCTCCAACCGGGCCACGTAGCCTTGCAAGCCTAGGCCAAATTTTTTGTGGGACCCATACATGTGCTTTTGAAGAAGATAAATTATCAAGTGTGGGCAAGAGCACGAATCATCTCATGCAAATGCATATCTAACAGCCAACATTAAAAGCGTTGACATCATGACGTTAGTATATATATATATTAAAGCCTTTTTAAATGTTTTCAATTCACCGATAGTCAATGTGCAAGAGCTAAGAACAAGGCTAAATAGATTAGATAAGGGACTTATAAGGAGCAATACTCAAGGTTACGAGAGTATTGTGATGAGGTCAGAGCAACTAATGTTGGAAACACAATGAAGATATGTAAGGCAATCTCCAGCCATGGGCTAAACAAAATTTTGGCTAAATTTGGAGTAGCCCTCCAACCGGGCCACGTAGCCTTGCAAGCCTAGGCCAAATTTTTTGTGGGACCCATACATGTGCTTTTGAAAAAGATAAATTATCAAGTGTGGGCAAGAGCACGAATCATCTCATGCAAATGCATATCCAACAGCCAACATTAAAAGCGTTGACATCATGACGTTAGTATATATATATATATATATTAAAGCCTTTTTAAATGTTTTCAATTCATGTTATTTAAGAAAAATTTATAAAAAATTATTGGTCACGACCGTTGGAGGTCAGACCAATGAAACCCATCCATTTTTTTTATTTATAAAATGTGGTCACCATTTTAAATGTTTTCAAGTGTTGTTTTTAAAAAATTATAAAAAATTCTTGGTCATGGAATATTGTCTCTAAATAGTAGTTTAATTAAATTAAATAATACATAGTTGTGGAATATACGAGTGTTGTACCATAGTTTCTCTCAAAATAATAAAATATGAAGGACCCTAAAATATAGCCCTGCATGGCTAGATATGGAAAAATTTAACCCTGCACTATTCTTTTAAAAATTAATATTTTGGAGGGCTAAATTTTTAGCCCTATGACTGGAGATGGCCTAACATCCCGACCCAAATTTAAGTTTTGGTTTAATTTAATTATAAAATTACAATTTTGCCCTCGGGGATAGGGTTATTTTGGTCATTTTTTAATCTAGAAGTATTTTAGGGAAATGAATGGTATCATGACGTAGATTGCGTCGAGATGAGTTCGTAGACACGTAGTGGGATCAAATTGGAGTTATAACAAAAAAATTACGATCAAAGGAAGCATAATGGCAAAACTTTAACTATTTCGAAAATGATTTTTAAAAATCTGATTTCCTTTCTTCTCCTCTCTCTCTCTCTCTCTCTCTCTCTCTTTCTCCCTCCCTCCCCTTGGTCTTCTTCTCCCACTCGAAACCCCCTGTTACTGTTCACCAACAGCCTTTTGGCCTCCCGCCGCCACCACAACCCACCTCTGGCCACAAGGCCAATACCAAAAGGACCACCTCCACCTCCTCTATCCATCCCACCCATTTCCAGCCACAGCCGCCGCTGACAGCAGCCGAAATATCGCGGAAACTGACCGATTTTGACTCAAAACTTCCTATGTTCGTTCCGGCCATTCCGGCAACCAATTTCTTCGATCTACGTATGCTTTTCCATACTCTCAATGTGTTCTAGCGCATGGTTGGGTTGATTAGGATCAATTTTTGCGATTTGGAACTCAAATTATCCCTTAAAGTTTGGCCGGTTTTGGGCAAGTTTCGGTCACTTTTTGCCCATGGTCCAAGAACAAAAGTTGCTTCATTCGTTGTCCTGATCATGTAGGTATAGGTCTTGACTGGCGGTTTGGAGATTTTCCAGTCATCTGAATTTCTCTAGGCACCCACACGCTGCCGACGCGTGGGCACTGTTTGGGTGACCCATTTGGTCCTAAAATGATTCTCATGTCGCCTTGAGCACAACGATATGCTCGAATTTGAATTTGGTTATCGTTTGACTGTCCATCAGATTACGCATATTAGGCGTTATCCGGGTTCGATATGTTCGGACCATTGGATCGACTCCATTTTCATATATGTTGATCTAGACACCTCTAGTATCGTGTATAAATTCGCGGATTGTGAATCGGAGTCCCATATGCTCCGATTCAATGACTCAAAGTTTGGGTAAAACGGTAACCGTCCGATCGTGGAATCGCGAGCGATCCAACCATTCAATTTGGACCAAACCTGTAGGACATGTATATTAAACCTTATTGAACCCATAGGAACTTTCGGATTGGAAATAGGAGGTCATGGGTCCCAAAGGCCCGGTTGACCAAATTTAGAAAGTTTGACCACTCGGTTGACCGAGCGTCTTCCGAGGCTATTCCATCACCCAGAACACATAGTCGGACCTTAAGAACTTCTCGTTCGACGTACACAAACTTGAATCCCTGGAAACTAGGAATTCTATTTAAATTTCTCGTTTGAGGTATGTTATGTTAATCTCGCCCTCGTGTTTTTAAATAGCTGCTCCGGCAACTTGTACTCAGCAGACGGGACTCTCTCAGAGTCGAGCAACGTGGGACTATTTGGAGATTTTCCGGTCATCTGAATTTCTCTAGGCACCCATGCGATACTGGCGCGTTTGGCGGCGCGTGGGCACTGTTTGGGTGACCCATTTGGTCTTGAAATGATCCCCATGTCGTCCCGAGCACGACGGTATGCTCGGATTTGAATTTGGTTATCGTTTGACTGTTGATCAGATTACGGATATTAGGCGTTATCCGGGTTCAATATGTTCGGACCATTGGATCGACTTCATTTTCATGTATGTTGATCTAGACACCTCTAGTATCATTTATAAATTCGCGGATCATGAATCGGAGTCCCGGATGCTCCGATTCAATGACTCAAAGTTTGGGTAAAATGGTAATCGTCCGATCGTGCAATCGCGAGCAATCTGACCGTTCAATTTGGACCAAACTTGCAGGACATGTATATTAAACCTTGTTGAACCCATAGGAACTTTCAGATTGGAAATAGGAGGTCATGGGTCCTGAAGGCCCGGTTGACCAAATTTAAAAAATTTGACCACTTGGTTGACCGAGCGTCTTCCGAGGCTATTCCATCACCCAGAACACATAGTTGGACCTTAAGAACTTCTCGTTCGACGTACACAAACTTGAATCTCGGGAAACTAGGAATTCTATTTAAATTTCTCACTCGAGGTATGTTATGTTAATCTCGCCCTTGTGTTTTTAAATAGGTACTCCGACAACTCGTACTCAGCAGGCGGGACTCTCTCAGAGTCAAGCAGCGTGGGACTACTTGGAGATTGTCCGGTCATCTGAATTTCTCTAGGCACCCACATGCTGCCGGGGCCTTTGGGGGTGCATGGGCACTGTTTGGGTGACCCATTTGGTCCTAAAATGATCCCCATGTCGTCCTGAGCACGACGGTATGCTCGTATTTGAATTTGGTTATCATTTGACTGTCAATAAGATTATGCATATTAGGCGTTATCCGGGTTTGATATGTTCGGACCATTGGATCGACTCCATTTTCATATATGTTGATCTAGACACCTCTAGTATCGTTTATTAATTCGCGGATCGTGAATCAGAGTCCCGGATGCTCCGATTCAATGACTCAAAGTTTGGGTAAAACGGTAACCGTCCGATTGTGCAATCACGAGCAATCCGACCGTTCAATTTGGACCAAACTTGCAGGACATGTATATTAAACCTTGTTGAACCCATAGGAACTTTCGGATCGGAAATAGGAGGTCATGGGTCCCGAAGGCCCGATTGACCAAATTTAGAAAGTTTGACCACTCGGTTGACCGAGCATCTTCCGAGGCTATTCCATCACCCATAACACATAGTCGGACCTTAAGAACTTCTCGTTCGACGTACACAAACTTGAATCCCTGGAAACTAGGAATTCTATTTAAATTTCTCGTTCGAGGTATGTTATGTTAATCCCGCCCTTGTGTTTTTAAATAGGTACTCCGGCAACTCGTACTCAGCAGGCGGGACTCTCTCATAGTCATGCAGCGTGGGACTACTTGTGAGTAGACTTTGTTTTCATATAATAAACATTATTTTATAACAGAAAAACTATGCATAATGGTTTACTCGTTTAATGAGTTTATTATATAATAAAATGTTGAAACTTGATATTTTTGTAAAGTAATTGCAATATATTTGGATTTTGGCTTATTGCGAGTATCTTGAGTTGATATATATTATTTTCGAGAATTTCTATCTATGCTTGGTTATGTGTGGGGTACGTGGGTTTTGGTAATGAGATGATGGAAAGAGAGTGGATTATAGTTTATGTCAATTTGAAAAGCTATAAGCACTACCCTATGTACCTACCTGGATTTGAAAATTATGAATTAGAAATTGGGAACTATGGATATTTAGATATGTTGGAACCCGGGCACCCTTGACAGAGTGTTTTGTAGACCCTTAGCGGGGTTAGTCTGGGCACATAAGACTTGTCACAGGCATACAAGTATTGAGGATTATGCTATACGTTCTGGTGAGCTAGTCAAATAATCTCCCGGTTGGATTGTTTCCACAGTACAAACTTGGTTGTGGTCACACTTATATATATATATATTCATTCGTTCTTGTTTATCGATGAGGATACTTCCTCGCTCGTCGTGCCAACTGGCACGCGTTTCAAGAGAATAGTTTGGGAAAGGTTCGAATGGGAAGAGTAATAAAGTATCATGATGAGATTTCGGATTTCACTATGGTTTTGTTTAAACTATAATATATATATATATATATAGCTACATCAGTTTGAATGCATATTGTTTTCGGCATTGTTTTCTAAATGGTGGGGTTATATTATGTTGTTTTCAAATGTGAACTAAACTTTGTTTTTATCCACTCACACTTTTCTGTTTTGCGCCCTACAGGCAATAGATAGATTTGAATCGAGCGGCTGAGCCGAGATCCTAACTTCTGAGCTCAATCTCTTGTAAGATGACTTTTCCTTGTTTTATTTCTATTGAACTTTATGTTCCATTTTGTAAACTGAATTTTGTTAGATATGCTCTGATGTTGCCTATACTAGAGTTGATTATAAGGTCAGAGGCCATTGATGTTAACTGCATGATATCATCTTGTGTATGCAGCCTGTTGAGATGTATAACTGTGTTTTTAACAGGTTGAGAATTTTGGGAATGTCCATTTTTTAAGGGTGACTTTGCCAAAATATCGGCAGAAAGTCTCGTTTCTTTAGTAAGTGGGCCCAACATCAATATGATGTTGGAATTACCACAGGATTTGTCCTAGATTCCGAAGAGTTCGGGGCGAGTCCTGTCAAGATAAGGATGGAGCCTCCTCCACATTTTCAGAGGCTTTATGTATGCCTTGATGCATGGAAAAATGGCTTTCTTGCTGGTTGTAGACTCATCATTGGAGTAGATGGGTGCCACTTGAAGGATCCTTTCGTAGGTAAAGCCTAGTTGTTTCAGTTTCTTTTCCTTCACTTTGTTAGTTGTTAACTTCAAAATTTTTTTTCAGATCAAATCTATTTTCTTTTCCTTCACTTTGTTAATTGACAACTGGGTATCCTTCAAAGAAAAAAAGGCTCTGGTTCTCAAACCAATGCATATGGTTCTCAAATGAATGCAAGAGGTTTGAAATGAATGCAAGAGGTTCTCAAACCAATGCATATGGTTTTGAAATCAATGTAAGAGGTTCTGAAATAAATGCAAGAGGTTCTCAAACCAATGCATATAGTTCTCAAATGAATGTGCAAAGAAGAAAGCTTCATGTGAGTTTCAGTTCATAATTTTTCAATTTTTTTAACCAACTTCATGTATATTACAATGATTGGTAAAATTATTGTTTTCTGTGTAGATTAGGAAAAGCTAATCACATGCAACTTTGCAGCAAGGTGTATCGAGTTATGTGAATCCATCTGCTTCTCCCTCTGTGAATCCATCTGCTTCTATGCATCCAACTCCAAGGCAAGGTCCAAGACTGTTGAGAGTTAGCAGTAGTGCTCCGTGGAAATCACTTGGGAAAGCACCAAGGAAGTGAAAGAAGTAGAAATACAACTAAAGTGAAACATATTCATATTCTTGACTATTTTGTGAAGTAATGAAGTTGGGAATATAATTTGAAGTTGGGAATATAAAAGTATTTTGAAGTGTTGGACCTTTCAGTTGCTGGACCTTATGAATTTGAAGTGTTGAACCTTTCAATTGTTGCACCTTTTGAATGTAAAAATATTTTGAATTGCTGCATGTTTTGAATGTGACATCAGTTGTTAACATTCTGAATCTTTTTGGTTGCTGGAACATTTGTTATGTAATAGCATTTTGAAGTTGTTTTGGAATAGAAAGTGACTTGTTTTGGAATTGAATGGGAGCAGCAGATTGATTGTTAGCAGTATTTAGCATTCTATTATATCAAATGAGTAAGCAGGAAATTTATTGTAGCATGAAATTGTCAAGTTTAGTTGTTGAAACACATGTCAATTGAATAAGGCAATTTGAATCAAAATAAAGCTTCCATTCCACATTCCTTGCAAATTTCAAAACCAAAAGAACTACAACATTCAATTTACACACTACAACATTCAGAATACATAACAGATGGGAATGGTGCCAACGTTCAATTTTTTACCAACTTCATAACCACAATCATGATCAAGAACACATAAATTAATAGTAGAAATCCACAAATCAAAAGCAACAAATCCCTAATTCCATTTAGGGAATTTACAGTAGAGTCTTGCAACCTTTTGGGCTTCTGCAATTCATCTTCCAAGCCAACCATTAATGCCTTCACCTCCTCTCATTGCTTCATTCTCTCTGCTTGCTTGATTGAATCTAATTGGTTCATCATCCCAAATAAATCCAGCACAAAAACCAGATTCATCATTTATAACCAAAAATTGACAAAAATAAATTTGCAAATTACATAAGATCTAGTGCATTTCCAGAAAACGTCTCCTGCGAGTCCTATCTGTCTTGGAGATTCCCAATCTCATTTCACCATTACAGAATTGACACCTTGGAACTTGGCCAGAGTTCGACATCTCCCAAACTTCCCCCAAAATCACCTAATTCGAATGGGCAAGGATAAGCCAGTGTTTTGGGTTTATAAGATGGGTGGATTTGACCGTAATGCCCCTCCATGTGAGAGGCACGTGCTCAGGCCCTAACAAAACTAAAAGGAATCTAACGGGAAATTGAGAAGTGTCCTTGAATTGCTTGGAATCCTAAACCATAGTGGCAAAAGTGACGAAATTGAAATCACAGGGACCTTAGTGGTAAAAGTTGAAAACCACAGGGACTACAAGTGTCGTTTTGCCAAGACTAAAAATAAATGGTAAGAGAAATTTGATATCGATGGAGGAAATAACGATGTTAAGATTTTTTAAAGAGAGTGTCAAAATCTATTGGTATTCAATCAAGACTTTAAACAAGTAACAAAAAGTCTTATGGTATTCAAAAACTTTCTAATTTCAAAGGATTTTTTTAAATGTGGAATTGTGTGAGACTTTTTAGTGGGAGGTATAAATACCAAACCCTATCTCAAATCCCACCATAATCCATCAGACTTTTCATGTGAGATTTTTTTTTGTCTACTAGAGAAGATGAACATACATGCATTGAGCTCTTCGTGAACCCTTCTTCCTTCAAATCATGTTGCGCTAATCTTCTTGCCTTGTTGGTTTAAGAAAATCCTGGAAAACTTACCTCTTCTTTTTTCCATTTTAGGGGATCTTTCTAATTGGGAAAGATGTCTTGAGGATAATAGAGTTACGTTGATTATCTTCCAGTTTTCAAATTTCATTGTGTCTTTGTTTATGGCGCATGTTTGGTGTTTACATTGGGCTTGAAACAGGAGTAGGAGTTGAGTCATGGTTATCATCACTCAATGGTTTTCGGCTAGTCAATGGTTTCACGGTTTGACCTTGTTTATTGTGGTTGTTTTTATTTTCTGCAAGCATTATCCTTTGAGTTATGTAACGTAGCCAAGTTGGAACCCTGTGCAAACTGTCATTCATCAAACTGAATGATTTGGAACTCCAGAATTGTCTTTCTGATGCCATCAAATCAATGTTATTATTTTTTCCTAGTCAATTTAGTGGTAACATTATTTTGTTATAGCATGGAGACGGTCATATCTCAGGAGCTGCACAGTTGGGGGATTATTTAAAAGTCTCCACATCGATTTTGTTCCTTCCAAGAGATGGAACTATGCTTTTATTTATGTTGGTTTTCATCCATGGGAATGCACTATTGTAACCATGAATGTCGTCATTCTTATTTTCATCCTTGAAGGAAACGCATTCTTCTAACCCCATAAAATGACACATCAATATCAAGCTACAACTTGGGAGCAAACACCTTTTTGTCCATGTTGGCTATTGTACTTGTGGATAATACATGGGCTACCTTTTTTTCTTTTCTTTTAAGGGTATGAAACTTTGGGTTCACTATATCTATCGGGCTAGATATTTAAAATAGTTTCAAATTTTGGTTTGGGCTGTAGGCCTATTTAGTCAGGCCCATATATAAATCTTATGATATAAATCCACGTGGTCCTTTCAAATCTTATAAAATCTTATGATATAATCTTTAAAATCCAAAAGTTAAAAATCCTAATTATACAAATCCATCAATAAAATCCAATAAGTCATTACATTCTAATTAAATCCACTTGATTTTTTTTATCCTTAAATAGTTTTTTAAAATCTCAACTGGATACACCCCATTTAAGTCCTAACTTGAACTTGAGATTTAAGTCCTGACTTGCACTTGGGGTAGGGTGTATTCAATTGAGATTTTAATGGATTGTTTCGAAGCTTAAAATTACAGCGATATTCAGTTAAGATTTTTAAGTAATCAATAAAAGTCTGGTGGTATTCAATTAGGATTTTTAAATAATCAATACAAGTCCGGTAGTT
Source organism: Prunus avium (assembly GCF_002207925.1). The sequence goes on along the minus strand of NW_018921583.1, from coordinate 26,820 downwards.
TTCAATTATGACTTTTAAAAGATAAGAAAAAGTACCATGGTATTAAAAAAACTTACTGATTTTAATGTATTTCATTAAATGATGTATTGTGTGAGACTTTTGAGTGTGTGATATAAATACCAAATCACATAACAAACCCCCACCCTCCTATGCACGATTCTCATATATGCACTCATACTTTTTTTTTTCCCCACTATTTTTTCATGCTTTCTACTGTACAAAAAACCTAAAAAAAAAAATTTCTTAAGAGAGACGATAAAGAAACATTAACAAGAGAGAAGATTTTGCCACTTCTAGAGTTAATGGGCATTTTCCAATGGCTCTTCTTTCCTTGTAGACAAGTTTCTTCATAGCAAAATTATATTTTTGGTACTTTTTTTAGAATCTCCTGCTCTTTGGGGATGAAAATATCAAAAGCACAGATGTTAAGAAGTCATCACATAACATTAATTTTTCAAAATCTGAATTCATGAATTGTTTCAAAATCTGAACAGATGAAACAAACAGTTGTCAAAGTGATTTTTCAAGAATAAATAACGTAAAGGCATAACTACTTTGGTGGCACTCTGGACCACTTCACATATTCGTGATGATTTTCTATCTACATCCTCGATTCAGCTCTGACTTGCTCTCATGCCACAATCATGATATTTCCTTGTATATAGTGTAATGGTATATGACTTCAGGTTATGTATTTATGTGAATGATGCTGGGTGATAGAGTTCAAGCTTGTATAGAAATAGAAGTAAAATCATGTAATTACGATCTATTAAAATTATAAGTAAAATCCTAAGTGAATTAAAATCATAAGTAAAATCATGTAATTGCAATCTATTAAAGTCATATAATTACAAATTCAGCTGAAATCCATCACATTAAAATCATGTAATTACAATCTATTAAAATCTCAATTGAATACACCCCCCTTAGATTAAGTGTGTTTAATTTCAAGTTGGACACAAATGCCATTACGTAACATTTTGTGAATTTTTCAAAGGAAGTATAAGAAATTGAAGTGAGACCATTATGATTATTAGGTAGAATGATAGTATTCGACTTAGTGAATGCGTAGAAAATCGTTTTTGAATTTTTAGCCAAAATGACCAAAAATACCCCTAAGTGTGAAAATTACCAAAATCCCCTTGTAGGCGAAAAAAAGAAGAGAAGAATCTGAAACGTGGAGGACAACATCCCATTCTTCCTCCCAATTCTTTCCCCTTGTCTCAAGTTTTCAAATCCACCGTTATAAAAGGATGAGTCACCTAGCCTAAAGTTATAAGTCACCTAGCTTAAGGGATCCTCCCTAATCAATCTGATTTTATTAGAGCTAAGGAAAGTGGGATGAATGGAGGAGACAGTAAGAGGGAGAAGAAGAGGAAGAAGCTTGGAGATGTTCTTGATTTGGTATTGAAAGGTGAGGATATTTATTATTTCAAGTAATTTAATTTTTATAGTTGTTTCGAGTCTTTTGAGAAGTAGGTGTGAAGTTTGGAGTGAGTTCGAAGCTATAGGAACGATTGGTGAGTTAGGATGGATGAAATCAACTTTAACCAAATATGGAAATTTGCTTTTTCTGGAAATATTCAGTACACGAGCCTCACTTTGGCTATCTTTTTCTCCTAATCCTTTGAGTGTTTGAGGATTTCATTTGTTGGGTTTTAAACTAGACTTGTCAAGGAACAAAACGCAATTGGTTTCGTTGAATTTAGTTAAGTTTTGTTATGTCAAATGCGGCTGCAAATGTTTGGAGAAAAATATGTTTTTTTTGTGCAGAATCTGCAGAAAACCTGCCATGAGCTCAACTTTGGAGCTTGATTTCTCTTTCGTTTTAGCTCCGTTTTGAGTGTGGTTTGTTGGGTTAGAAACTAGAGATAACATGCTTTAAAATTGTTATAAAATTTTCCTTTCTCACTGAAGTTTTGTCAGTCACAATGAAGCACACAAATTGGGAAGAAATAGGATAAATTGCAGAATTTTGGAGAAGATGAACAGTAACCTTAGCTAAGAGAACTCGCATCTTCGGCGAGTTGTGGCTGTTCCGACAGCTTCCGACGCCATATTTTTAGTCATTCAACTCAATCCGAGTCCGATGGTATATGTTTTGAGTCAATCCGAGGTTGTGCATCTTGGTGGATTTTGTTTGAAGTGTCAGTTGATGTGAGGCCCACAAAACCCAAATAGTGACTTTTGGACAACGGGTGTCATTGGCCTTGTTTCGGTGTTGACAAGGTGTATGACACAATTTTAGATTATTTTGGATGAGATTTGACTGCTTTGGACCCTATCCGAGGTTGTGCATCTTGGTGGATTTTGTTTGAAGTGTCAGTTGATGTGAGGCCCAAAAAACCCAAATAGTGACTTTTGGACAACGGGTGTCATTGGCCTTGTTTCGGTGTTGACAGGGTGTATGACACAATTTTAGATTATTTTGGATGAGATTTGACTGCTTTGGACCCTAAGTTGGTCCCAAGGGCATTTTTGTCATTTTCACATAGAATTTTTAAAATGTGTAAGATTGAGGTTTACTGGTCTTAGGTGAAATAGAGCAAAGACTGCTCAATAATAATTTGGATTTGGATTTGTTTAGGAATTGGATCAAAAGTGTAGATTCGACGAATGCGAGAACTTCCGAATGGTAAATTAGTACTTTAGCTAGCTGGACACGAGGAAAAGTTTCCTGATTTCTCGATGATTGGGCTATGTCACTTTTAATCTTGGTGCTTATATATAGTACTATAAATATGAATATTATTGTTGTTTTGCTCGATGAATATTATTTGATGTTTGATGAAATACTATTTGATGTCATGTGAATATTATTATGGATGTTGCTCTATGGATATTATTTGATATTAAGTGATTATTAATGTGATTAAACTTGAAATATTATTTTTATTATCTCTATTATTATTCCACAGAGATAAATGATATTTGAATTGCATTACATATACATCATAAATACGGTTTTGTTTTGGATTTGTGTTTGGCTCGAGGTATATCTAAGGGGTGGGAGAAGGCCTTAGATATGTTTTAGTAAAAATGTGGAATATATTTAGGTGACAAGAGTAGGGCCAGAATATAGTTAGGTGATGGGAGTAGGGTCTTTAATTAAAAGTGAAAGTTATGAATTCGTAAATAAAAAATGGGGTTAAGGGATGGATGGGCGCTAGTTCATATTTTAGGGTATTCGGAGTCACAGTGGTAATACGTATGGTATGGGACATACACGCTTATTGTCCTAAGGTATGAATTAATAGGATTATAAGACAGTGAGCCCATGGCATCATTGCATATGCAAATTTATTTATCTATTATGGACTGGTTGTATAATTTATGTATCTTGTGTTGTTTGATGCATGACACTTTGATTAACTGTGATAGTTGACCTTGAGGGTTTTAATGGTACTATACTGGGCATTAGAAGGCTCATCCCCTAACAGATTGTGCAAGATTCAAGGCGAAGTTTGAGGAAGCGAGCTTCAACCAAGCTACTAGGCTTTTGTTGTTGATTTGTGTAATTAATATTTGTAAGTAGTCAACCATTTGATAAGGATCCTAGTGTGTATTTAACTACGAGCTACTGCGACTTTAATTCTGTGTTATTAAGTGAATTTGTATTATTTGTGGCTCTATTTCTCATCATATTATGGTTGTAGGATTTTATTATTAACTATGGTATGACTCATACCCTGATTCAGGAATATTCTTTATTCTCGAATCGAGTCGTGACATGTCGATAGCCGTAAGACTTAGGGTTGTCAAGCTCTCGAACAAGTGAACTATAGAGCTTGAAGCTGGCCCGAGCAAGTGAACTGCGGGACCCAATGTCGCAAAGTAATCAACCCTGGACCTGAAGGCCTTTTGCGCAAAATTAAAGTAAAAATGAATCATAATTGGAAGATAAACAAATTGATTATATTTCAAATATAAAATAATGGTCAAAACAATAATTTTCATACATGGGGAGATTGATTTCATTTTTGTCAAGAGCCAAAAGGACAAGATGAAAATAGTAGGTCAGATGGAAGTGTCACTTGAGATTATTCAAAACTTACATGAAAGGTGGGTTTAGGGTCAAAATTGTAACCCAAAACACTTGTGGGCTTGTCTGATATGTACTCTAAGGCCATCTCCAACCCATGAGGTCAAACCCAAAATATTCCAAATTTTAGCTCAATTTCCCTCCCAATCCAAGAAAATTAAAGGGCCAAAATTTGGGAAAACCCAAACTTGGGGCTAAATACCTCCAACTATTGCCTGAATTGGAAACTATTTCGGTGGAGCCCACTAAAAGCTGACGCAAGCCATATGTAAGCAGCTGTGAAACAAGCCCGCGTTGCTGCTATTGTTGCAGACCTCCTCGCCCCACGTGTCGTGTGCATGTGATGTAGTCGTTGGAATCCACCCTTCTTTTTTTTTTCCAATAGTAACCAAAATCAACGATCTAGATTAAATTCAAGTTATTTTAACGGTAAAAATAAAGATTCAACAGCTGAAATTTAAATCCAACGGTTAAAATAATATTTTTAATTAATCTAAATCATATCCAACCCCAAAACTCACTTCAAACTCTATAAACACCCACCCATTTCAATTTTTTTGGAATTTCAATTTCTTAAGGTCAAATTGTTAAAAAAATAAATAAATTTATAAAGTTATTTTAAAATATTAAATGAAGAAAAGTTATCCATTTTATATAATAAAAAAAATTAGACTTAAACTATTCTTAAACAATTTAATAAAATTGTGGATTTAAAATTTGAATCTTTAGGGTTAAGGGAAAAAACGGTTTGAGTCCGGATAAAACCCAAATAGTTACTTTTGGGAGGGGAAAAATTTGGGTTTAGTGATGGTTTTAGGCCATCTCCAACTCATGAGGCCAAACCCAAAAAATCCCAAATTATTGCCCAAAACTTATCCCAACCCAAGAAAATAAAGGGGCCAAAATGTGGGAAAACCCAAACTTGGGGCCAAATGGTAGTCCATCTATTGCCTGGACCCAAAAAAAAAAATTAGTGGAGCCCACCTGTTGCCTCAACACCCCATGTGCAAGCTTTCATTGTTGGGGCCTACCAACAGCCCATGTGTTGGTTATTAAAGATTATCCTTTGCTTGGCTTATAGTGATGTTATTTGTTTATTTTTATATATTCTAATATTAACTTAAATCAATGATATATATTAAATCTAAGCTATTTTAACGGTTAAAAAAAAGACCCAATAGCTGAAATTTAAATCCAATGATCAAAATAATATTTTAATTTAATCTAAATCAGATCCAATCCAAAACTCACCCCAAACTCTATATATACCCACTAATTTCTCAAATAATGTACCAAAAACATTATATTTGTGGAATTTCAATTTTTTTAGGTCAAATTTTTCAAAAAATTAAATTATGAAGTTATTTAAAAAGATTAAATGGAGAAAAGTTATTCATAAAAAAAAATAGACTTAAATCATTCTTAAACAATTTAATAAAGTTGCGGACTTAAAATTTGAATCCGGAGTGTGGGGAGAAAAAATGATTTGAGTCCAGACAAAACCCAAATAGTTACTTTTTGGGGATGAAAATTTGAGTTTAGCTCCAAATGGGTTGGAGAAAGCCTTACGACCAAAAAAATTGGGTTGGAGAAGGCCTAATTAAGTTGGATGGTTTTACGACAAAAAACGTCGTTTTATTTTTTTTGTTTAAGTAAGTTGGATTTCTTTTATTACTGCTAAAAAAGAAATAAAAAAGATTTTCCTTTTAATTTTGTATGCTGAAAATCACAAAATAATTTCAAAATGAACCTTTAAAAAAGCTAATAACAAAATTAAAGTTAGCTTCGAGCCCGCTCACCGGGTGAACTCGTAACCGAGTCACCTTCCACAACAACTCAGTCTCCCACATACAATTTCCAGCTCCAAACACACACAGACCCACAAACAGAACTTAACAAAAACCAAAAATCGAACCAAAACCCACAAAGATTTTTCCCCAAAGGGGCTCTTTCGATGGATTTTTCAAAGCAGCACGAAGATATCTTCGGCCAGGACTATGATGACGACGACCATAATACCCAAGATGCGGCCCATTCATCCTCACCATCCTCCTCCTCATCATCGTCGTCTTCATCATCTTCATCGTCGTCGGCTTCTTCTTCATCCAACGGCAGCGATGGAGGCGAGTCCAGCAGTGGCAATAGCCCAAGCGCCAGCAGTGCTGGGGGTGGTGGTGGTGAAGAAGAGGAAGAGAATGGTGACGAGGCTGATAATTCAAACGCCGCCAACAGCAATGAGTTTAACAATAGGGGTTATTTTGGGGATGGAGATAAGGATCTGTTCGGGTCTGATAATGAAGATTTCTGTAAAACCCCTGCTACTAGTCCTTTCCTTATTCCTGGTAATTACTTTTGTTGTTGTTGGTGTTTTGTATGGATTTGGTATAGTTTTCTGGTATTTTAGTTGCTTATTTTGTTGTGTAGATGGTCATTCTAGCATAGTAAAAACATGGTTACTTAGCATTTTGGTTGCTTATTGAGTTATATACGAATATTTATGGTTTTGTAGCATGCCCAAGTAATTTTCTTTGATGCATATTTTGCGTTTTGGTGATTTGGTTGGTTATTAGGTTGTGTTGATGGGTTTTCTGGCTTGCCCAAGTGGTCTTCTTAAAAACATGGTTACTTAGCATTTTGGTTGCTTATTGAGTTATATACGAATATTTATGGTTTTGTAGCATGCCCAAGTAATTTTCTTTGATGCATATTTTGCGTTTTGGTGATTTGGTTGGTTATTAGGTTGTGTTGATGGGTTTTCTGGCTTGCCCAAGTGGTCTTCTTTGATGGGTATTGGGCATTTTTGTGTGCCACCCACTTTTCTTCTGGCCTCTATTTATTTCAATCATTTCTTTTCGTAGTGTTGTGATTTTGGGACTGCAATTTTTATTTCTTTGGAGTGCCTCTTTGTTCTGACTTGCTTACGTTGGGAGGGATTAATATTAGATACTTTCAGGCTGAATTTGTTTCAATACAAGATATAAGCTGTTAATGTTAAGGTTTCAGTCTAAATGCTTAGTTTGCTACTCTTGCGGAATTTTTGGTACTAAATCCCCGTACTCATCAAACTATTCTTGGCAGTATTGCCTGTCATACGCAATACTAATAATCAGGGTAGAGGAAATTTTGGGCGTGGTCGTTGGCAATCAGGGCATCCAAATGACAGAGGTGCAGGCATCCTTCCCCGACCCGGACCTTATCCACAGAGGCATAATTACGGTTATGGTTCAAAGTTCTCAAATGGTCATCGTGATGAACGATTTGTTTCGGATCTAAGACTTACAAAGAGTGAAGAAACACTATCGAGAAAGATGATTGCATTTCAGGAAGTAAGTCTACTGATTATTAATCTCTGTGCTACCTTTTCTTTCTCCTTTATAAGTCAAGAACTTTTAAGGTTGATTTATCAATGGTGCATGGAAAGCATAAACATATCTAACTCTTATGTTTTAACTAAGACAGTTTCTTATTAAAACGTTTTAACTAAAAGAGATTAGCGGGACAGTCTGAATTTCAGACTCATTAGTTTATTCCCTTTCTCAAAATTATAAAATAATTTCCTTCAAGTGTTGCCTTGGCTTTTGGTTCAACTGATGCAAGTAGTATTAATTGGATATTTCCGCGCCAGTTCGGTAAATTTGGTTGTTGTAGCCATTACTTGTTGATAAGGCATTTAATCCACATGTTGAAAAGTTGTCCTTGTCAATTGGCTGGTGCATGGCATATAAATTAGTTGTTTTTTCCTCCGCTAATTTGAGAATTTTATCCAATAGCCCTGTGAACTTGCTTGCTATAGTCGGGTAGAAGGTGGAGATGTCACCTTTGATGATACCAGCTTGGTAAGCATTCTGTAGCTTGCTTTCTGAATGGGCCATTCTTTTGTTAGGTTTGTCTCATATATGGTAGTCCATGTCAGTCTTTAACTCATTTATATTGTTCTTTTGTCCACATTAGAGGCTTTTCAAACGTCTTATTACTGAAGACATTGGAGCCGATCTCAATGATGGTTATGATACTTTTATTGGAAAGAAAGGTATGCTTTGTGTCTAAATTATTGTGACGATTTTATAAAGAGTTATGTCTTGGAGTTAGTTTATTTTTGTTTCTTTGGGGTTATGCATATGAGGGCTGATTTTTGCAGGCAAATTTGTGTTTTTCCTTTTTCTTGTTTTCCCCCATCTAAACCAGATTTGGGCTCTCAAGGTTTTGGTGACCTTCTTGCCTGCATAAGAGACAAGAATATTCCGCTTCAAAATATTCATTTTGTGGTACGAAACATATGCACTTTAAATTTGTTATTGTATAATTCTCTGATTCGGTTGTTAACTAATAAATTTGTTCCTCCTTTTTTCTCTTTGACAGACTTATCGTAACAATCTTAACAAGGTATCTCCTCGTCACTTCGCATAATTTTGTTCTCAAGATCATTTTCTTTATTAGGTTCACTGGATATTGTTGATGAACCATAGATTAGTTATAATTTGGAGTGTAGATGTGTTGTAATCTTGGATAAGATGGTACAAATTCCAGCAGTGCAATGCACAAACCAATATACGAACAGACCTCTCATGGCTGTTTTAAGGGGATACTCAAGTTACTGAAAGAATATCTTTATGTACTTACGATTATATAAGATCCACCAGAAGCAACATACTAGAGACACAATGCTGTATAATACCTCAACTCATTGTTTATTAGTCTAATATTTCACCCATTGTCTTTGTAGGTCTAGTAAACAATTTTTTGTGTGTGTGTTTCAAGTGCTTCTCTCTTTTGTGTAGATATTGGCCACTGCTTACATTCGGCACGAGCCTTGGGAAATGGGAGTGCATAAAAGGAATGGGGTTGTCTATCTTGATGTGCATAAACTACCTGAAAGGCCACAAAGTGAATTGGATCGTCGAAGGTACTGGAATTTCATTTCTTCTTTTAGAAATTTCACATGGTCTTTCTAGGATGTTATGGGTTAATTGAAATTTATTCCCTGGTTTAGGCAATGAAGTTATTCCCTGGTCTAATCAATGAATTCTATTGCCTAAGAACTACATTTATAAAAGACTATCAATGGTTGCAAACATTAGTACTCAAAATGTAAGGATGAATTAACTGTTTCGAGTTTTTTATTATGAAAAAAGGGGATTTTGATAAGGAGTGTCAAAGCTTGTTGCTTTTCATTCTTGCTGGAAAACTATAATATAGTACTGAGATGTACATAAGAGTTTGTGCACAAGTGATCTCATAAGGTATATGATTTACTTTACTGAATTTAGGTATAAATGCTTCCTTTCAGCTAGGATTAAACAGGAAGGTACTGAGGGAGATGATGAATATTTTATTTTTATTGATGAATACCTCAGAAGTGACTTGTAACTGACATTTTGTTCTACTTCTTCTAACTGGTTCAAAATTCCTAAACATGTGTAGGCATGCTTCTTTCCATTATTGCTTATTCTCAATTTCAGGTGTGCTTTATGCAAATGTTATCTTTTCAACTTAGGTGTTACTGGGGTTATTGTTTTGAGAGTCTTGCCACTGAAGATCCAGGGAGAGGTGACGGAGGGATACATCATGTTGATGCCAATGTTGAATTCTGTTCTGTGATCAAAACAAAATTAGGGGCCCATCGTATTCTAATGGGTGCTGAAATGGATTGTTGTGATTCAACTGATGATGGGAGGAGGTTTTATGTGGAGCTAAAGACAAGTCGTGAGGTTGACTTGCTTCCCCCTCCCATGCAATTCTTTTTGTTCTCCGAGTCTTATTCTTACCTATAAATTCTCCTTTTACTTTTGCAGTTGGATTATCATACAGAGGAAAGATTTGAGAGAGAGAAGCTCCTCAAGTTTTGGGTACATTTAACTAACTATGAGAAATTAATATTTATGTTTCTCTCCCATTAGTGCATTCTTTACTGTACGTACTGTTTTCCTACATAGAAATACATGAGTCTTGATGAGCTTGTATTAGAGATTGACATGAAAAGTTGCACAATTTGTTTGTGCTCGGGCTTTGTCTAATTTTCTCAGGGAATTGGGTTTTGTCATCGTCTCTGGTCCTTTCCCTATTTATATTTTAAAAATTCTGTTATTCGTAAAAGAGTTAACTCGTCTATTATATTTGCTGCAGTCTCAGTCATTCTTAGCAGGTGTAAATTCTGTTAATTGTAAAAGAGTTAACTTTCTATTATATTTGCTGCAGATACAATCATTCTTAGCGGGTGTTCCCTATATTGTCATTGGATTTAGGTAACCCCAATTGCTACTTCAGCCTTTACTTTCTTGCTGCTTAGACAAATACTTGTACAATTGCTACTTAAGATGGTTTAGATAGCAATATATATTAAAGGCTGCAAAAGAATGGTAGTTCGTATAATTGACATAAATACAAGCTTTGAATTCGTAGAAAACTGAGCAGTAATCACATCTGCATTGTATATTCCAGGTGCAGTTTCTTGCACTGGGAGAGTTTCTGTGGAAATTCTTTTATTTTCTGCTCTACAAATTTAGATCTGTTTAAATATCTCTTTTTTTTGTTTTGTTTTGTTTTGCTTTTCTCATGCAGGGATGATGCCGGTCGACTTGTTCGCACAGAGAGACTAAGAACCAAAGATATAACACAAAGAGTGAAAATGAAGAACTACTGGCAGGTGAGTTTTGTTTTCTGCGATGTACATGATCGCCAAGTATGCACCCAGGCACCTTCCTACCTGTCAAACTTTAAAAAACATTTGATTTAAGTAATCTGACTCACATTGTTAGTCTAATTAGTCAGGAGATATGCACTATAGTAGTAACTATGTGAACCTGAGCAAAAGCTGTCTCAAGTTGTACATGACGAACACCGCTGTGGTCATCTTAGGATTTGAAGATTATTGCTTGCGGCTGTGGTCAATAAATGCTCTCTTTTCACATGTAATGAAACTAGTTGGCATTTCTAATGAACCTGGTTGGCAGGGAGGAGTTTGCTTGGCATTTGCTGATGAGGTATTATGCTGGCTGTACGGGACAGTTAAAGAGAGTGAGTTTTTAATATTTGCTATCCTTTTTCCTTTCAGCTCCATTTGTTGCCCAATCAACAGGAAAAAAAAGTATAAAGATAGCATCATCTTATATTGGAACCTTTTTTGTCTTCTAAGAAAGATTGGAGAAGGAGATTCGAGAGAGGATGAAGAAAACACATGTTTTTTAAAATAAAGACTGAAAGCAATTTTAACTAGTTAAATCTGTTCTTCCTCTTCTGTATCTCTTATCTCTCTCCTCTTCCTCCCTTCTAATTAAAAAACAAAACACTAATTTTTGAGAATTTTCTTTCAACTTTTACCGTAGCTGAAGTAGTTGTGAGTTTAGATTTATGCTTAATGTAGCAATGCTTCCTCTGCAATCAGATGGAGCATTTGTTAAAATAATGAATGTGCTAATTTTGCATGTTTTGCCTCAGATGAAGATTACATATTGCAGTTTGCTCCTCCTTTCAACCGTTTGGAGCTTTTACAGGCCCAATCTTGCCCTGAGGAAATCACTAACCATGTTCAGCAATTGTAGACATCCAGTGACGCCTGCTATCTGACGAATAGAGAGAGAAGTAGGGATGGGTTTATATTATTCATTACGCATATTCGCCATCGTTCTTGCTTCAAATTAATTGTAGCTTTGAGGCTAAGAACTTACTGTTATCTTATGATCAGCTACCCCACAATGGCTGTGTCAAAATTGAATTTTTTTCTTTTTCATAGTAGTCAGATCATTGTAATGTGGCTGAAGTCGTCAGTTGAGAAATTATGTTTAATTTCTGTTTCTTGTTCCTCTTCCCCCCCCCCCCCGCTTTCTTTTTTTTAGTGTAATGGCATCTGAATATGTCACCAATAGTTACAGATTTTTCATGACATTAAATAAAAGATGACACAAAAGAAAATAAAATAGGATAAATTCATTCGATTAGAAAATATGTTCGTGTAGTTTAAACCTAAAATCGGATTTACCAACAAAATAAATTTTTTCTTTTTGTGTAGTGTAAACTACGAACTTCCCCTAAATTGGATTTACAATTAAAAGGTAGAGTTAAGCATAAAGTTACCATATTTGGAAGCAAAATTCATTTTTTTGGGTTTTTGTTGTGAATTGCAAACTACTGAGTCTTGGTCGTAGTAATATAATTACTTTGTGACGGGTGCATTTTAACTTTGTCGCTTATGTTCTAATCAGAAAGAAAGAAAAATGATTTGTTGCGTATGTAATATACTTTCTCACCATCTCCACAACTACCGCTGAAGCAGAAGCTACCAATACCACGGTTGAAGATATGGTGACCTCCGCTGCCGCCACCAAAGAGACGGCCAAGGTCTTTCACTGGTGCAGCCACCAGAACCATGTTCTCAGGGCTTAGTTTTGCATTATTTTTTGTTGTATTTTTATCAAAGTTTTTATTTGTGTATAAAGACACATTTGTCTACAAAATGTAAGGTTCTTTACATCTGTCTACAAAATGTACTTATTTATGCTTATTAAAATAAATTTATTGGTATTGTTGAGTTTTGTTTCAATCATATTATTTTATTTAGTTTATTGTATCATTTTAACCCGATTTGCAAATACTGAAAAATTCTAAACATCCAGTCAAAACCCTGTCAATTTTTTTTTATTTTTAAAATTTTCTTTCTAGATATAGTATTAGGTTTAGCTGTATTTACTTTCAATTTTCAACTCTTGGTTCCACACTGCCTCAATTATTTTAATTAAGTTTACTTGATCATATGTTAATGAGTCTAACCTAGTGGAAAATGGCATTGACTTGCAGACCAATTATTTGAAGTTCAAACCTCCTTTCAGTTTGGACTATCGCTTGTATTAAAAAATGAAAAAAATTTACATGATCATAAAGGATAACAAGTGCAATTATAATGTTCACAATCTCCAAGAAGTGCCTCTTCATTTTGCATACAATATTTCTTAGGAGTTTTGTGCACGAGACTCCACTAGACAGGAGTGGTATTTTTGTTATTATATATTATTTTTTGAAAGATTCAATCGATAAGGAAAACTTGTTTATCCCAACAAAATCATTAATGGCTAGCTATAAAAACAGCAGTATGTTGCGGCTCTCCACCTGAAAAAGCGAAGCTACACAGAAATGCATGCCAATCCAAGTTTGCTAATTTTGTTGTTGATTTATGGACTACTACTACTGTCACAGTCGAGTTACATGGTTAAGGCCACTGATGGTTTCTCCGGCCTTTCCACGAATGAATTAAAACTAGTGTCAAGATTCCGCGGGAGATCCCCACCGCCGGCACCAAAACCTCATGTTCCACTTCATTTCTTACCACGACCGAAGCAGTTTCCATCGCTGCCTACCCCGCCGCCACCACCACAGGAGCTGTCCCCAGCAAAGCCACCACAGCCATGTTCTTAGGCTAATTAGGTAGTAATATTGTTAGTATCCATCTTTCGCTGTTGATAATGACGGTCTTTTCATTAATCTATGCTTTTTCCGTTTGCATACATCCATATATTTCAACAAGTACTTGATGTTTCATATTGTTTTTACCTGAATTTGATCTTGTATTCTTTTAATTAATAAATTCAATAAAATAACATATTTCATTTCATGACATATTTCATAATTAATAATATATCCACCCGCATAACAAAGATAAATGACTTGTGACTGTATCTGATGAAGAAACTTTGAGATCAGTGCTTGCAAAGAGAAAATGTCTGTAAATTGCTGACAACATAAGAACCTTCATTCAAATTCAAAGTTTTCTTATTCAACTTCCCAATTAATCCTGATTGTTCTTGTTCAGGAAGAATTTTAATTGTCAATGCATATTACCTGTGCTGGAACTCCCAGCACTTTTTGTCAGTGCTTTGGTAACGACATGAGTAACAATTCCAATGGGGCAGAAAAAGAGGCAAAGAGAAACTGAATGCCGGGTCTCAATTTCGTTTTCCTGTCCATCGCGAAAAACCTGCCTGGATGAATGAACAATGAGTGTTAGAACTGAGAAAGTCACGGACGCACGAGAGCAAGAGAGGGAGAGAGGGAGAGGGAGCTACCTTGCAGCAAAGAGATCAACAGCCAACAAGTGAATCCAAGCAGAAGCTAATGTCATCTCGTTGGAAAACATCCTTACCATACCAGGCAGCTGCACATGGTACATAAGCAGAAAATAAAATTTTTTATAAGAAATTTTCAAAACCCATCAGAAAAGATTACCGAAAGTATACATGCTAATACACACCTCAGGAAGCCAGTATTTACTTGCGAAAATCAACTGAAGTGTTTCAGGAGTCCAAGAGAGGTATAGTAGATAAGCATAGAGAATGCCAAGGACAATATACGGTATACTACTTTCCATAGAAATTTTCGTCTGCATTTTACATGAGTTGAAATAATTGGGTGCATCAGTCTGAGTTCAGAAAATCATCAAGAATAAACAAATGGATTTTCAAATAAGAGTTACAAGGAGAATGAGGAAAATGTAATTTTGTGAGATATATTGTAAAAGTCATAAAGACTCCATTTGAGACGAATTATGCCATCCATACATTGACAACCTGAATTAACTAATACGGAAACCAAGAACCAGAAAACAAGGAATTTAGGGAAGGGAGTGTAGCAATTTGGAAAAAATAAAGCATATGCATATAGCCAAATGCACTCATATAACAGCTTTCAATCGTATACACCAATCTAAAACAATTAATCTACACAGGATGAACTAAAATTGCTACATTGAACGAGAATCAGAGGACTGAAATAAATACAGAAACATACTAGTTCAGCTTTAGGTGCCAGAACCATGAGGGTGTAAAATGGGAGAACAGCAGTTGTTCCCAAAGTAAAAGCAGTGCTAGCAATTTGAGAAGTTGCCAACCCTGAAAAAAAGAACATGAACTGTATTTTATCAGTAAGATTTGAAACTAAGTCTCCCTCTGGCCCTCCCATCTCTACTCTCACTCACACTAACATGAGGAACTTAACATCAAATGTATGGATCACAGAAACATTTAATGGCTAAAAATTATTTCAGGTTAGACAAAATAAGAAGATTTTTAACTTCAAAAGCGATCAACCTTATATGCATCATATGACGAGGCTACTAGGGATCTATTTCACGGGATTCAAAGGTAGGGGGAAAATGTTGATGCCGGATGTACCAAAATATCAACACCACAACACTAGAAAAAAGGTATTGGAAGGGCCTTGCAGAACTTGATATTGCAGCATCATTTGCAAGGTGGAACAAGAAGAACAAGTCATAAGGACATTTACAAAAACAGTTATCTAGCTTGGGGTGCTAATGTTTGTGTGACTTTGATACTATCAGTTTGGCAAGCATGGCATTCACAGTAATTAACTACAGTAATCAAATAATCATGCAACAGCTCAATTCTCAACCCAAACCTGGTGATCTCTAATTTCATGAACTCCTTCAGCCTAAAATGCAGTAACTGTATCCAAAACGTGAGACCTCAGGACTATAAAGCTTGCAACAATGGGCAGTAAAGCATTTAAACATTGTAAAAGTTCAGTTAAGGACTAAAAAGTGACATGTAGACACCATAGGATCCCCTTTTTTACGCCCCCACGTCCCTAATAGTTGGTGGCAGTTACATGAAGGAAAAACAAAGGACTGAAAACGACTGCTTCCAGAACAATAAAGCAGAAATTAGAGAAGGAACTTCAAACATTTAGAAGAACTCAGCCAACCATTACACAGGATGAAATACTGGATTACTATAATGGATGCTATTGTTAGGATATGCATTTGTAAGATTTTATTTGTCTTTTTTATTACAATGGCTTTAGAACAATGAAGGTAATGTGTTAAGCTAAAACAACCTTTACTTATGTTTGCACCTCTGAAAGGATAACACCTCAAGAGTCGGGTAGAAATTGGTTCTGAAAACTATGTCAAAACTTTCATTCATGTGTGCAAAATCCATAAAGCCTTCAACAGGGCTATCACATTATACTATAGTTCATAGTCAAAATTAACAATATTGGTGGCAATACAGAGATACTAGATTCGTTTGAGTCTTTATTTCATGCTAAGAACTACACAACTAGATGTTACAAGAACATTGTTTAATAGGCAAACTGTTTTGTAACATTGCTGCAATTGTCAGTCGATTTGGTCTTTTATGCATAGGATACTTATGTGCTTTGGTCTTCATACAGACTTTTGCCCTCGCATACCTCTGCGAAGGCCTGTTACTACCAATGTATAATTAACTCAGCCATGCAACATTACAAATGATAATAATAAATTACTAAAAGGAATTAAAGTGGGAGAAGGGATCACATGATGCATATACTCCTGAGCTTTTTCGAAGTGGAATGGATCTCTCAAGTTCTGGTCTCACAGTAACTCTTGAACCTCCCACAAAACTCCAGTGCTTGTGTAAGTGAGCTCCCACTGTCACAAGCTGTTGACCAACAAGTTCTGTGCTATTACTTCCGAGTGAAAAAGTGAACCTTTGTTTCCTTCCATCACTACTCCAAGGCCTGACAATCTTCTTGCCGCAGTCAATCTATCAGAAACGGAACTTAAATAGTAAGAGAAGCCCACCACTGACAAAATTATGCTCAGTGGCTAAACATGAGATTATTTATGAAAATAGTCACAAGTTATCCAGTACTTCAAACTCATTACACAGTTAAACAGTAAAATTAATTGATCAATAATGCTTCAATAATACAGATAGAAGAATGACAGCAAAAGCACAATAAAAAATTACATGAGCAACCCATCAAATTGCAGCAGAAGGTTCATACAGCATATTAGTTTCATGACCCCTCTGAGCTCTAAACTATCAAAAGTGATATTCAATGAACCAATTATCACTAACTTTTTCAACTCAAATTAGTTGTTTTTATTTCTAAATAAGTTTCCAGGTTGAAAAATTAAAGAGCCAACAAAGAGAGTAACAATGCCGGTTGACCCAATCTGTAAATTATTGGAACCACGCTGGGAAAACATACCACCCCTTTGACATGGAAAGAAATTTTAGCACAAATAGATCAAAATGCTAACTCTGATATTGTATCTTGGATTGGATGGACTACACATAACGAATTTCAAACTATGCCAGATACCCATTTCAAGTGGATCAGAAATTCATCCAAACCTACCATCAAACTACAATTTTTAAAGAAAAAGATCACTGAAAGAAAAAAAGAAGTAAAAACCCAATTAATTGGAGGTAAGAGAAAATGAAGCTTGAAGGAAAAACCATACCTTGGGTGAGAGTGGAGATTGGCAAAGGCAAGAAGAGAAGGCCATGTTTGTTGCGAGACCAGAAAACCCAGGAAGACAGCAATAATGGCTGCTTCATTCGCTTATTAAATCCTGCACTCAAATCAGGAAAAGAAGAAAAAGAAAATAGAAAGGGATAAAAAATAAGAAGAAAGAAGTGAGGTTCAATAATAGAATAAAGTCGGGTTGGTTTCCACTGAGAGAAACACAGTGCAGACACGAAGCTCGGAGAGAGAGAGAGAGAAAGAGAGAAGCTAAAAAAGGAAAGGAGGGTAGGAGAGCACTTCACTCTGTCTGTCTGTAGTGAGATTGTGTCATATCAAAACATATTTATTTCAAATCGTTATAAACAACTTCTACTTTGGTTTGTTTCCTACAGTGTTGCTAAACACACCCAACAATTCATCACTACACTCGAGCTCAACTTTGTTTTTTTCTCTCTCAATTTTCCCCTCAAAGGAGTTTGTAATTCAAGTGTTTAAGGAGCAGTGACCTTTTTATCTGAGGTCTTGTAATTTGTAGTTCAAATGATTAAGAGAAGTGACCCCTCAATCTGAGGTTCTGCATTCGTATCACATTTATGAATATCGCTTGTATACAGAAGAAAAAAAACTTATCAACTTCCCCATTTCATTAATTTTGTATGCTTATTTCTTTAAAAATATTTAAAAATACCTCACAAACACAAAGTGAAAAGGAACAATGAAAACAGCCATGCCCATGCTAAGGGGGGATAGATGGCTAAACCTGGCAACTTCTTTAGACTGAAACTCTGTTGAAATGCAAAGCACATCAACACCAAGAACAATGTGGAATTAATCGACTAAGGGTATCTTGGCAACCCCTTTCAATGGTGAAAATGAAAGTGGATTTGTTAAAAATAAAATTCAGTATTGAATTTTTCTTTCACCACATTTTAAAAGCATTTGGTAAGAAAAACTCAACACTGAACCTGAACGCACTCGAATTTTTTCAAAAAATATGTTACTAAAACATCTTTTGATTAACCAAGATTGGTAAATTCACTATTTGACAATGGATCTCAACGCTTAAATTTGCAGCTCTATTATTTCAACCTTCAATGCATAAATTTCGAGTGTTTTCCATTTATATAATAGTTTTGCCATGGCCATTGCTCTTTATGCAATAATAATTCAATCCCTGTTGAAAGGAGGACAGCGGGAAAAGTTCTCTAACCTGGGAAAAACCTTAGAATCCGTCTTCTGTGAGTAGAAAGGGGGCAAAAATTATACCTTCCTTGCAGAAAGAACATGAACAAATTTTGGTATATGTTTGGAATCAACCTGGCATTGACAGTTCCATGGTTACTAAATAAGTTAAAAACATAAGATGATTCTTTGTTTTCTCCGAGGAAAAATCCTACCAAGGTAAACCATATTACAAACTGGTGAACTACAATGCTAGTGATATTAGAGAACAGAACATTCATGGTTGCCTTCTTAGGTTTCCTCAGTCACTTTTCGAGGCCTTCCCCTACCTCGCTTTTGTTGCTGTGGTTGGTTCTTTAAGGTCAATCTGGTCCTTGCTAAAGTAATTTTTGCTGTCAACTTACGGGGCCTCCCTTGTTTTCGTTTTTCTGGTTGTTCCTTCTGCTTCTGGCATTTAGCAGGCAGTGATGCATTGCTGGTTGAAGCTGTAGCCAGTTTTGCTTTAGGAGGCCTCCCTCTTCCTCGCTTCTGTGGCTGCTGGTCAGCTGATGGGGGCAAAACCTCCATAGTTGGGTCTACATTTTCCTTTGGTCTAGGAGGCTTCTTATGCTTTTGATGTTTCAGGTGCTGCAATTCATCATGTTGCATCTTTTCTTGGGGTTCCTCACATTGGTTCTGTGAGGGTGATGATTTTGTCATGGACACACTAGGATCAGATTGTGAAACACCTTGGCTGTGTGAATGTAATTTCATATGACGCTGCAGCTCTTTTATTGTTTGGGACAATTCATCATGTCGATGTCGGTTCTTCAGCTGAGATGAATCATCCACTCTCGGCTGTTGCATTTGAGATCTTCCACTGTTTGAAAGCAATGGATACTGCTCATCCAGAGATTGTGAAGGTGACAGAACTGCCCTAGATCCAGGCAGCTTTTTGTCTCGAGGTCGAAGTTGCCTCTGCTGCTGTGTGGGGCCTGTTTTCGCTGCTGATGTCTTTAGCTCCTGAGGCTTTTCAGCTTCTTGAAGGTTTGATATCAGGGGATCCTGATGCCTTGTGGGTGGTGATTCCATCATCGATGTAGTGATCAACTCTTCAGATTTGGACTGCCTTTGGCGCCGCGGACACAATTGCCTCTGCTGTGCTGGCTCCTGTGTATTTTTCTGTGCTTGAAATGACAGCTTAACTGCAAAATGATCAAGCTTCATACCCATGTCCTGTATTTCTTCTCTGGGCTGCTTCTTGTTCTCAAGTTCCTATGTAATACAAGAAATTGGAGTCACATTAACATCTATTGGTCAACACGCATATACATATATATATATATATATCTGTATAAAAAATATATATACAGGAGATGGCTACCAATAGATGTTATATATATGTAAAAAAAAAATCACTTGAATCTGAAACTACAGCAGTCAGTCCCCTTCATTGAGGGATAGCTACCAATTCTAGAGAAAATTCATGGCTGCTACCTCGCATTTACGTGCCTTTGGCACCCCACAACCAGATTCAGATGTCTTTTTATGCCGAGGACGCAGCTGCCTCTTCTGATGCTGTGATGCCTGGAGCAAATCAACAGAACTGTCCATAATGTTTGGCTCAGATTCATGAGCCTTATAGCCTCCCTCAACTGACAGTAATTTGACATCTTGAGGTCTTTGTGGCTTTTGAAGTTCTGGTTGCTGGTTCTTCAGTTTCCGTTCCAGTTCCTGGTCTGGTGAGTGCTTGGGGACATCCTCACAACTTGCAACTTGCAGAGAGACGGATGGCTTCTGCTGACAACAAAGGTTGGGATCGCAGGCAGCACTATGCTTTTCTTTCTCATGCTTTGCTTCAAAGTTTAGACAAGTCTTCTTTCCAACATGCCGGGATATTTCTCTGATATTCTCTGCTTCCATTGTTAACGGTTCCAATGATCTTTCTAAGTTTCCAATCTCCTCTTGTTGTGGCAATTCAACATCAGGAAAAGTGTTAATTGATTTGTTTTGGCACTTGGGCATCTGCGGCTGACTATCATGGGTGGCTAGCTCTCCATGCCTTGAAAATAACTCCTCTAAGTCTGTCCTAGGTTTCTGACTGCTATGGTTTGATCCCTCCCTTATGCTAGACAGATTTTCCAACAACTTCTCCTCAAGCTTACGTGTCCTCATCAACAATTCTACATAATTTTCCTGTTGATCAAAATAAATACAATAACAAACATGCCAGGCTTAAATAAGTTGAATCAATAGGTAGTGGTTGCATTTTGTATTACATACACATTTCAACATTTACCTCAGACAAAAATGATGAACCATGGTGGGGCAGTTTTTGACTTGTAAGAGAAGGGCTTGAATTGATCGCAGTAGCTGCATCTTTATCTTGCTTCTTTGATAATAACTCCTGCATATTGCTGTTTATGAAATGAGACTGGCATGCGCAAAATAGCCAATAACACAACTAATACTGAATACAGAAAGAAAATGGCTGACCGAGAACCAACGATCTTGGATATTAATTCACTTTGCTCTTGTGGCTTATTTCGTTCAGAAATCATTTCAATTTGCTCTCCTGGTTTAGTCATCTTTTCAATTATTTCAACTTGTTCCTCTAGTAACTGAATCTCTCTTTCAATTCTTTCAATTTGTAATTGTTCTCTGGTCACTTCACATTGTTGTTCTTCAGATTGACACCGTTCTTCAATAAGTTCATCCCTTTGTGCTTGAATGTTTTCTTCAGTCACTTTATATTTCTGTTCTGCATTACTCTGCTTTCGAAAATTCACTGCATTTTCTTGCATTTGTTTTTGAATTTGTTGCCAATTTGCTTCATCTGCATGTTCATTTTGTTTCTCTGGAGATCCATCAGCATGTTCGTTTTGTTTCTCTGGAGATCCATTTTGAATGTCAATCACCATATTATGCTGTTCTTCTAGACTCAGTTCTTGACTTTGTTGCCCATGTAATCTCCGTTCAGTAATTTCTACCTGTTCTTCAGTCACTTTATATTTCTCTTTTGCATTATTCTGCTTTTCAACAATCATTACAACTTCTTGCATTTCAGTTTGACTTTGGTGTCCAATCAGTTCATCTTGCTCTTGATTCGGTTCAAGACAATTCTGCCCATGTTGTCTCTGTTCAATCAGTTCAACTTGTTCTTCAGTTGCTTTATATTTCTCTTCTGAATTGTGCTGCTTTTCAACAATCACAGCAACTTCTTGCATTTGTTTTTCAGTTTTTTGCCCTTTCACTTTGTCTTGCTGTTCCTCAGGAGGTCCACTGTGATCATCAATCACCTTACTGTGCTGTTCTTGTAGACCCAGTTCTTGACTTTGTTTCCCCTGTTCTCTCTGTTGTTCGGTTACTTCAACCTGTTCTTCAGTCGCTTTATATTTCTGTTTTACCACAACCATTGCAACTTCTCCTCTCTCTTCATCATGTTGTTCATTTTGTTGCTCAGAGCATCTATTTTGATCAACTATCACCTCTGGTTCTTGACTTTGCTGCCTCCATTCTCTATGTTCAGTTACTTCAAATTGTTCTTTAGTCGCTTTATATTTCTGTTTTGCCACAACCATTGCAACTTCTCCATTCACTTCATCTTGTTGTTCCTTTTGTTGCTCTGAGCATCCATTTTGATCAACTATCACCTCGGGCTCCTGACTTTGCTGCCTCTGTTCTCTATGTTCAGTTACTTCAACTTGTTTTTCTGCCAGTTTTTTATGCTCAATTCCATTTCTTGTTCTTCTTCCCCTACCCAGCCCACTACTCTCTTTTTTCTGCACTCGCTCCCTTCGAGAAACATAACCATTTTCTTCAGCCGGAAGCATATAATAATTATTTGAAGCACTCAGAATTTCTCCGCTCTCACTAAGTTTCTTCAAGTGATGACTCAAGAAACTTTCATGAGCCAATGGCAAACAGTCAAACCGCTCTCTAATAAATTCTGATATTGCTTCTTGAGTCGAACCCCCTTCCTCGTTCAACTCAGCAATTGCCCTCTGTATCATCTGCCCAAATATAACATTCCAAAAGTAAAAAATAGGAAACAATCAGAAAAAGTCTTACTGAAGAAGCATTAGTAAGGCAAAAGAGTGTGGTACCACAGCATAGGTGGGATGATCAGGTGAGCGAAACACAGGGTAGAATACAGAAAGGCATTGTTTGACGCCATTCATGTGATCCGGTGTCAGGGTCTTGGAGGGGTCTGAGCTTGTGAGTTTCTTCATCAGAGCATTAGCAAGCAAATTTATAATTTCTCCCTGTTTATTATGTTGAAACTATTTATAATAAGAGTAGGACCAAAATTTGTAAGCCAAAACTCATGCCAACTCAAAATAAAGGGTTGCAATACAGTCAACCATTAAACATAAGCACATACTGATCACCAACAGATGAGCAACAAAAAATCGGCTATTTGGCATATATGGTTAATTTTTTGTTCCAACCCATCCTATCCATCCTTATTCATATTGGTTAACAATAATTATCCTCCAAAACAGAAAATATAATCATTAGATTTAACATCTCTTAGCTCCTTGTATGACTATCCCTTCCTCTACATCAACTTATGAATGTATCAACAATGAATTACTGTTTGTTCTTATAAGCTTGTAGACCACAAAATACCAATTTAGTGACGAACAATCATATCCAAGATCATTCAATCATTAAAAGGTCTAAATAAAAGATGATAAGAACACAATGGATTACTGGAAAACCCTAAACATAAAAAGAGCATCAAATATGTCACTTAAAAAAAGAGTGCTCCTCTTACTAAAATGGATATGCACACATTTTGCAACCTGCTATCTACGTATTACACAATCTAAGTTTTGTGCCCAAGCATTGAGGATAGCTGAGTGTACTGAACTACAATCTGTCTTGTGTCCTAAATTAGGATGTGAGGACAGAGATAAACACTCGAATCCTTCAATGACCCAGAAGAAAAATCATAATGATAGTAGTATTGATAGTAAACCACATCCTCATTAAAACATTCTAAAACATTTGAAGAACAAAAATAGGCAAATACATTACTAAACTTATATAGAAAACTAGAACAGATTTTCCTATACTCCTTCATACATTTCCAGTTTGAAACTACTTCATGCCCAGAAACCACACACAAATTCGTATCAGATGTTTTTCTATTTTATTTGTGATGGAGATGGTGTCTTCACTAATAGTAATATATACTCACTCAAGTACCACCAGTTGCTAGATAAAATTTAATAACAGGGTAATCGCAAGATGCGAGGGGAAGAAACTCTTGCATATGTAATTCGGGATACTAACCACGCTATCAAACTATTTTCAATTTTCATGTACAGAGGTATTCTTTTATTTTAATTTCAGGGCTTAAGGATACAATGGGATACAACATTGCGTCCGGGTTTGAATTTATAATGTTTCTAATAGTGTATAGAGTTCATCTGTAAAAAAACAAAGTAATGGCTAGATTAATAACTTACCTATTGCATCCAACACCAAATCTTACAGAAATTTAACTATTGTGCTCTAGCAATATCCTAATGAGTTATACGCAGAGAAATTTCATCACATATTCAAATAAAAAAATATAAACAAAAGGAAACAAACATGATATGGGTCTTTCTCTGTTTCCAGTGTTTTCAAAGGCATGCCTTCGCGCGCGTCGGAGCGAGGCGGCAGGAAATCGCCCGAGGCGGTCGGCTGTTTCGCGAGTTGCACGTTTAGCGCGGGGAAGGCGTGAGGAGGCGTTTCAAGGCGTGGCCAGGCGGAGCAAGGCGCGCCAGATCTGGACACTTCTGAACCGGAAGAAATTTTGCGAGTCTGCAAATTGGCTGCGACTCTGCGAGGAAGACGACTCTGTGTTTTTTTTATAGGTTAATTGTAATGAAACGACGTCGTTTCGATTGCAGTGTTTTAAAAAGATTTAAATGAGACGACGTCGTTTCACCTGGAGTGTTTTTTATATATAAAAAAAAAAACGTAAGTTTACTATACAATATATATATACAATTTTGCTCACATCAGGATAATTGGATTTTAATTAAAATACGGACACTAAAAGTGAAACGTCAGATCAATCTAATGGTTCTGCAGCTTTGATATGTACTAATAGACAAAACTTAAAACCACGCGCAGATCAACTCTTTGGTTTTTTTTTTTCAAGCACAATTGGCAGCCACTTTAATGATTATTAAACTAATTTAATATTATATCAAACTTATCATACCTTTCTCTCTCCTTCTTTCTCTCGATTACCTCACATTTTCCCTTCTCTCTCTTCTTCTTCTCTCTGTCTCTCACCCTCTCTTTCTTTTTTTAATTTTCTTTCTCTTTCTTCTCTTTCTTTTCTCTCTCTCTCTCCCTCTCTTCCCTCCGTATGTCTCTCTCTCCCTCTTGATAAATTTTGTCCTTAATGGCAGGTCATATGCAATCATAACCTATAAATTAATTGAAAATTTTAATTGGAGGTTGTGAACCTTTCTGCAATGGGTGTTTCTTTGTTTCTCTCTCCACCAATTAATTGACAAATTTAATTGGTTTATACATTCCTCCTCTCATTTTTGCCTTTCCATTCGTTGTTTTTTTTTTTTTCCGTTCTTTCTCACTTTGAAACTAAAGATAGACACAATTGTTTCATTCTCTCTCCTGTTTCATTTTTTCATTATCACTCTCATACTTCTCTCGTAATTGTTTCATTCTCTTTTCTTTTTTCTTTTTTTCCTTCTTTCGCTTTTTCTCAATTTTTCTTTCTACTCTTTTTTTCCTGTCATTTTTCTCTCTTTGAAACCAATTGTCACTGTTTGTTTGATACCTATGTTTTCTTTATAATTGACATGCTCCAATAAGAAAAAATACTTTAAGCAAATAATACCTTATTATTAAGAAAAAGTTAAAAGAACTCTTGAAATATAAAAGTTCTACAAATTACTTGTCCTTGCAGCATCTCTTTGGTTCAAATTCATCTTTGCAAGAAAAATTATATATAAAAAAACCTAAAAGATTCCCATGTCCTCATGTTTATTCGCATAGTCTAGACTCAAGTGCAAGATGTCCCATATTCATGACTGTAGTATGAAGCCCATGTTTGCACTTCCAGGTAATTTTTAGCCTGTTAAAGGAAAAATGAATATCATAATGTGTTACTTCAATTTTCCTGTCAATAAATTAACACACATATATACATCAACATTACCTATGGAGAAGGAACTCTCATCTGTATCAGATAAATTTGAATTTGCATCATTGCATCTACATCAAAGGAAAACAATAATTAAGACGATTGATGCAATATTCATATATAAAAATTTTGAATAATAATTACACACTCACCCATTTTTTAGCATTGGACAATTTCTTTTATCATGTGATTGTCCAATTTTTCCGCATCCATGACAGCGCCTACTCTTACTCTTTCCTTTCTCTTTTCCTCTTTTTAACCTTTCTCCACAACCTTTGGCTCTAACAGGAAGTGGTTCATTAAACTTGTGTGCTCGAGTAGTACTACATTTTTCAGGAACTCCACTTGTAGCATCAACTATAGGTTTGATCTCCTCAAGCGCATTTTGTAATTTTTTTTGCTACGATGTCACTTGCTTCTTCATTTGTCATAGCTTTATCAATTACATCTGAAGCAAGTTGAAACAATCTAGTTCGTCTCACAAGAAATGATTTTTCAGAAAAATCATTTAATTCCAAACCGTCATCATAAAAAACTCTCTCTAAATTTTCTGTTTTAGTCCATCTCTTCAAGATGTATTGATGTGGCAAATAAGTGAACCGCATAGTATTCAAAAATGCTAAGATGTGTCTACATGTGATTCCTTGACTCTCAATTTTTTTGCAACTACACGAAGCAAAATCCAATTCTTTTTCATGAACAATTTCTCGCACTCTGGAGCCATGGTCATTGTTTCTCCTCTTAACTTTGTACACACAATAATTGGCAGTCTCACTTGTCAACTCAACCATATATAACAAATTGCACCATAATTAATCTTGAAATTCATAGAAAATTTTACGTGTGTAAGTCCCAACCATTTGCTTTTCCATCTCTAATGGCAATTTCAACACAGGTTTCTCATTCTTATCAATATGATCAGCACTTAACTCCTAATGACGTTGTCGTACAAGTGCCCTACTTAACCGTGTTATAAAGTCGGTTAAAGAATTATTTTTGGAAACATATCTCTTGAAGAATGCATGGCAACTTTCTACTCGTTGGCTACTTGTCATTCCGGCTTAAAAAACATGATTCACATATGCAGGAACCCAACTTGAACGAATTTCATCAATTTCAGATAATCTCCATCAATTTCAAGAATTCTTTTTATCTTTCGACTGCAAGTAAGCCATTTTATTTTTCTCTCTAATTCTTC
>NW_018921582.1:4636-53317 GCF_002207925.1 Prunus avium | reverse complement strand
TTTGCATAAGTCTCATTAGAGGTGACTTGACTGGAATTAGAACCTGGTGCAGACGTTTCCTTGATATGTCGACGTTGTCCACAGTCACAGGTAGCAGAACTTTTCTTTCCTCTGAAACTCATTTTTGTTCTCCTATTGTCAAAAAAAAAAAAATGAGATCTTGCAGAAGCTTTGATCAGTAAGACTCTGCTCTGATACCATGTTGAATTTTCAATGAATGTTTGTATATTCTATCATGAGTTCATTACAGATGTTTAGCAATATATAAGGAGGTTGACTCCTTGATTTACGCCACAACTTGTGGCTTAGGGAATACAAAAAAACAACTCCTTGAATTAAGGAGTAGACAACACAATATCAATACTCTGTCCCCTTATTGTCCACTGGACAACCACTGGACAGCATCCAACAGCTTCCAATACATAACCATTAACAACATTTCTGCAAATGCAACTCTAGAACTAAAATTTTGACATTGTATAGGTGGATTGCAGAGTTCTAGTGTCTCTCATTTTACTTATTTACATTTTTTTTAACTTGATATTGTTTTTTCAAGTTGCTATGCAGATAACCATTTTTTAGTATCAGTCAGTTCACATGATGCAGGATTTTACTAATTCTTATGAAAACAAAAATCTGACATCATAATAGCTCTGATGTAACTACTTTCCTGAGATATTTAAGCTTCTTCCTCAATGCTCATACTTTTGTGGATCCTAGCAGACTTCCAGAGCTATCTGGGACGGTTAGTTGTAAAACCAGCACAGAAAATGTGGACTTACTATTGATGCTTCCAACTGGATCCAGTGAGATAACAGTAATAGAAGAAGAAATAAGTAAGGTTCTTAGTGACTTTAGACTTGAGGAGACAAAATGTTAGGTGGCAACACCCCTGCACGAACATATGGCATGCCTTCTTTGTATTAGTTTTTAAGTTTTCAATTTGATTAGGCCAAGGATGCCGCTCAACCTCACCGAACATCGAAAAGGATCTTCCAAGTATTGTGTTGTGACTTGTAAAGACATGGTTCAACACAAAGATGCTGCACAGCCTCATAGTCATATCTTGATTTTCACTTTGATGAATTTTATAATTTTTATTAAAATATCTTCAATTAATTTTCTTATCAGTGATCAATTCCTTTTCGGGCTTTCGAAAATCATTTTTCTAGCAGTTTCCCAAATTTTTCTCTAAATTCAAAGCATATATGTGGAAATTCATAAGTAATTGATAGAATTGCATAGGATTGTGACAGCGGTGGCTAAACCCTAGTTTTCTCTAAATTGTTAATTTTAAAAACGTTTTTCTTCTTTGCAGTTATTGTGGGAACCTAATTAATTCGTAAACCTAGGTCAAATAATTCCTTCCATTTGGGGATTATTTGACCTAATTAGGAATTATTCAATTTAATTGAGGGTTACCCAATTAAATAGAATATGACCTAATTAGGTTGAGGATTGATTTGATTCCTACGGATATTCTCAATTAATGGAGGAGTTACCTAATTAAATTAGGTATTGATTTGATTGCTATCCTGAAATAAATCAAATCCCTAATTAGTCAAATCTCGCCAAATTGGGGAGGAATAATTCCCTTCCATCTACGGAATTATTCCTCTGAAACCCTAGCTCCCGAGACCTCTATAAAAGGATGGCCACATACAAGGGTTGAGGTACGTCTAAACTCCTACTGAAACTCTGCAGAAATTATCTCTCAGAAACCCTAGCCACCTCCTTTCTCTCCCTCTTTTACATAAGGCTCCGGCCGCCCGGTTTACCCCATAAACACATATAACTCCGTACCCTAGTTAGCTAGTGTTTTCTTTACAAAACTCTTGAACTAATTTAGGCATCGGAGGGCCTTTGGCCAACACCCCCCGGGTGTGGTCCTCTTATTGTTATTCGTTTTGCAGGGAGAAAGAGAGGCGAAGAAGACGAAGGAATCTTTAGGCGAATATTCCCGTGGGAGGAAATTTGCTCCCACAGTTATTATTTCCCAACTTTCAGATTTCTTTTATTGTTAATTTAATCTTTTCAAATTCATAAATTTTAGATATTTGATAAAATCTATTTTAATTATTAATTAAGAGTTAGTTTAATTACAAATTAGTCAAACAATCTTTGGGGACAACAACCTTGCATGAGCACTTATACTACAATTACCTTGTATTCTTGCAAGTATTTTCAGTGATTTTAACCCTATTTACGCAGGTACTAAAAATCCTATCAGGCACCATTCTGAACTCTTGATAATTTGAAAAGCAATTGTGGCATTCATAGTCGCAGAAGCATGATGTGCCATCCTTTGACAGGACCTGCCCCGAATTTCCTTGGAACCCGGGTCGAATCCCGTCTTATTTCCGAGATCTTATTGATGTCGGGCCCACATACTAAAGAACGAGACTTTCTGTCGAAAGGCAGAGTCTCCCCTGAAATTGGACATTTCCCAAATTTTTCAACCTCTTACAATTGCAATTTATATCCCAACAAGCAGCATGCACAAGTTTAACAAAACGGAAAACTAAACCAAACTTATACTACAAAGGCTCGAGGTTTCGGAAGTTCAGGGCTTGGCTCTACTACTCAACTCAGTCAATTATTGTCTGGGGGGCGCAAAACAGAAAACGTGTGAGTGGAAAAAAACAAAGTATATTTATTGGAAAACAACATACTAACCCCACCGTTTACAACATAATGCTCAAACATGCACTTGACATCATATCTACGTAAGCATTTGAAATCCAAGTATTCTCACTTTCCCAAGAATATATGATACCAACCAAGTCAAAACCTTTTTACTTCAACCCAAAGTTCCCGAAGAAAAGATTCACAACGACATATATAAATATAGTATATATATATATATATATATATATATATATATATATATATATATAGTGTCACACCGACTTGAGTACTGAGGAAACAATCCAACAGGGGGATTGTTTGGCTAGCCCACAGGATTTCAAGTTTTTACTCTGCGTCTAGGGATGAGCGGTCCAACCGGGGGACTAAACTCTATAGCACACAAGCCGGAAGTTCCAACGCCACGTGTGGCCAAAACCAATCACAAAGTCCTATGCGCACAGACAACTTTATCACACGCCGGAATATCTAATGCCACGTGTGATAACTAACAACAAAACCATATATGCCCACACGCCGGAATCATCCAACGCCACGTGTGGGTCCAACAACCAAGGGAGGGTACTTAGAATGGTGCAACCACATATTCACATAACCAATCAAAATAGTACCCCAAACTCATATTTACTTCTCGCCCAAACATATAATCACAAGTAGGTAACTATATCTCCACTTTTATAATCCATATTCAAAATGACCATAATATGCATCGCAATATCTCAGCAAAAATCCATATTCAAACCAACCAAGATCTTCAAAATCGAAATAGTCAAAATTCCACTTTTTAAGCAATATATATATATATCCCATATTTAGAACAATCCATATTTAATGCATATTAATTCAATCGATAAAAACAATGCACTTTCAAAACAAAGTCCACTCACAAGTCGTCCAGCGCTGCTTGACCCTGAGAGAGTCCCGCCCGCTGCGTACGCGTGGTCGGAGTACCTATTTCAGAATATGAGCACGCAATTAATACAAAACGCTATCGAACAAGAATCTTAAAGTTAAAACCCTAATTCTCAAGTTTCAAGTAAGCACGAGAAACGTGACGTTCCTAAGGTCCAACTACGTGTTTCGAACGAAGCGATAGCCTCGGAAGACGCTCGGTCAACTGGGTGGTCAAACTTCCCAAACTGGGTCAATCGGGCCCACGGGACCCACGACCTCCGTTTTACTATCTAAAAGTTCCTACAAGTTCCACAAGGTTTAGGATACACGTCCTGCAAGTTTGGCCCGGATTAGACGGTCGGATCGCTCGCGATCGTGCGATTGGACGGTTATCGTTTAACGAAAACTTTAAGTTATTGAATCGGAATATCCGGGGCTCCGATTCACGATCTGCGAATTCCTACACGATCCTAGGAATGCCTAGATCAACATATGTTAAATTGGAGTCGATCCAAAGGCCCGAACATATCAAACCCGGATAACACCTAATATGCGATATCTGATCCACGAGCAAACGATAACCAAATTCATATCCGAGAACCCGTTGTGCTCGGGATGACATGAGGATGATTTTAGGACTCAAGGACCGGCCAAAAAGTGGCCCACGAGCCGCCACACGATCCGATAGTGCGTGGGTGTCCAAGGCAACTCAGGCGATCGGAAATATCCAAACCGCCGATCAAGACTTATACCTACATGATCACCACATAGAGTGGCGCAACTTTTGTTCTTGGACCTACCCCAAAAAGTCGACGGAAGTGGCCAGAACGGGAGGCCGAAAACATGCTAAACTATTATCGCTTATTTAACTACCAAAACGCAGAAATTTCTCCTAAATACGATAACCAACAGCTAGAACACATTGAAAGGATAGAAAAGCATACCAAATTCGAAGGAAATGGTGGCCGGAGGTGTCCGAACGAGCTCCGGGAAAATTCTCACAAAAACTGTCAAAACCGACCTGTAAATCTCGATTTTTCGGCAACCACAACAGCGGATCGAGGCGGGAATGTGCTGGGACTGGAAGAGGGAAGTGAGGCGGTCCTTTTGGGACCCGTGCCGCCAAGAATGGAGGCCAAAGGTGGCGGCGGTGGCTTGGAGAAACTGCTGGCTGAAGAGAAAAATTCGAAGGGGGGGGCTGTTCTAAGGTTTACGAAACTATCAGATTTCATCCTTAATGTTTTTTTTTGTCATTGGTGGTCCTCAAGGTTAGTATGTGTAATCACAAATGGTCCCTGCCGTTAGGTTCCGTCAAAAACTCTGTTAGTTTGCTGATGTGGCATATATATATATCACAAAACATCCCTAAGATTTACACATCTATCACAAATGGTCCTTGCAAAATTTTTTAATTTTTTTCATTTAAAATTCATAAAATTTTGGTTTTCTTTTTTAAATCTTATGAATTTTAAATTATTTTAAAATATATACTGTATTTTAAATACACATGACACTATATTATTTTAGATGTGGGCTCCACATATATGCCACATCAACAAACTAATGGAGTTTTTAAAAAATAATTTAAAATTCATAAATTAAAAAATTAAAAAAAACCAAGGGTTTAGGGTTTATAGATGGTCCTCAAGGTTAAAATCCTTATATAAATGGTTTTTTCATTTTTAAATTATTTTTAAAAAACTTCATTAGTTTGTTGGTGTGGCATATATGTGGAGCCCACATCTTCAAAAATATAGTGTCATATGTATTTAAAATACAATATATATTTTTAAATAATATAAAAAAGAAAACCAAAATTTTATGAATTTTAAATTAAAAAATTTTAAAAATTCACAAGGACCATTTGTGATAGATGTGTGGACCTCAAGGATGTTTTGTGATATGTATATATGCCACGTTAGCAAACTAACGGAGTTTTTGACGGAACCTAACGGCAGGGACCATTTGTGATCACACATACTAACCTTGAGGACCACCAATGACAAAAAAAAACATTAAGGATGAAATCTGATAGTTTCGTAAACCTGAGGGACCTTTTGTGATAATAAGCCTTCTAATTTATTAAACCCATTTTGCAAAAATTACGGTTATGCCACTTAGTGTTTTTTTATCGTAACTTTCTCATTACAACTCCGATTCGAGCCCACTACTTGTCTACGGACTCATCTCGGTACGATCTATGTAAAAATACTACTCACTACCCCAAAATCCTTCCGGATTAAAAGTGACCAAATTACCCCTACCCCGAGGGAAAATTGTAAATTCATACTTAAATAAATAAATTAATTTAAATGAAGAATTAAGTTAGGGTCGGGGTGTTACAACCCACCCCCCTTATAAAAATTTCTTCCTCGAAATTCACGTACCTGTCAGTTGAAGAGATAAGGGTACTTGGCCCGCATCTGCGCCTCAGGCTCCCAAGTAGCTTCTTCAACAATATGACTCCTCCATAACACCTTCACTACTGGAATGGATCTAGAGCGTAACACATGTTCCTTTCTATCCATAATTTGTACTGGTTGCTCCTCATACAACAAATCTTCTCTCAATTCCACGGGTTGATGTTCCAGGATATGAGAAGGATCAGGCACGTACTTCCGCAACATGGATATATGAAACACGTCATGGATCCGAGATAATTCTGAAGGTAAGGCAAGTCTGTAGGCAACAGGTTCAATGAGTTCCGTGATTTCATATGGTTCGATATAACAAGGGCTTAACTTCCCACGTTTACCAAATCTCATCACACCCTTCCAAGGAGATAGCTTCAAGAATACCCAATCCTCAACTGCAAACTCAAGATCCTTGGACCTGTTGTCTGCATAACTCTTTTGTCTATCTTGTGCGATTTTCAACTTTTCTCAGATCATCTTCACCTTCTCGGTTGTCGCTTGGATACTTTCCACTTGCTCTAATTTCCTGTCACCCACTTTATTCCAACAAATAGGAGTTCTACACTGCCTCCCATATAAAGCTTCATACGAAGCCATCTCAATGCTCGAATGATAACTGTTATTATATGCAAACTCCACCAAGGCAAGGTGAGTCCACCATGTTGACTCATTCCCAATTCTACTCCATCTTGTTGACTCATTCCCAATTCTACTCCATCCTTCCGCAGTTCCACCAATAACGGAAGATAGGCCATTTTGAGATGAGCTAGGTTTCCACTAAACTTCCTACTCAAAGCATCGGCTACCACATTGGCTCGACCAGGATGATACTCAATCGTGCAATCATAGTCCCTAATCAACTCTAGCCAACGTCATTGTCTCAAATTCAACTCCTTCTGCTGATATCACATCTCCAAGGAAGTCCACTCTATCCAACCAAAACTGACACTTACTGAACTTCGCATAAAGCTGCTTCCTTCTCAAAGTCTTCAACACCAACCTCAGATGCTTCTTATGACCCTCCAAAGTTCTGGAATAAACCAAGATGTTGTCTATGAATACAATCACAAAGCGATCTAAGTAAGGTCGGAACACTCTGTTCATGAGATCCATAAACGTTGCTTCGGCATTTGTCAATCAAAAAGGCATCACTAAAAACTCATAATGGCCGTAACGAGTCCCGAATGCCGTCTTGGGAATATCCTATTCTCTGACTCTGAGTTGATGGTATCCCGATCTCATATCAATCTTAGAGAAATACTTGGCACCCTTCAATTGATCTAACAAATCATCAATTCGAGGCAAAGGATATCGATTACGCACTGTCACCTTGTTCAACTACCTGTAATCGATACATAGTCTCATGGTTCCATCCTTCCTCTTCACAAACAACACCGGTGCACCCCAAGGGGAAACAATGGGTCGGATGAATCCAAGATCAACCAATTCTTGCAATTGAGTCTTCAACTCCCGTAACTCTGCTGGTGCCATCTTATAAGGAGCTTGGTAAATTGGATTCGTGCCTGCAATAGTTCAATAGTGAACTTGGTTTCTCTCTAAGGAGGCAAACCAGGAAGATCATCCGAAGACATCCGGGAAATCTTGAACAATAGGATCATCTTCCAAATTCAGAGTGACCTCACGAGGATCATCTTCCAAATTCAGAGTAACATCCCTTCTTAAGTAACTTTTTCACCCTTATGGCGGAATGAGACACAACGAGAGAACTCTACGCTCTCCGCAGAATACGACTTCGGGTTGTCTCGGACTTCTAAATATCACCTCTTTTCGGAAACAATCCATGGATGCACGATGCTTATCTAACCAATCCATTCCCAAGATGATGTCCAAATCAACCAAGTCTAAGGGAATCAAATCAGCTTCTAACATTGCATCACCCACTTGGACATAACAGTCTCTGAAAACCATGTCCGCAAACAGGACATCCCCCGTAGGTAAAAAGATACTAAAACTTCCTACCATGGGTGTAGGTCTAACACGGGCATATGGTACGAAACTACGTGCAATGAACAAATGTGTGGCCCCGGGATCTATCAGAACATGAGCAAAGTAACCAAAAATAGGGACCATACCAGTGATTACGTCAGGTGTAGCATGTGCCTCTTGCTGAGTCATCGAAAATACACGAACCTACGTAGTAGAACGCCCAGACTGGCCCTTATGATGTCTACTACATCTGCCCCGGGAGGTAGAATATACTCCACTGCTTGATGATGAACCCGCTGCAGAAGAAGAGGCACCACTCTGAGTTTGACCTTGGCCTCAACTGCCTTGCCCCTGCTGGGCCCCAGTCCCCTAAACTACTGAACCTCTCAGATAAGGAAAAGGACAATTCCACTTTATATGCCCCACTTGCCCACAAGTATAATATGTCAGACCGCTACCTTGGTCATGCCCTCTACTCTGGGTGAAATTAGGACAATCCCTCATAAAATGTCCGTACTACCCATAGACTGCTGTCCTGAGTACTGATTCCAAACGGACCGAGAACCAGATCTCACACTACTCGAGCTGGACCCATGTCCTCCAGACCAACCACTGCTTGTAGAACTAGAACTGGATCCTCCCCTCTTTGATGGACCTTGACTCGGCCCACCAAAGCCTGATGCGTCTCTGCAATGCCTACCAGCAACCATACTATTTTTCTTTGCCACTCTATTAGCTGCTTGGGCCAATGCCCTCATAGTGGGATATGTGTTTGCAGTGACCACTACCTGAATATCTAACCATAGACTCTCTTCACAATGTCTACACTTCTCTTTCTCACTAGGTATCAGCTCAGGTGAAAATCTGGACAGTTCATTGAATGTGTGCTCATACTCCAGCACTGACATCGATCCCTACTTCAGATTCAGGAACTCGGACTTCTTTGCATTCCGGTATGAATGCGGGTAAAACTGCTCAAAAAAGATGCACTGAAATTCTTGCCAATTAATGACAACAGGATCAGCATAACCTCTCCTGACAATCTTCCACCAATGATAGGCGTTCCCCTTCAGAAAGAAGGCGGCCAACCGAACCCTATCTCCATCCGGACACTATAAGACCTCAAATATCCGCACAATTTCTGTGAGCCAAGTCTCGACTTCAGCAGGGTCCGCACTACCTCAGAACTCCTTTGCTCCCATCTCCTTTACCCTTTTTATGTCGGAGCCCTCCGTGTTACTTCTCCCTTGCAAAGCCGTAGTCATAGTTCGAGTGAATTGGTCGAGTACATGTTGTAAATCCAGCTCGTTCTCTCCAGCATACTCTAAGACCGCGGTGGTGGTGACGGATGTGGAGATGGAGGTGGAGGATTTGGCCCCCATCTCAGAACGCAGCCTCTCATCTTAACACATCGAGGAGGCATGATTCTATACGATGGAACTAGAGAATCGTTAGTTTCAACAACACAAAAGAAGCATGAAAGTCGAAGGAAATGAACCTAATACTCTGATACCAAGTTCACAGGACCCGCCCCGAATTTCCTCGTAACTCGGGACGAATCCCGTCTTATTTCTGACATCTTACTGATGTCGGGCCCACATAATAAAGAACGAGACTTTCTACCGAAATTTCGGCAGTCTCCCCTGAAAATTGGACATTTCCCAAAATTTTCAACCTGTTAAAATTGCAATTTATATCCCAACAAGCAGCATGCACAAGTTAACTTTCAAATAGTTTACAATCTAGGCCTATGGGTCAACCGGACCCACAACCTCCGTTTTACTATTTGAAAGTTCCTATGGGTTCCACAAGGTTTATGATACACATCCTGCAAGTTTAGTCCAGATCAGACGGTCGGATCGCTCGCAATCATACGATTGGACGGTTATCGTTTAATAGAAACTTTAAGTTATTGAATTGGAATATCCGGGCCTTCAATTCACGATCCGCGAATTCCTACACAATCCTAGGAATGCCTAGATCAACATACATTAAATTGGAGTCGATCCAACGGGCCGAACATATCAACTCCGGATAACGTCTAATATGCGATATCTGATCGACGAGCAAACGATAACCAAATTCATATCTGAGCATACCGTCGTGCTCGGGACGACATGAGGATGATTTTAGGACTCAAAGACCAGCGCGTGGGTGTCCAAAGCGACTTCGGCGATAGGAAAATATCCAAACCGCTAGTTAAGACTTATACCTACATGATTACTACATAGAGTAGAGCAACTTTTGTTCTTGGACCTACCCTAAAAAGTCGACGGAAGTTTCCGGAATCAGAGGCCAAAAACATGCCAAACTATTATCACTTATTTAACTACCAAAACGCAGAAATTTCTCCTAAATACCACAACCAGCAACTAGAACACATTGAAAGGATAGTAAAGAATACCAAATTCGAAGAAAATGGTGGCCGGAGGTGTCCGAACGAGCTCCAGGAAAATTCTCACAAAAACTGTCAAAACAGGCCTGTAAATCTCGATTTTCCGGAGACCACGACGGCGGATCGAGGCGGGAATGGGCTGGGACTAGAAGAGGGAAGTGACAATGGCAACCAAAGGTGGCTTGGAGAAGCTGCCGGCTAGAGAGAAAAATTCGAAGGGGGGGTCTGCTCGGGAGAGAGAGAGAGAGAGAGAGAGAGAGAGATTCTGATTTATTAAACTCATTTCACAAAAGTTATGGTTATGCCACTGAGTGTTTTTTTATCGTAACTTTCTCGTTACAATACCACTCACTACCCCAAAATCCTTATGGATTGAAAAGTTACCAAATTACCCCTACCCCAAGGGCAAAATTGTAAATTCATACTTAAATTAATTAATTAATTTAAAAGGAGAATTAAGTTAGGGTCGGGGTGTTACATCCTCAATAGCATAACTGCATGAATATGGAGGAACCTGAAACCATGTAATTGTTAATTTGAATATTTGGAAATCCCCACTTCTATTATTGATGACAAGAAAAATCTTTAAAAACTTAAATATCATGCTGTCTAGATAGTTTGATAACATTAATTGCTACCTTAACCTTTGGTAATTCATGATGCATGGGCAAGAGAGGGCTCTTCCCTTCCTTGTTCTGGTATTGTAATGATGTCGATTTCTGCAAAATTCTTTGCAACCTTTTTCGCCTAGTGCTCCAGACGTTCTTCATAACATTGTCTCTTGTCCCTGGCAGATAGGTTGCGATTTAGTGCCAAACCAGAAGTTCGACTACCTTTACTACCAAATCATTCGACAAGAGTAGGCCCAAGCCACATACATGCCTGGAGCTTGATGAGCAAATTGTGGTGTGGATGGGTACAACGGTTCATAAGGCCCATTCAGGGTTCAAAAGGTGGAGGTTTTGGGCTGCTTGGAGGCACCAAAATTCAAGCCCACTTTCTTGAGCCCAACTACATGTGTAAGCAAAGAGAGAATTCCATCACCCCAACCAGAAT
The DNA here is from genome assembly GCF_002207925.1 of Prunus avium. Next base: position 41,965 of record NW_018921582.1, on the reverse strand, counting down.
CCCTAAAATATCGTTCACTTAGATACATAGGTTGTTGGAAGCTCACGTCTTTCTCCCATTTGACCAACGCCTTCTCCCAAAATTTCCACTATAAGCTATCGCAAGAAAATAATGAGAGTAAGAGAAAGAGAGCACTTCCAAGAATGGAGGTTGTTGCAAGGCTTATCTGCAAGAAGGCTTTGGGGTATCAAAATGTTTTGCCTCAACAACCATGGACTCAGTTGATTTTAGGGAATTTCACTGATAAGGGCCAAATTGGAGAAAATGAAGGGAAATAGGAGAGATGACTTGGCTAAAAAAAGAAAGAATTGTCTAGGGTTTAAAGGTTTACAGCACCTCTAACGTAGGCCATGGGTTAACCATTAGAACTAACAAGATCAGAACAGTAAGCATATACTCTCCCACTGTTAGAAGCATCAGATTCAAGCCTCGGTTATTCCATCTTCTTCTTCTATCTCCCAAAAACCCTCATTCCAAACATGAAACACCCATTTTCTCTTATGAAGTATCTTGTTCTAGCATCACAAGCCTTTGCAGTAGAGCAAACATCTCCTCCAACTGCTGGAAACATAAAAAGCTCAAGCCTTAGTCTTTCCTTTCTGCCCATTTTCTATTAGAACACCATTTCAAGCCCTAAACACCACCCAAGGCCTTTCTACAAGTCAGCATCCTGAGATTGAATCTACTAGGCCCCATCACCACAATTAACCATAAGCCCAAACAAAACCCACAAACCCAACATGACTTAAATCCTAAAGCAATCCATGACCTAAATGAACCCTACCATCACCACCTGAAGAAGTGCCGTCACGGGCACACCCACCACCGCATCCATAACCTATATGGGAAAAATATGATTTCTAGCGATCTCCCTGCAAATAAGAGCAACAAATAAATGAAAACAACAACCTTGCCAAAGAAAAATTGGGTGATTTGTAGCAACCTCCAGCAAAGACGGTGTAGAACCAAATTTAGAGAACATGAGCGATGTTAGCTAGAGAATGAGTTTTGGGGTGATGAGGAACTTCAATATGAACATGGCTTAGAAGAAATCACCACAAAGGGCTTCTTATTCAAAACGTCAGAGTGGACTTATTCACTGGACCAAAAAAAGAAAAAGATGAGAAGATAGGAGGGGGAGGAGGGCAGTCACGCTTCTTCCTCCCCGCTATTTGGAGTTTTCCTTTGGGACTCACAGCAGCAGAGAGCGGCTAGGGTTAATTCTTGTTTAATTTGAATGTGTGATATTGATTAACAGTCTTACGCAACTTTATTTTATAGTGATTAAAAAACTTTAACAATAAACATATTGTAAATGGCCTATTTTTGTTTTGGGCTAGGTGAATGATTTTTAAATTTTGTTTTGTTCACGGTTAATGGGTAAACTCATGTGCTACATGCATGATTAATATGAGAGTTCCGAGTGAATAGAACATAGATGAATAGTATCTTGAGTGAATTATACTCGAAATAGTAACTATAATGGAGGAGAAGGGAGGCAGAGAGGGAATTTTTTACAAGACCTGACCCAAATTCCCCTTTGGAATCCGAGTTGAACCCTGTGCGTGTCCGACACCTGGCAGGTGCTGGCACAAATGACTTATTTGCCCTTCTACTCAAAATTCAATCTATTTCAAGTTTTACTTCTGCCGAAAATTCGGCAGAGTCTCCCTTATAAACTGAACATTCCCAAAATTTCCTCCTGTCAACAAACAGTTATATAACCCAAGCATTCAGCATGTATCGAATTATATCCAAGAAATCAAGCATCATAACATTCTGGCCTCAGGCCTCAATAAATTGAATAAATCATTCTGTTAACAACATTCAATTCAATTTCTTAGAACATCCCCAGAACAATGTTAGATTTCATAATAACTTAACTGAACTACCTTTTAATTACTTGATCTCGTGGCTGCACCTAGAACCCTAGGTTGCTTACGTACCCTTAACAAGGGATCAAGCCACACGTAGTTCTTCCATGCAATTGTGAAACCACTCTAGTTCTCATATTTCATCTAAACTCCCCATTTTCCAAGCTCCTTGCATTTCCCACATGGCAATATATATAAATAAATAAAAGAATAAAAACAATTAAATTCAGGTAATCACGCTTGGAAAGCCATAACCATCAATTCCTCGTGTCACCATTGGTGACACGTTCTCGCAGGTCTCGGTAACACAAAATCGACCCGAGCCGCAATCCTCGCAGGATTCAGGGGACGTTTAGTGAACCTGATCTGCAATTCTCGCTCCACACGGTCCGGATATCCCTAAGACTCGTAGGGCAAAGTCAAACATGCTGACTTAACCAAAGGCAGCCAATTTATCTGAACGCAACAGAAATACCTAAGGCAACATTTATTATATTTGGGTACCTAGAGTGGTTTTAAGAAAATATAAGTTTCTGGAAGGTTTGGAATAAATAAAATGAATTCTTTTTATCTTAAAACTCTGCTGCCATCCCATCTAATAGTTCTTCGAAATTCTTATTTTCCATATTCTTTAAGCATTCTCAACTCGGCAGCATATAAATAAAATATTTAACCTCAGCAAAATATGCTAGAAAAACTCGAGCTATTTAATACCTATTCAAGATCAAAAAATGAAATTAAACTGCATAAATTCATTTATGAAAACAAAAGTCCGCCCACTAAACTTCCTCTAACTCATGAATCCGTTAGTGCACTATTGGCTTAAATTATATATGTATATCAAATAATAATAAAAAATACAGATAAACGAATATAATAAAATAAAATAAACTAAAATAAAATAAATTAAAAACTAACAAGCTCCAAAGACATTTGTATCATTGCATCGAAACTCACGTAAGGCTCATATAAAAAAAAAAATTATATATATATATCAACAACTTGATTAGAATCTATATATATATATATATATATATATATTTCCAACTATCACTTGTAAAACAAATGTGTCACTTAAGAAAATATAGTAACCGTATAAAATCCTCAATTTTAATTTAAAAGCATTTCAAAACTTAAATTCTTTCCACCTAGGCGTACCCCCATCCCTGATCTGTCAATTCCGTTATTACCGTCAATTCCATCCTCGCAGGCCTCGGAAACCTAAAGTTAGCCAAGCCGCATTCCTCGCAGGCCTCGGAGACACCAAGTCCACTCGAGCCGCATTCTTCGCAGGTCTCGGAGACACCAAATCACCCGAGTCGCATTCCTCGCACCACACGGTTCAAGCGTCCCCGAAACTCGTAGGGCATTATCAGAAATAACCAAATTGTTCCAAGGCCACTGGGGGGTACTCCTATGGTGGGTTTGAAACTCATATATCGAAATTTATCACAAACTTTACCCTTTGTTCCTCAAATTTATTTTCAGCTACTGAGTCTATGGATCAATTACAGATATGCACTTAAACATTTAGCTAGTTTGTTAATCACATTGGACTCTGATTAGCATACCATTTCAGTACTTTAACTATAATCTCTTAGCAACAAATAACTATGCGAATAATCCAATAGGTGACTAAATAATACAGACAAGTAAATAACTAATCACTACTCCTAGAGATTTCATCAAATCCCATTATGTATACTCATCCCATAATCATATAAATTCAGGAAAACAATGCCATGTTAAAACCAACGAACACTAGTACGTACATAAACTTCCTAAGAATCTCAAACAACTCCTGTAGAACACAACATACTTATTTAATCTGGAAACCTTGACCCCCGGCTCCTGAAAGTGCGTGTACTAGTGTAATGTCATTCCCATGCTCACAAAAGCTTTTCCAATAATTAGAACGGTCAAAAAGAGACCCGGGACTAAAAAGCAATAAAGTCCCAAAAAGTCAACCCGGGACACCGTGGGGTCCATGACCTCAACATTCCGATCCGAGAGTTCCTAGAAGTCCCAATTTTGCCTAGGACAAATGTCTCGAAAGTTTGACCTTGATCGGACGGTCGGATTGCTCACGATCGCACGACTATACGATTCCTGTAAACCTAACCTTAGGGTTCGCGATTTCAGAGTATCCGGGACTCCGATTTACGATCCGTCGAATCCTATACGATCCTAGAATTATCTAGATCAACATATATTAAATTCAAGATGATCCAACGGTTCAAACCTATCGAACCTGAATAATGCACAATAGGCGACATCTGTTCGAGACTCAAACGACATCCGAATTGGAATCAGAGCACACCTACGCGCTTGTGACAACTACAGAATCGCATTGGAATACAATGCCCCTGTGCTATAGTACCCACGCTTCGACACACGCGAGGGTAGCTCGCGGGTATCCTAAGCGATAGCGACTGCCAGAAAAACCTCAAAATTGAGGGCCAAGATTCCTACCCTAGGTTCAGGGCATCAATTGGAACCACTTTTGTTTTTGGACCAACCCTAAAAAATGGCCCAAAGTGGCCGGAATTTCAATTCAAAAACCGGTCAACCTTTCGGTTACAAATCAAGTTACCTACGCTAGGAATTGATCAAATCCTACCCAACCATCAGCTAGAGCACGAAAAATAGGTGAGAAACAATACCTCACTCGACTGGATTGGTGGCCGGAGAAGGGAGAGCGACAGCGGCGAAATTTCGAGCAAAAACCGGCCTTTCCTCTTGATTTTCCGGCGGCTAGAGCTGCCGTTGGCGGCGAGGGTGGCTTGGGTTGTGACGGCGGGACCTGGGCGGTCGCTTTGGGACCTGTCCCAGCTCCGGTGTAGGGCTATGGTAGACGTCGCTGCCGAAACAAACCAAGGGGCTCTCGACGGAGAGAGAGAGAGAGAGAGAGAGAGAGAGAGAGAGAGAGAGAGAGAAGAAAGTCAATTTTTAAAAATCTGATTTTCGAAATTACCATTTTGCCCCTCAATGCATTTTAATCGCATTTTCTTTGTCATAACTCCGATTCGAGCCCACTACGTGTCTACGGACTCCGTTCGACACGATCTACGCAACTATACAATTGAAATTTCCAAATTCCTTCCCGGTCAAAAAGTCAACATTTTCCCTAATAATTTATTCTAAGGGCAAAATTGTCTTTTTCTCTAATAATTTAATAATTAAAAATTAATTAAGGTTTGGGTTATTACAATTTTGATTTGAATGTTTTGGTGTGAAGATGAAGGAATCAAGGGGGGTATTTATAGAATTCACCGACGGCCCGAATCGATTTGAATATTTAATTCGAATGCCGAGTTCTTTTATCAGGTGTAAGGAGGTACATGACAGCTTTAAGATGGATGGTCTAGATGCATTCCCAACAACCAACCTAAAGGCCTAAATCAAGTCAAAAGTCTTTTATTTGATCTACGGTCCAGATTTGATTAGATTCAAATCAATGGCTTAGATGAGACAAGCTCACGGAAATGTGTTATACACCCTAGTCAACCTACGAATAGTAGTTTGAGTCAAAGTCTTCATTTCCGTCCAACCAATCTAGTGTTGACATGTGGCCACGTGATATGTTCCAACCAACCATAAAATGCCACGTGTCAAATCTATTTGCTTTTCCTATTTTCCAACTTTGAAAATTCACTAGAAATACTTCCGAGTTCAGAAAAATACCACAAGGTCGTATCGAACGTTAACTATTTTTCAATGAAGTCAAAACACCAAAATTCTAACTTCAAATCTTCGGAATTAAGTTATTCTCAAACATAATTGCAATATTTACTTAAAAAAATCTTGTCATTTACCTCAAAATGGACAATGCAATATTTATTCTGAGCGCAATAATATTATGAAATTTTTCCTGGGCTCACAAATTAGTAGTCTTGCGGAAAAAAAAAATTAAATCTAAATCTCATCAAAAATAAACTTTTGTTGAAATTAGCCCAAAATTGTGACCTGAACACTTTCCCAAGGCCCATATAATTGTCGGGAGGACTCGGCAAAAACAAAGAAGCGTTGGAGTTGGTTCAGCCGCCATAAATTAACTGTTTTTCAAAAACTGAAAAGAAAAACATCGAACTCAAACATCGGATCGATTCCCTCAAGTTCAAGACATGACATCATTCGTCCTACACGGCCTCCCCGATGATCTTCGTTCTACGGGTGGATCAATTTGGGTATGTCAAATGTGCCCAGTTGTTATTCGATCAAATGCCAAGCCCAGATTTTTATTTGGGAGGAAAGTGATGCTAAGGTGGTATTGTGTGCACCACTTGTATGACAATATGCGTCAGAGAGCATGACAATAAGTTCCAAGAGGCTCGGACTCAATTACAATACTTCAGTTAAGGGAGGAGGGTGCACTGCCGGATTGTTCAGGTGGCGAGGCCTGAGAGCTTTTGTTGGCGAGGCCACATTTTATGGTGAGGGAGGGTGATGCCTCTGGCACAACCACAATGCGTAAGTTACCAAGTTCCAAGTCTTTTTCTTGTTCTATTTTTTTCATTTTCTCTTTCTGTATTTCTTCAGTTTTGGGGTAATTAATTTCATGTGTTCGACTTAAAAACTTTAGTATAATTTGAGCTTGTGAGTAAAACCCAAAATGCACACAAGGGCTTATAGTTGTTCAAACTGTAAATTTCAACCATGAATTGATGTTAAGTCACACAGGGTTCCTTTTTAACTTTATATGTATGCATAGCTGTAAGGTGGATTTTGTAGCTGAGAATTTATTAAAAAGGACTCAGGTGTTTATTAGCTGCCATTGTTTGAAGAATGGTGAAATTGTGGACCCTCTGCATCTCCGTAGTTTGATGGTTTGTGTGGTTAATGATTAAACTCTGTATGATAGGATGTTGGTTGCCTTTAATCCTGGAATGGATGGTGATAGTAAGTTCAATTTTCATTTCTAGATATACGTTTTCGCTTGAACATCACAAGGAAAATATGCATTAGGAAAACCTAACCTTCAAAGCATATATGTGGAAATTCATAAGTAACTGATAGAATTGCATAGGATTGTGACGGCGACGGCTGAACCCTAGTTTCTCTCTATATTGTTAATTTTAAAAACGTTTTTATTCTCTGCTATTATTACTTGGTGAAATTGTGGACCCTCTGCATCTCCGTAGTTTGATGGTTTGTGTGGTTAATGATTAAACTCTGTATGATAGGATGTTGGTTGCCTTTAATCCTGGAATGGATGGTGATAGTAAGTTCAATTTTCATTTCCACTAATTTAATGTTTATTTTCAGTTTTTGGAGTTCGAATTGAAGTTACTGTGCAACGGCAGCAATCTAACATGTTCCATACTACCTTGCAATGCAGCAATGGAGATGACCCCTGTTCTAATTTGGCAGAACGGTAGGACACCAGACGTATATAGGAAATATTGGAGCGAACCATCAAAAGGTCCTTCCAAGAAGAACTTGGATCGAGAGCCTACTTATAGTGCTTGAGACATGCTTTCTGGTGAGGGGTTAATTCTCATAAATACAAGATTCACATGTACGTTGTTTAAAAAATAAAAACTTCTAAAAGTTCAATTGGACTCCTTTCAAATGCAGGGATGATGGAAAATTTGCAATATGTGTAGTAATGTATATTGTTTCGAATAGGAGCAGTTTATGTATAATACGTAAATATAAGACCTGTAGGATGAGAACTAAATACATTTGAAATGAATCTGAATATACTTATGCTGAGATTTGATGCCTTTGACGTCTTTTTTTACGACATTTTTTCAATTGTTCTACATGAGAGAAAGATGCGAAGAAATGGAACAGAGAGATCTTTGTTGTTTCTGCATTTGACTGATGTAAATAGTCATGTTTATTCGGATTGTTTGGTTGAAGTTGAGCAATACCGAAGTTTCATTTAAAAAAAGAAAACCTAAGACCACAGCTACATCTAAAAGTATTCTATTACTCCCTCTTTCTTCGTAACAATATGAATGTGTAAATCAGATAAGTAGGTCAACATACATGGGCTGATTGTTTGAGGAAAAACTGAATTGTAGAAAGAAAGAAAATAGCACAATTTGTTTTTTCATAGCGAATTATTCCTGTGTTAGAGAAATAATAGGAAATAAAGCGGTTTTATTTTTTTGGTTTTCTTGAAGAAGTTATTCTTTTGTTTTTTCTTTGTTCCTTTGCTTTACCATCATTATTGAGGATTCAGATGAAGGCGATGCTGTAGAGGATTCCATTCCCTTGGATAATGGCGTGCCCATTGACTTTGGCGCTATTGAGGTTGTCCAGTGCCTCATGGCACATCACAATGCTTTTTTCACAGATGCCTACGAAACGATCTGTAGATGACACACATTGCTTGTTTCCTCATACAGCATGGGACTAATTGAGTTGGACAGTCCAACTGATAATGTTTCCAGAATGAAATCAGATCTGGTTGAGATGACGATTACACATTAGAAGATGTTATGACCTTTTCCAATCCTTTTGATTTGGGCTCATTTGTTGTCCTTGAAAACCCTAATGTGTATTTTCCTACTAATCTCGTGTTTAGCTCCACCTAGATATTTATCACATTTGTTGTTAAAATTCCGTTCCCTCGAATTAGTTTTTTGTTTGATGCATTGAAACTGTTGCTGTGGGGAAGCTTTCATTGAGTCTCACTTGTTTTAGCAAAGAAAGTGTACCTGTGTTTGGCACTCAGCTTTACCTTGCTATCAAGAATCTTTTACCATTCTCACATTTTATATCCATAACAATGGATTTTCTCAACACTGCTTCTCCTGCACCAAGAAAGGAGTATGAGACAAACACAGGTGATCGGATTTCTAATTCCTTAACCGAGTACAATTTTCCTTTCAGTAGTAATTTTTCTATTTCAAAGTATCAATTTGGTTATAGTTTTTAACTCTTCACATAGCTCCAGGCTGACAACTGGAGCTCTGCAGCTGGCTGAGGGTTCACACTTGATCTTTGCTGAGACCTAGTTGGAAGCTGGGACTCTCAACTCTGTCGGGGTTGAAAATGCAAGAGTGCTAAAAACTCTAATGGAGTTGCAAAAGGTGATTTTTCTGTTAAATTAGAAAACTCTGCCTGGTTTGATCCTTACTAGTAGACAATGCATTCCTGAGAATTTTAAAAAAATTTGTGCTTCATGAGATTATTATGTCATTGATAGCAGAGTATTGCGCTAAGGCACTTGATAGATTTTAATTTGTCTGTTTCTGGTGAAATATGGTTTTAAGTTCTATAAACAATGCATGAATGGTAAAAGATTCTTGATAGCGAGGAAGCTGACGTCCAAGTGCTTATTCTTTCAGAAGGTAAATCAAACATTTTGCATGTTGCTGTAGTGTTAAGTTCCCACCCTTGTTCAATTGGTTCCTCTGAAGTTGCTGCAGAAGCACTAGAGGTTTGGTGATGGTACTTGGCTACTCTTAGATCATTGCCGCATTCTATTGAGTCAGAAATGCAGAAGGTAAGAGTTAGCTTGACATCAACAATTAACCTCTTAAACTGAGTAGAACTGTCATGGTCTGATACCTTACAGGTGATACAACATGACTTGGTTGCTGCAAGGCAAGAAGACAGGAAACTGCGCCACTGCAGGTTAGGGACTTGAAGATTTTCCTAGGTCAATTTTACTCAGAGCATCAACTGCTTTTATGTTATTACGTACTAACTCAAAACACTGAATTTATTTCAGGCCAACTATTATGCAAATCCCAAACACTACAACCCTGTTTTCCGTGAAATAAATTGCCCCTTATGCATCTGTAATTGGTATGCTTTACACGCTGCTATCAACTTTTTCAGGCAAAACAGTAGGGTTAATGACATTTACTGAGTGTTTTACTTGGAATATAAATTAAGAAGGATTCTGGAAATATTACGGTTATCCATTTCATCTTTTCGTAATGATAATTTTATTTTTCACAAATTTTCGGCTGGCAGTGAATTGCATGTATTGGGATAAAAGATTTCCTCGCACAGAAATAAGAGCAGGGCATTCTTCCTTCCTGATATAGCCTATTCCTTTTTCTCTCACACTCACAAGGCTCAGAAGGAAAACATGCCACTTCTAGACAAGGTCTAGTCTTATTTTGCATTTGCAGATTTTATGAGCACGGCAGTGATTGATAAATACCTGTTTTGCTTCATTGCCAGTTTATCATTGTTGGGATCTCTGATGTCAGATTAAGTTATAGAGGCCAATGAAGTTAGCAATCAAAGCACATATTACTGGTATAAAAATAAAACGACAGAAACCATTAACTGTGATAAAGGACAGCATTCAAGATACAAAAATTTGGCACCCATTCTGTAATTCCAGAAAATAATGATGTCTTCCAATATTCTTAAAAAACAGAAACTCGCGAAAACAAAAGTACCACAATGCGCTAAAATCAAAAGGATAAAACAAAAACAAAAACAAAAAATATCCCCAAATCCACGGCAAGAAAAGGCACATCTTCAAGTTGAGTGGAAGGGAGGCTAGCTATACCATGATCTGCATAAAACAAAAGAATTAAACAAGTCAATAGAAGGATGAAAGCCCAAGAGTGACTAATTACGAGGATAAAAGCCCAAAGAAAAGAGTCTTCTATTCACATAGAATAGATTTTACCTTCATATGATGGCATGAATCTTCTCCAAGAAATCAGGGTACAACCTTTTGACCTCAGCGTAGGCAGCATCAAGGGTAAAATCACGACGATTATCATCTTCATATACATCTTTCAAAAATTCTAGAAGGTCCCATACACATTCACCGTCATATTTCGAATTGAAAATTTTATAAACCTTTTGGAACTCACGAACCATATCTTTCCTATTCCATCCCCTATACTTATAGAATGCCCTAACATCTAATCTTCTCTTGAACTTGCTTTCATTTGCAGAGTCATGTATACTGTAAAAACACTTCATTCTTTCTGTTGGAGTTAATAAAAAGGGATGGCTTGCTAGTTTCTCGATAAATATATGGTACCTGGAAACAAAAGCAACAAAAATTCAACACTGAGGTTTGTAAGCCAAATTAAGTAAAATACATTATACCTTTTCATGTAGAAAAGAAAAAAGAAAAAAAAAAATTCAAGTACACTAAACTTACGGATATTCTTCTTTGTCAAAGAAATCAAAGAAAGAATCACGATCAACCCAAGAATCTTCTGGCAACATTATTTTTTCCTTTAACATGTCCCTAAATGCTTTTAAGTCATTCATTCTCAACACATTTACTTGTGAAGGAGGATCTTCGAGATCTTCAAAACTACTTTTGATGTTAATAATCTTGATTCGACCGGAAACAACAACATAATTGTCACTTTCATTCAAACCCTTATGAAACAACTTGTAAGAATGTATACGCTTTATCGTTCGTAAAAGGTCCCTGCACAAATAGATTTGAAAATTTTATGTCAATATTAATTATTATAGGATACATTATATATGTGAGCATGAATATATTTTACCTTATCGAATCGCGCCACCAAAAAGATAGAATACGAGAATCGCCATTGACAAAATCCTCAACATCAATATTTATTTCACTTAGAAGATGATTGAATTTTTCGTAGCACAAAATCCAAATATTTTGTGGTTCATAATAGGTGAGGAAGTGAGGTTTCAAGACACCCACACGCTCATAATTTGCTAACTTGGAAGTTAGGGTAAATATCTTCTTTGCTAAGTCCTCTTCCGATTTTTCGAATTTAAAAAATCGAGCTTCTCCTTCTTTGCCATTTTTAAAATAGATTTTTCCGGTAGAGTAGATCTGGGATGGGTCGTAATTAAACTCGTATTGTATGATAATTCCATCATTCTTCTGCAAAATAAATAACCACAACATCATATTTGTAGCTTTACGCACATCACATGAACATAATCGATGGAACACAAAATAGAATAACATAAAATAAAAATAGGAACGTAGTCAAAACATACCACCACCAAATCCTTGTCGGGGTTGAGTTTATGTTTTTGTTCCTTTTGTATTCCATCAACTGAAACTTGTTGCTTTCCCATCCCAAATAAACGATTGCAGTATCCTCCAATATGAAAACACTCTTTTGCTATTAAAAACTGTGTCTTTGCTCTTCTCTCTAACTCTCTCGACGATTTTGTTCTTTTTATAGAGAATTGAATACCTAGGGTTTAAATCTATATTAATTAGGAATCCTAATTCTAATTTTCAAAAAAAAAAAAAAAAAAGGAATCCTAATTCTAATATAGGAAATTACGGCATAATCAGGAAATTGAGTCCAACTTTCCTGTTTTCCTTTTCCCTGTACCCACCCTGTTTTCCTCTTATTTTTCTAACACGCGTCCTGTTAACTAACAGAAAGGTTAACTGTGTTTTATATGTCAATTTTATTAAAATTTTATCAAATAATTCGTTCATCTTCATCTTTCCTTTTATATATAAAAAAAAAATCGTTCATCTTCTCTGCAACCCTCCGCAAACAGCACACCTCAGCGACAGCCCCCTCTGCTCGTCACTCCCCCAAGCCTCCCTTTCTCTCTCTTTGAATTTCTGCACCATATCAAGATAGTCTGAACTCAACCCGACCTCTTCTCCCACTTCGAATGCATCATCAACTATTGCCATAGCTCTCTCTATTCCTTTTGGATTTTTAGTGTCTTTAAACTTGTTTCTTTGATCGGTCGATCATCAACGTGACAAAGTCTGAACAATCGCGCCTCGAGATCACTACGAGAAAACGAAATTTAAAGTTTTTTATACCAAAAATTAAAAAATTAAAATAGTTCTAAGTTCTCACAACGTTTTGGGGTTTTTGTTTTGGGATTTAGTAGTGAGAGAGTCGAGAGTGTGATGACGAAAGGTGCGCGCTTCTTGTTCCAAATTTGTTTCCTCTCAAAACCTTCATATTCAGATCTTCACCATGAGAGAGAGAGAGAGAGAGAGAGAGAGAGAGAGTGTGTGTGTGTGTGTGGACTGTGGGGCAGGGGGTAGGGTCGGCTGTTGCATTTTTGCTTGGGTCGCTGCTGGGTTTCTGTTTCTTTATTTCTTTTCATTTTATTCTCTCTTTCTATTTTTCATTTTATTCAAAGTTAACAGCGCTGTGTTTCATGTTAAGAGAGAGGACAGCTATATGTGCATGTATATGCTAGATAGAAGACTTGCATGCTGTAAGTGTGTGTGTATATATATATAAAATAGGTGCAAGCATCTGAAACTGGATGATTTTCTTTGGGATTAACACTTTATCATGAGTGGTTAATTGTGAATTTCTGGTTGATGATCACAGTATAATATCTGTCAATGAGATCATCTAATTAATACTTAGAAACAAAATTTCCCGTCAAATGTGCATGAAATGAGTCTACGGATGCCACATCTGACAATGAGAAGCATCAGCGAGAACTGAGCCCCGGTGCTTCAGAAGTCAATCCAACCCATATCAACAATTCTAGTAGTGATGGCGGAGAGGTGTTGAATACAGGTGATAAATAGTTATTGTGTCAGCATGCCTTCCACTTTGGATAGATGGTCTTGCCTTTGTTTGGGTTGTCAAAGTATTATGTACTTATACTTTTGCAGATGGACGAACCAGTTTTGTGAACCTCTCAGCATTTTCAAAGATTATGAAAAAGTATGAGAAGGTAAGACATACACTTCAAACCTAACTGTATCAGAATTCTGCGCATATCCTCGTTCAAGAAAGTATTCTGGTGAAAAATCCATTCAAATAACCACAGATCACATCGAGGAGAGCAGCCAGATCATACATACGCTAATAGTAGACAACTCTGTTCTTGGCAGTTCTGATGAGGTTTGTCAGACGTATTTGTTGATGCTCTATCATTAGTCATTTCAGCATTTGGAATTCAATATATGCAATTTTTTTATGAATATCTTCTGTCTAATACTTTCTTCCTGTAACTTGTTAAAGAGGCGGGATGTTTTTTCAGTCACTGTTTCATTCACATTTCTCTATAGGTTACTAACCTCTTGGGGGTAGAGGCTACTGTCGTACAAAACTTTTCAAACTCAAATCGCAGGGAAGGTATGAAGTCGCTGAGACCAAAAGCGCTAAAAGAGAAAAGTGTGGTGTAACATTTGTCACCGGTAAGTATTGGTAGTGCCAATTAACCTTTTTGCTCAACCGTTTTATACAAAGATGACTGTGCAACATGTATTTCCAGTGCGTTATATGCAAGTAATTGAAGTATGAAAAGGCGGATTTCTATCAGTGTCATGGGATCTCCACTAATTAAATCCTATTTTATTTTGACTTTCAGGTTTCTTTCTATTTGGAGTATAGTCAACCATGAATTGCTTGCTAGGGGAGAGGAAGCTACTGTATCATGAGTGCTTGGTGTGCAGCTGTGAAAATCTTGGATTTAACACAGAATTGGACGTGTGATTAGTTTTGGCATTATTATATTACTTTGGGAGGTGATACACCGATACTGCATCACCATTGGAGTTAGTAAATTTCTTAATCATGTCAGTTTATTTATACTGAGTTTTATGGTCGTTTTAGCTGGCGGTATAGACTAGGTCTATATTCCACTATCAAATTGTATAAAGAAGTAATTTTGTTGATGTTCAACAACTAAAAGAAAATGCTTGTTGAAGAGAAGGGATGTGCATGCGTATTGGGCATTTGATGATACCCGGAATCCTTCATTTCTTGTATACCAAACTATAGCAATTGTGTCTCAGTAATTCAGCAAGAGTTCCCTTTCTTAAAGCAAAGTTACCAAGACACCAAATAATAGTTGCACAGAAGTTCAGAAGAACATTGTCTCTTCTGCAAAATTCTCTGCAACCTCTTTCGCCTAGTGCTCCAGAAGTTCTTCAGAACATTGCCTCTTCTCCCTGGCAGATAGGTTGCGATTTTCTCCCATTTGTTCCCAAATTGTACTGGTTGCAATTGTATCACCATCCTCTCTTCCTCTCCTGAAAACTTGCATCCACTTTGTCGTAAAGTTCACATTTTGTTGTTTTTGTTTTGTCAGCATCAATCTTAAGCAGGAATGTTAGGTACATAACACAACTACTAAATTGCCCAAAACCCACCAAGAAATCAACAAAGAAAACAGGATAAGTTACATAAATAAAACCAACACTGCAGATTTCCAAAGAAAGGAAGAACTATGACTTGCTAACCTATATATGCAGATTTCCAAAGAAAAGCTAGTTAGTGTTTGCTCTTCTATATATTACAAAAACCAATGATTGAGCTGGTGAAGCAACGCAAGGAGCATGTATTTCTGCTAGTTATTGACGATGTAATAAGTCCTCTTCAGTTACTGGGCAGTAAAAAACTTGTCAAACGTTAATTCTCAATGATTTGTCATTAAATTACAATGGGAAAGGAACTAATAGTCCTGCCTATATTAATCATAAAAAATTCCCAATTCCTAAAATCTCTTTTCTTCCGTTTTCTCAGCACTTGCAAGTTCCAGGAGACCCTACTTCTTCTTGGGCCTTTTGCAAGTTCTTGAATGCCCTTCAACTCTTTATTATGTTACTAGTTGTAGTTTCACTATGGTTCAACATTATTCTCCCAAATCTGCAACAAAATGAATATTATTATTAACACGATTAGTTAAAAGGAAGGCAATTGCCATAATACACATGTTGCTACACATACTTTCAGTTTCTTCGTTATTGCAGAGTCCTGAGCTCGACGAAATTCCCTGTCATAAGCTGTGGGATTAAATGGTTCAAATGTTGCAAGGCCGGCTTTAAGGAGGGGGATTGCCACATGGGTATTTGACTCCAATAAAGCTCCCATAAAATATCCATCTGAATCAATAGTCTCCAGCAGAACCTGTACAACAAATTCAATCTTACCGAATCAAGAAAAAAACCAAGGGGAAACCAAAGCTACCAGATAAGTGCTAAATAATTACCTCCACCCTTTTGTGAACTACGGTTTGCCTCAGCAGTTCAAATGCTTCATCTGCATAGGGCTCCTCACCTCTGGGCCATACGATACCATAAAGTGAGAAGGCAATCTTCCATGTTTTCTTATTGCTATGAATCAATAGTATAATTTTATCCATGGTGTCACTGTCAGTACGGATAACAGATTCCACAAAACCCTCAACTTTCTCGTATTCATCAAAGGCCCATACAAATATATTATTGTCACAGGCTTTCCCAACTTCCTCCCATGTTGCCTGAAACAAACGCATGCCATCAATGAATGAATGAATGAAAAAACTAACTCTTAGAAAATAACACATTGATCCCTTTTAATTATTATAAATTATTGGGTAATTCTCACATTTGACAAGTCTATTATGACCGGAGGATCCACACCAGAATGCATTGCTTTCTTATTAAGAATGGCAGATGATTCCACAGTACAAATGGCATCATAATAATTTGATGCCACCCCAATATCATTACATCCCAAAACAGTGTCAAGGCCTTCTGCCACGATCAACTCAGAAACATTCCGGCTATCAAGAGCAGAACCAAGGAAGACTGATCCGTAGCGGGGCTTCCTTGAATACTCCAGTTGAACATGCACCTGCAAGTGTTTTGGTCATCAATTTTCTTGAAGTATACACATATATACTTCAACGCCAAAAATTAAATAGAGATTTCTATAATAAAGAAAACAACATATCAAAAACAATTCTCATGCATACTTGACGCCCAATAAGGTGTGCTCTCACAAAATCCTTGGCTTCATCGGCATATGCCTCCGGTTCTAGTACTCCATCACCGCCCAATTTCGGAAACCTAATACTGGAAAGATAAACTTCATACTCTTGTTCAGCTACAGCGACAATGATATGGTCCCTACTTACAATGTTCACAACCTGGAAGAAAACAAAAATCAATTACACATTGGAATAGGCGTACGTACAGATGACAAAAGCATAATTGAGTGGTATAAATTTTCATAATAATCATTAATTTTTTAAATACTACGTACCGTTCCTATGAGATCCTGGGCTTCATAGTCTTTCCCAACAATTGATCTTCCTTCCTTAGCCTCATAATATGCATTTGTCAGCTCCCTCTTCTCATTAGTCATCATCATATACCACCTAATTGCTCTCCTCTCTTTGAACTCTCTCTCTTGCGTTGATCTACTTAATTTGATCGAATGAATAATGGTTGTGTTGTGCCAAGGGTTTTGTCCTTTTTATAGGCGATCACCCTAGACTTTAATTAAATCACCAACCCTAATTCTAATATAGGGCAAAAAAATAAATTTTGGGAAACTAGAAACAAAGTTTCCAAAAAAAAGGGGATCATTGATAGCTCGAAATCAGGGGCTGGTATTAATTAGGAAAAAGTTACAAAACATGAAGTTAATGTGTAAAATATAAAGGTGCATGGCATATATTTGTAACTGAGTTAATAAGGGGTCTTTCAATATAGGTCCAATTTTGAGTTTGCACTATGAATGCAGTTCACCTCTCTTTTGACGTAGAATTGGGTCCAGCGACTCAACAGGCCAGCTAAGTATGCAAAGCCTTGGCCACTATTTTAAAAACATTTACACATATTGCCATTGTATAGTCAATCTTCTAAATTTTATTAATTACTGCAATCAATAAATTAATATCATATTTCTACAATTTATCTCAATTTATCAAACGCTTTCAACCAGTGAACACCTTATGTAATTTCATAACATATATATTTCTTTGGGTGGTTTGATTTACCTGCTTTGCAGGTTTGTGTATACCTCCTTCATAGGTAATTTCATATCATATATCTCCTCCATAGGTAATTAACATTCATATGTATACATCCTCCATAGATAAATAGCATTCATACCTATACCTCCTCCATAGGTAATTTACCCATACCTAATTAACATTCATGTATATTCTTAGTCCATAGATAATTATACCTCCTCCATAGGACTGTAAGAAGAAACAGAAGAAAGAAGAAGAAAGATTATAGGAAATTTATTTATTTATTTATTGTATCATCACATGTTTATGGGATTTTCAAAATTAAAATGGATAGACAAGAAAATATTTTATAAATTCAAATCATAATTAACTAAAAGGTCAAATATAGTAATTATTTGCCTAAAATTAATTTCTTACCCGTTTATGAATTGCAATCAGAATCAATAGTTGTATTAATTAGCTAATTATTATGATATAAATCAGTCTTTCCTGATTTAAATCATAAGGGCATAATTGGAACATGAAAATAAATTTAAAAAGAAAAAATATATATGATTAGATCATAAAATTAGAAAAGGAATGTAATCCTATGTGGCATTGAATTGCACCAAATTCTATCATAAGAATTGGACTTATACCGAAATATTTATCAATAATATTACGATATTACCTCGGATCCCGAGCCTTTACATCTAACATCGGTGCATTTACCAGCATTTAAGACAATCTTAACCCTTAGATTAATCTAATGAGTTTTAATTGTATTTAGACTAAAACTAGAATGCACTTAGATTATCTTATCGGATCAAATCCTCTCCTAACATTGTTCACCTTTCAATCACAAAATAACCAAATTAAATAAATACCCACCATGAACTATAACATCATCTATCTCTATCTAGTACGATTTTCTTTTTATGAGAACCAATTCACATATCAGATTTAAGTCAAATTACAAAAGCCATTATTTCATTTCGATTGTGTTCTGCGTGAGTACTCGTAGCATAGGAAATTGAAAAAATAAACTATTTTGGGATCTCCCATTAGAAGATCAAGCAAGAGACGAACACCCAAACACTCTATATTTACAAATCCACAAATTGGGTACAAATATAAACCTAACACCCAAACCAAAGGATTATTATTATTATTTAAAAAAGAATGAAAGCTTGAGATTAGACCAAAGAATCTTTTCCATCAGGAACTGCTCTAACAAATAGAAAAAAGGAATTTTGATGTAAACCATATTGTCTTATTTAGATTTTAAAAAAGGGAGAAAAACGATGTGAAACCCCATATTTTTAATATTTCATAAATTAAATAATTACAATTATCAATCTCCAAAAAAATTATATAATTAATAATATATATATATATATATATATATATATATATATATTAATTGTATAGTAAGTTACGTAAAGATAGCTATTAACTAATAGCCATTCAAATGTTATTGCATGGTTTTATTCATTTCAGCACTATTTATCATTATTATTATATATATATATATATATACTTACTTTACAAAAACTATTAGAAAAACATATATGCTTACTAAGCATTGTTGAAAACTAACGTGTTGCATGGTGGTGTCCTCAAAATCCATTAAAGCTTGAGGTGTAATAATGGTAGTTATTCCTATATATAAAAACTTGTTAGGAGAGTGCTCACAAAGCACTCTACCAAGCCAACGCAAAAGGCTATTTGGGAGTCTAGGAACTTGTAGAATAATTAAGTGGCACAATATTAAGCTTCTTCTAACCGACTCTAGTATACTATAAATAGGTCTACTCAATAGTTCACAATATTAAGCTTCTTCTAACCGACTCTAGTATACTATAAATAGGTCTACTCAATAGTTCACAATATTAAGCTTCTTCTAACCGACTCTAGTATACTATAAATAGGTCTACTCAATAGTTCACAATATTAAGCTTCTTCTAACCGACTCTAGTATACTATAAATAGGTCTACTCAATAGTTCACAATATTAAGCTTCTTCTAACCGACTCTAGTATACTATAAATAGGTCTACTCAATAGTTCACAATATTAAGCTTCTTCTAACCGACTCTAGTATACTATAAATAGGTCTACTCAATAGTTCACAATATTAAGCTTCTTCTAACCGACTCTAGTATACTATAAATAGGTCTACTCAATAGTTCACAATATTAAGCTTCTTCTAACCGACTCTAGTATACTATAAATAGGTCTACTCAATAGTTCACAATATTAAGCTTCTTCTAACCGACTCTAGTATACTATAAATAGGTCTACTCAATAGTTCATTGATCATAGGTACTTCAAGTGTGTTAGTCTCCTAAAAATCCTAGACGGAAGAAAGAAAGAGTGAAGTAAGGTGAGATTTTGAAGAAGTTCAAAGTATTTGAGCTTACAACTGGTTATACAATAGCTTTGGATTTGAGGTAGGGGTTCTTTCTTGGGGAGGTTTTGCAAAAATTGATTTAATTAAATATTGTGAACACTATATCATGCTTGGTAATATTGGTTGATTATTATCCTTGATATTGGGCGTTTACATGATTGTCAATTATCATTATAATTTGATTAATATCGACATGTTCATATGTTGTCGGTGATGGTTGGAATTTTTGGGTTGATAAAGAAATTATGGAAAAGAGGATAATGGGAAGAATCTTTTGTGTAGTTGAGTCTAACCATTGTAGGGACCAAGTTCTCGTGCATTTACCCGCATTTCATGAAACACGCTCACTGAGAAAAGGAGAAGCCTGTTAAAACAAACACTCAACCCGTTAACGTGAGTTTTGGGGGAAAAAAAAAAATCTGATTTTAAGTTTGATCGCGTGTCATTTGTTAAGTGGTTAGATTGTTTGAGTGGTTTAGATTTAATGAAATGCGGGTAAATGCACAAGACCAAAAATATTAAATTCCTTAGTTTTAAATATCAGAAAAATAATATCTTAATGGATTAAAAACAAGAAATTAAATCCTTAGTGCTATTTGTGTTCTGGTTAAAGATAAAATAAGAAATTAAATCCAAATCTTGCCTACCATAAAGTCTTATTTATTAGAAAATAAAAGTAGCACAATTTATCTGCTCTCATAAAATATAAAATAAAAATAATTAATTCCCGAAAATAAAAGTACCACAATTAATCCTCTCATAAAAATAAAAATAAGAATAATATCCTAAAAACCTAAAGCAGAAAAATTGTCTCCCAGTAGCAAATCTTCGGGTTCGATGGAGCCAGGCTAACTATGATCTGCACACACCAAAAAAAAAAAAAAAAGAATAATCAGAAGGATAAAAAGCGGAGGAAAACAATCACATATATACCGTATGTAGAGTAAAAAGTACCTTTAGCTTTAGATATGAAGAGGGTATAAAGCTTATCCAAGAAATTGGGATACAGTTTTCCAACCTCTAAGTCAACCGCTTCAATGGTGATACGCTGCCCCTTGTGGTGGACCTTTACATTTCTTAAAAATTTAATAAGGTGCAATACACTTTGACCGTTGTAGGAGGAATCCTTATACTGATAAATTCTTCGGAAGGCTTGATGCATTTTGTTAAGATCATTCCACTTTTGATACTGTTTGAATTCGTCGCCGTTATTTAATCTTTCCTGGATTTTCGTCATGAGGGTATCATCGTCTTGTAGGTCGGTCCATATGTCAGTAAAAGACTGCATTCTTTCCTTACAACTCAATAAAAAGGGATGCTTCTCAAGTTTCTCGACAAATATAGTGTACCTTGAAAAAAATCACAAAAGAACTCAGGTCAGATTTGTAAGCTAAATACATAAAATAAATTTATCATAAATATGTGCATTAATCATGTAAGAATAATTTGACAACTAAATTTCTTACGGGAAACTTTCATTGTCAAAGAAGTCACAGAAACCATCACGATCATCCCATCTAACACCCGGCATGAGTATTTTATTCTTTAACATGACCCTGAATGCTTTTAAGTCATCAATTCTCAACTTCCATACTTTTGTAGGAGTTACACGATCTTCGACGTCCTCTTCAAAACAACCTTGAACGTTAACAATCTTGATTTTCCCAGAAACAACAACATAATTGCATATGTTGTTCAAACCCATATGAAAAAAACCTTTAAAATGTAAATCCTTTATTGTTCGTAAAACGCCACTGCACAATGAATTAAAAACAATATGTCAGATTTTAATTGCAATAAGATACATAAATGAGAAAATAAATAAAAATTAGAAGATATCAATATAATATTATACCGAATCTCATCCCTCAACCAAAATGTTAGTAAATGAGAATTGCGCTCCATTATATCCTTTTCAAGATTCTCATGATTCATATATTCGTCTAGAAGAGAATCGAACCAATCATAGCACAAAATCCATAATCTTTGTGATTCATTGTAAGCTGCAAAGTAAGCTTTCAAGACCCTCTTATGATTTATCTTGGAAGTTCTGGATATTATTTTCTCCGCCAAGTCTTTTTCCTTAAATGTAAAAAATCCAACACTCTTTTCTTCACCATCTTTAAAGTAGATTTTTCCAGTAAAATAAACTTGAGACGGGTGGCTCTTTAACTCATATTCAGTAACGTCTGCATCAATTATCTGCAAAACAAATATCCCATCATACATCCACTCATACACACACCATATGTTGCATAATACACATGCAAAAGATATATAAGAAAACAAAAAAACAAAACAAAAACGAAAACTAGGCATAGCTCACCACATCCTCGTTGGGGTTGAGTTTGTATCTGCTTTCGATTCCATTTGGTGAAGATTGCTGCCTTTCCATTTTGATTACTCTTTTACCTCAGCAGATAATATACTTTAGTTTCTGCAATTAGAAGAAGTACAGATGGCATGTGAAGAAAAAAGTTAATAATATAATAAAATTGAAACAATTGAAAGGCATGTGAAGAAACACATATATGATGAACATGCAGATCAAACGTAAGTCAGGTACCTACGCAATTGACGAATATTGAATGTGGTTCTAGATATGGACAACGGAAGTTATATGTGACAGTAGTGACTCGAGAGAGAGATCCTTGAGACTGACTGAGAGGGATGAGTTTATTTATACAAAGCCTCAGTTATTTAAACAGAATTATAAAGAGGAATCAGGAAGTGAGAGCAAAACGTAAGAAAATCGGGAAAGGTAAGGTTTGTCACATCATTACACAAAAAACTTATCCTAGTTTCCCAAAACCTCTCAAATACTTCGTCAATACGAAAACTTATCATACTTTCCCGAAACTCTCCAATACTTGTCAATACGGTAATTAACTACCCTATGCGCTTGTTAGCATTTTAAATTTTATGGCATGTTTACATACTAGGAAGGTAGTTGATCCAATTCCAATTCCCTAATTTCCCTATTCCTAAGTTTCTCGATTTCTTTACTCTCCACATTCTTAGAGACTGTCCTAAAGCCAGGGAGGTCTGGAGTTATTTTTTACCCCCCCGCCAGCAAGCTAATTTCTTCTATACTGACTTCCAACCTTGGTTAAAGAATAATATTCTCTCCAAGGCTAGTTGGTCTAGCAGTACCTCTTGGTGCTCTATTTTTGTTTTCATCTGTTGGTATCTATGGAAATGGAGAAACCAATCTATTTTTACTGCTGAGGAGGTGACGCCCCTCAACCCAAGGCATGTTATCTTATTAGCTCTCTCTGACTGGAATAAGGCATCCTGCGGTGATACTACAGCCAGAGAAAAAGTGCAGATTTTTTTGACGTGGGAACCTCCTAATACTGGTATCTTCAAATTGAACGTGGATGGTTCTTGTAAACCTGCATCTGGTAATATTGGAGCTGGAGGTGTCCTCCGCGACTCATCTGGAAATTGGATTATGGGGTTTGCTGTGAATTTGGGCATTGGTCAAGTTCTTGAAGCTGAATTATGGGGTCTATTTTTTGGTCTCAAAATGGCTTTGGATAAAGGTGTCAACATGCTCATCATTGAAATGGACTCTGCACTTTGTGTCCAGCTCATCCAGCAAACTGTGGAATATCACTTTCATCCTCTGGCTGGTCTGCTGCATAGCTGCGGTACTCTCCTAAGGCAGCTTGAGAACTATCAGATCCAACATGTCTACAGAGAGAAGAATTATCTTGCTGACTGTCTTGCAAGATGGAGCTACAATCTTGACTTGGGCATTTGCTTTTTTGAAAATACCCCCGTGTGGGCTAATGATGTACTCGTTGATGACTTGATAGGGGCCCCTCGGGCCCGTCAGATTCCCATTGATAAAGTTTAGTTGTTCTTTGGGGTTTTCCCCCCCATTTCATCAAAAAAAAAAAAAAACATGCCTCTAGCTAGATTTTTCTTTTATTTTGTCTTTTGAATTATATGCTATGGGAGAAGGTAAATAAGCTATTTCCATCAACACACGACTTGATTGCGGCAAGGCAAGAAGATAGGAAACTGCGCACCCAAGATTTCCTGGGTCAATTGTACTGAGAGCATCAACTGCTTTTATGTTATTACGAACTAACTCAAAACACTGAATTTATTTCAGGCTGACTATTATGCACATCCAGAACATAGAACCCTGTTTTACATGAAATAATGTGCCCCTTATGCATCTGTAATTGGTATGCTTTACCTTTTGCTATCTACTTTTTGAGGCAAAACAGTAAGGTTAATGTCATTTACTGAGTGTCTTACTTGGATTATAAATTAATAAGGATTCTGAAAATATTACGGTTACCCATTTTATCTTTTCATCTTGATAATTTTTTGTTTTTTTCCACAAATTTTCAGCTGACAGTGAATTGCATGTATTGGGAGAAAAGATTTCCTCACTTAGAAATAAGAGGTCTCTTTATCGACCAAAAAAGAAAGAAGAACTAAGAGGTCTCTCCAGTGAAGGCTAAACATGAAATTGCATTTGTTCCTTGAAATACACTGATGTGAGGAAGAATTCACAATTAAAGGCTAAACTACTATACGATTAAAATAAATTCTCATTTCATAAAATCTCTCTTTTTCTTCCAATTTTTCATCACATACTAGATATCTCCTCCACATATAACGCCACACACCCACCTGTTGACCCTTACTTCTCCTTGGCACTTTTCCAAGTTCTTGAGTGCCTTTCAACCCCTTTTTTTGTTACTAGTTCAACATAATTCTCCCAAATCCGCAATAAATGAATATTATTAACATAAAAGGAAGACAATTGTCATAACTAACGCAGGTATATATGCTGCTATCTTCACATACTTTCACAAAATAACTTTTTGTACATCATGTTTATCCATCAAACATAGCATCTACAACTCTCGTACAAACCATGAATATTTGAATACTTGTTTCAATTTCTGCAAAATGATAAACATCTTTGAGTTTTTGACAAGCTGATCATTAATCTGCAAATACCAAAAAACACCAATATTAGTTCATTGTGACTCTACATTAAAAGCCAGTTTCAGCAATAATATTTTCATGTCAAGAATAAGACTGCATTTAAAAAGCGTGAATTTGATATGACAGAACCTGCAATGAATTTTGGCAAAACATAACATTCTTTTTTATTTTATATGGAATATCCAGATGACAATTTTTTTTTAGGGCATTTCCTATTGAGAAGGGTGATAGTATACTAAACTAACACACACTACACGGATGCTAGGACTCGAACCCAAGACCTTTCCTGATGGAGCAAATTCTCCAAACCACTACACTAGTGGGTCCTTTGCCATATGACAATTGAATTAGGGAAAGCTAGCATTTATAAATATCCAGTCCAAATAATTCATGATCACTACCTCTTTTTTGAGTGTTGAACAAATAACAAAAAATTTATATAAAAAAAATTAATAGAAAATTCGAGATAAGCCCAATTCTAGTGACGGAAATTGGGTGCAATCCTCGTATTTGTTGTTATTAATCTAAGTCTTCTTATTTTTGTGCCAAGTAGAATTACATGCCTTTTTTAATTTTTTGATATTTACTTCTTAATTTTTTAAAATATTTTTGGGTTGTTAGTGGCAATGCAGTGCGACAAGTTATGTTGTTCAATGTGTCGATTTCTAGTAGATAAGCTTTATCTTTTCGAATCATCAATCGTGCTACATGGAAAAACACTTGGGATATCCATGGATGATTTTGTGCGCATAATTGGTATTACGAATGGAGGTGAGGAACTTGATATGACTGGATCCATGGATGACCAAGACATTATATAGAGCTGAGCTGCGAAATACTTATGTTGCAAGCAAGAAATTTTTAAAGAGTAATGAGCTAAAGCAAATGGTATTGTTAGACAACAGGAGCATGTAACTTTTTCATAATTGGTTTTGCGTTGTTTGCTTTATGTACTTTGTTATGTCCAATAACTTCATCGTACGTGAATTTAAAGTACATGCTTCCTTTAAGGGATAGTAAGAAAATATCAATGAAAAATTGGGCGAGACATTCATTCAAATACTTGTTGGACAGTGTGAAGTCATTTAAAGAGAACAATCAAATTTAAATTTGTGGGTGTTTACTATTTCTTCAAGTGTTTTACCTTGATGTTATTTCTCGTGGGAGCTTAATCATGCATAGGTCTATGCCACCCATTGTTGTATGGGGGAAAGCAAAGACCAAGAAGGACAATGCTTGGCTCATGATGTATCAGGAGCCAATCCTCCTCAAACATGACGTGGGCTTCTTAAAAAACCAACACGTGTGTTTTTTTTTTCCTCTTTCCTCTTCCCCTAACCTTTGGCTGGTTTTAATTGCAGCCTCCCCAAAGCCACCACCACCCCTATTCCGAATCCACCCTCATCACCAACCTTGCCACTGAACCGATAAGGCAGCCCACCGACTTTCTTTTTCTTCTCTCTCTCTCTCTCTCTCTCTCTCTCTCTCTCTCTCTCTCTCTCTCTCTCTCTCTCTCTCTCTCTCTCTCTCTCTCTCTCTCTCTCTCTCTCTCTCTCTCTCTCTCTCTCTCTCTCTCTCTCTCTCTCTCTCTCTCTCTCTCTCTCTCTCTCTCTCTCTCTCATTTCTCCATCATTTCTACTCTGGCTGCAAATTCAACAACCAAAAATTAAAAGCACATAATGATTTCAATCCAGGGGCTTGGGCTCCAAAATTGGTCGGAGATTTACATGGGAGGTTTACATGGTGAGGTTGGTGATGAGGGTGGATTCGGAACAGGAGTGGTTGTGGCTTTGGGGAGGCTGAAGTTAAAACCAGCCAAAAGGTTGGGGGAAGAGGAAAAAAGGAAAGAAAAAAAAAAAAAAGAACAAACAAACAAAACACGTGTTGGTTTTTTAAAGTGCCCACATCATGGTTTAGGAGGAATGGCTCCTGATACATCAGGAGCCAAGCATTGTTCATTTATCAATATGAAAAGATGAAATGGATGACCTTAATATTTTCAGAATCCTTCTTAATTTATACATTGCTATGTAAGATGTGAGCATTTTTGCTCACCGCTAGCTTCATGATTACTTTTTAGGATCAATTCGGACTTGGAGTTAACTTAGACTTCAAAGGATTGTCGGGGTTGATGAAGATTGAGGATACGGAGACTTGGGCGTGAGATTTGGGGCGAAAAGGTTTTAGGATTTTGTAGATAGGAAATGGAGGTTTTGCAGAGACCCACATGATTGTATTGGACACATCCATTGGCTTTTGTTGGGTTTTGCAGAGATTGAGCAAATTCACACTACTAGAAAAGTGGGCTAAAGGCACGACCCAAAGATCACAAAAACAAAGTTCATGTCTTTTTGAATTACATTTTACACAAATACTAGTATTTGTGTGATTTGTAAAGAAGACATAATAGTTTTGTGTCCAATGACAATAGAAAAAGCAAATAATTGTGCCTAAGCAGTTTAAGCACAAATTTTGTGGCCAAATATCATAGCATAGAGTTTGTCACTACACTTTTTGAATAGTTGAAGCTTTTTTAACCATGAAAAATATACTTTTGTGCATTTTTCTTATATATTGTACTAATAAAAAATTCTAACCATAAAACATTATTTGTGCCTTATACCAATAAAAAAGCATGTCTCTTGTTACTTACACTATTATGACTCAATATTGGGCACGAATATTGAATTTTGTGGCATTGTACCGCACACATTTCAAAGTATGATAGTCTTTATTTTTTTGTTCATAATCAAAGTATGATAGTCTTTTCATTTTTTTTATAAAAAAAAAGTAAGATAGTCTATACTCTATAGATAGAGCACGGATATTGAATTTGTGTTCTTTTTTTTTTTTGGTAAAAAGAATTTGTGTTCTTTTAAATGGCTATAGAGCACGAATGCTTTAAATTGTGTCAATACTGTAAACAAAGTAACAAGTAATGATTTCTCTAAGAGGCGCCTCTCTCTCTGTTTGTCTGTCTCTCTCTCTCTCTATCTTCCTGTCTTTTTTTATTTTTTATAATTTTGTTTCCCTCCTTACTCTCTTTTTAAATAGTGTCTCAAGTGTTGCAAAAAAAGTATTTAAAAAAAAATAAGTTGGACAACAACACACGGCTCCCTCCTTTCCTTATTCTATTTATTTATTTTATTTTATTTCATTTCCCACTCTTCCCTCACATTCTTAACCTATTATTAACACACTGCTCCCTTACTCTCAAATGCAGTTGTCGCCCATTTTTCTAGATCTACTCTCTCTTCTCCATTACTCATCATCTTCTTCTTCTCACCTTCTCTCAGACCTCATCTATTTTTCGGGGTAAAGCAGACCTCTCTCTCTCTCTCTCTCTCTCTCTCTCTCTCTCTCTCTCAGTCACTGAAATACACAAGAAATGCAAGACTAAGATGAAAGTATTTTGGTGGAGCTGTAAGATTTTCGTTCATGTTGAAGTGTAATTGAATATTTTGGATGCAATTATCATATTCTTTTATGGATTGTTTTTTAATATATTCTGTGTTAGTTTTGTTAATTTGAAAATTTATGAAAATAAATATTTCGGATCGGATTATTGGATATAGGTAGATCCGCTCCATATCCGGTGATTTCTCTCAAGTAAATTTTCTTTCTAGTTTTTTGTTTATCTCTTTTTGGGTGCTGATATGAGAATCTAGGTTTATCTTATTTAATTTCTTTCTTTGATTTTGGACATGAAATTTGTTGTTTATGGGTGAGTTTATGAATGAATCTTGAGTTCTATATTTTTTGAGAATTTTGTTATGCCCATTAATATCAATTAAATTTTCTTTGATTTGATTTCTGGTAATTTTTTAGCATCTTTGTTTTTGTTCACTAAATCTGATTGTTTGCAGTTTTGAAATGGGAAGATGAAGATGTTAGAGAACTTGGAGGAAGAAAGCAGATCTGGAGATTGGACGATGATATTGTCAGTACTCAGGAGGGACTTTGTTGCAAATTATGTGGGCTGTACTGCAAATCAATAAAATACGGAGATACTCAGAGTTGTACAAAATAATTATTGTAACAAAATTTATTTGTTTTGGGTATCTGAGTTTATTTTCATTTTTTCATTTTTTTTTTTTAAAAGTTTGCCTTTTAGCCACGTTTAGAGAAATTTGTGTTCATAATGAATAAAAAAGTATTATTTTCGTATTCTCAAAGAGCTACTATCAAGAGGTGGAGTTTTGGTGGGGCCATCTACTCTATAAGCACAAATGCTTTATTTCGTGCTCTAAATATTTGCCACGAATCAGTATATTTGTGCTCTATAATCAATAGAAACTCCTATACAGGAGACCGACCACTATAAAGTGGCTGCACCGTTGCTATTTTCATAGGGCACGATTATCCGTGCTGTTTGAAACAAAGAACACAAATAAAATTCGTGCTTTTAGCCCAGTTTTTTAGTAGTGTCAAATATCTGCAATATACCAATTGGTTAGTGGTTGATTGAAGCTTTGTCCTTGATAAATCTTTTAAATAAATAATTGAGGCTAAATTATTGAAATGCTCCCTGTAACTCAATTTCAATATCACTTTCCCCCCTAAAACTCTAAGTGTCTCACTTTCCCCCCTGAAACTCCATATATTGTCTCACTTTGCCTAGATTCCATCCAGCCCTAACAGAAGTTGTCAAATCTTAACTCGCCAAAAACGCCCCCATCACTGTTTCCCCAATTTTCGATGATGGGTCATTAATAATTTTCGGAATTGACAGGTTCTTGGAATGCGCTGAGGTCGAAAGGGTGCTCCGTTATGGCTTCGCTTCTTGAAATTGCAATTTCATGGGTTTTTCTTCAAGTACCAGACCATGATTACTGCTTTTGCTCCATTTGACCAAGTCTTGATGAACCGAGTTGGGAACTTGAGTGAGCAATCCTCCATCTTTCATCGCCATGTGGTGCCCTGCAGGCTTTTGTAGAGCGATTTGGTGAGTTTCAATGATGGGACGGTGTTGAGGACTAATCTGATGGGGTTTACAAACAATATCACTCGATCCCAAGACGTGTTGATGCTCAATGGTGTGTCGGTCATTTTTCCGGATGGAATTTAGGCAAAGTGAGACAATATATGGAGTTTCAGGGGGGAAAGTGAGATACTTAGAGTTTCATGGGGGAAAGTGAGACTCAACTTGAGTTTCAGGGGGCATTTCAATAATTTAGCCAAAAATTAAATGCACTCTTTAAGCATAGCTCTTTCGTCTTTTCTTTTCTTTTCTTTTTTTTGGGTGACAGTGGAATTGCATGTATTGGAGGTCTCTCCAATGAGGGAAGGCTAAACATGAAACTGTATTTGTTCATTGCACTACACTGATGTAAGGAAAAAATCATAATTAAAGGCTAAACTATACGATAAAAAAAATTCCAAATTCCCAAATTTCTTTTCTTCTAATTTCTTAGCACATACTATATATCTCCTCCATATATAGCGCCACACGCCCACCTATTGACCCTTCCTTCTTCTTGGCACACTTTTGCAAGTTCTTGAGTGACGTTCAGCTTTTTTTTTTCTCTGTTACTAGTCGCTCCCGTATTAGATGGTTCAAACATAATTCTGCCATATCTGCAACAGAATGAATATTATATAACACAATTAGTTAAAGGGAGGAGAGTTGTCATAATGCTCTGCTTCACATACTTTCAGTCTCTTCATTTGTGCGGAGTCCTGAACTTTTATAAGTTTCTGGTAATAATCTTTTGGATATGGTGGTTCCACTTTTGCAAGACCAGCTTGAAGGAGGGGGATTGCCACATGGGTACTTGACTCGAACAATAAAGTTCCCACGAAATATCCATCATAATCAATAGGTTTAATATTGTTCAATTCAATCTGTACAAGAGACACAATTTTATCGAAGCACAAGAAAACAAAGGGGAAATCAAAGCCGCCAAAAAAATGCGCTAAATAATCACCTCCACCCTTCTCTGGACTATGGTTTGCCTCAATAGTTGAATTGCTTCATTTGCATAGGGCTCGTTACCTCTGGGCCATGTTACACCAAAAAGTGAGAAGGCAATCTTCCATTTCTTCTCATCACGTTGAATCAATAGTATAATTTTATCCCTCCTCTTAGTAGGGATAACAGAATCCACAACAGCATAAAGATTCATGTATTCACCAGAGGGGCAAAAAAATATATGATTACAGGCATTACCAACTTCCGGCCACGTTGCCTGAAACAAGCACATCAATGAATAAATGAATGAAAAAACTATTAAAGAAAAAACACATTCTTTGTAATTATTTTAAGTTATTTCTCACATTTGAAAAGTCTTCTATGACGGGGGGATCCACGCCAGAATACATTCCTTTCTTATTAAGAATAGCATCTGATTCCGCACTACAAAGCGCATCATAATAGTTTGATACCACCTTAATACCATTCTCTTTAGAAACATTGCCAAGGCCTTCTGCGATGACCAACTCAGAAACATTCTGGCTATCAGGGGGATTACCAAGGAAAACTGATCCATAAACATATGTTTTCGTATCTTCTATGCCGACCTTCCTTATTGAATACTCCAATTGAACACGCACCTGCATGCAATGTAAGCGTTTGTTCATTAATTTTTCTTGATATATACATACTTCAATGGCAAAAAATAGAGATTTCTATATATAATTTTAAAAAAAAACATATGAAAAATAGTTCTCATGCATACCTGACACCCAATAAGGTGTGGTGCTCTATAATCAATAGAAACTCCTATACAGGAGACCGACCACTATAAAGTGGCTGCACCGTTGCTATTTTCATAGGGCACAATTATCCGTGCTGTTTGAAACAAAGAACACAAATAAAATTCGTGCTTTTAGCCCAGTTTTTTAGTAGTGATACTTGAAAGAAAAACTTGAAGCTCTTCGTCAGTGCCATCCAAAACCACAATGATTTGTTCCCCACTTACAATCTGCACAACCTGGAAGAAAAGGAAAATCAGTTACACATGCATACGTACATGAAAAAGAATAACGGACAGAAAAATTAAAATCGGCAGGCATACATGATACAAACATATGACAAAGCATAATTGAGTGATATTTCATAATAATCATGATTTGTTTTAATAATACCATTCCTATAAAATTCTGTCCTCTTAAATCTCTAGGACGTGGATCTCTACTGGATTCATAAGCAGCACCTTGAGCCTGCAATTAAGAACAAGATGGTCATGATCTAAGCTGTCGTGTGCATTACACAAAATTTGAAGTCAACTTCCAACATACGACAAGTTAGATGCACGTCATAAGAATATAAGGCAGTTTAGAAATTAAAAATGCAAACCTTGTTCCAGAGACCACGGCCGCGAGTCTTAGCTGTCCTTTCCGAATTCAGGAGCTTTGTGTAGTAATCATGTTCTTTTTTCTTTTTTTTTGGAATAGTTTGCTGATTCACCTGCACAAAACAAGATATATCTTACTTACACCCTTTTATATGAAACACTGAATATAAAATTAGCGACCAATAACTCTAGAAGCGAGAAGATTGAAACCTTTGCCCAGCCTTGAGAAACAGCCCACTGTATAACATCTTGTCCTTCCAGATAAACAACCCCATATTCCTCTCCACAGTATTCCACGTCCTGTTGGGAAATTTAGCGAGGTAGATAAATTATGGTTATTCATTGTTAAAGGACTCGTACGACAGTAAAGCAAAAGATAAGTAATATGAACATAGGACCTTTTCTACGCACAGTTTTCTCATGAACTCTCTGCTGCCCCATGCAAATTGCTCATCCCTTTCAAAATCATCTCCCTCACCCTGGCATGAAGAAACAAGAGAACACAAAAATGTAAGCAAACAGTTAAGTCAGGACATTGTACAATAATTGACAATCCACAATGCAGGAAATTAATATGAACAACTTACAACAATAATCCAAAAAACACAAAATTAAGAACATGTTGGCAGAACACAAATAATTATTACCAATTTGGGAGCAGAAACCCATGAAAAGAAGAATGCCTTTTCAGGCTGGTCCTTGAGCTGCTCATCTTTGCTGGTGGGCAAGAGGACCAAGCAAGACCCTGAACGAACAGCCTTTACTGTTGCAAGCGAGTATTTCATCTCACAAACCTATACTGTCACATATGCATGGTTGAGTATAAAGAGACAAATTCTTCCACAAAATATACTAAAACAATAAAAAGTTAATTATGCACACAATTGAAAAAGAAAGGGCAACTGCATGCATGGGTCGGGGCTTGGCAATGGTAACAAGCCTAGCTAGCATGTGTATCGACATCAACAGACCTACGAAGCATAATCTCATCAGACCTAAGCCACCCTCCCATATAGAGCAACAGGTACTCGAGGTTTCTTAAGTAAATTAATATCCACCCTCTCCCATGCTAACCAATATATATGATGAACATACAGATCAAAAGTATTAGTACTGTTGAAGAAGCTCTTAGAGTTAGAGTCAGGTACCAACGCAATTGACGAATATTTGAATGCGGTTGGATCTGGACAAGGGAATTTATATATGACAGGAGTGAGTGCGTGAGAGATCCTTGTGAGACTGATTGAGAGGGATGACTTTATTTATACAAGCTTCAGTTATATAAACAAAATAATAATAAAGAGGAATCAGGGAGAGAGAGCAATTAAGAAAGAAATTTCGGAAAGGGAAGTAAAGGTCTGTCACACCGTAACACAAAAACTTATAATAGTTTCCCGAAACTCTCCAATATTTTGTCAATACGAAAAGGGCACGTTGCAACCAAAAGAAAAAAGAAAAAAAAGGAAAGAAGCATCCACGTGTGAAATATTCCTACTTTTGAATCGTTTATTTTTTAAGGAATAGGCATGTGGATCCAGGAAAACTAGTTAGTATTGATATGGGTTTGATGTTAAATCAAGCCAGGCCCAGGATCGAGGCCTAGAATCAAATCAGTTTGATGGTGACTGTTTGCTGTGGATAAAGTGGCTTGCATTGTAAAACAAAAACAAACAATAAAAAAATAAATAAAAAAATACAATGCACATGGAAACAACAGCAAGGAGAAGGGCAACAACAATTAACTTGCATGCAGAAAAAAAAAAAAAAATTGTGAAGCCACCATAAGCTGTACAGAAGGGACAAAATTGCTCCATGTTTCATCAAGAGAAGTCTTGGCATCTCAAGAAAACTGCAGGCGAAAGAGTTTAATTCCTCCCGAATTGGTTATGGCCGTGCAACTTACACACACAGAGCTTCTCTCTGTTGTGAATGTACAGATGGGCTTCCGAAAGAACCCCACGGTATTAAGTGCTCAAATTGGTGATGGCTGCGCAACTTCCACTCTGTTGTGAATATACAGATGGGGGTTCTTTCCCACTGTATTTGAGTGCTATGAACACTCCCAAAGTGTTCATAGGCACGCTTTGGTACTCAATGAAGACCTTGTGAGTGTTCCTGTAGTACCAAAAAACAGGAAAAAGGCTGGGTGTAGCTCCAACCCACCTTTAGCTCATGGAAGTTCCAAATCTGCAAATAAAAAAGAAGGAAGAGTCAGAGCACGACTTCACAAAAGAAGCATAGCAATTATATGCTTGGTGGAGTTCGTACCTGCACGAGTTTATCATTGTCTATGGTGTGCAGATCCTAGCTGAAAGGGTGTCCCTGCATGATTATGAGCTTATCGTAGGGATCAAGGGAAAAGAGACTACTTTCATTTGGAAAGCATGCTGTTAGAGCAGGCTTTATCGACTTCCTGCGCGGGTTAGGACAGAGTATGTTCTGTTTCCTACATTGTCGATTTTAGACTACTTACTGGAGTCATAAGTTCTGATTGAATTTGTTGTTCAAGGAAAATAAGTTTCAGCTTTTGTATACTTTTCAATGCATGCAACTTTAGAGCTTGGGATATTGCACGAGGTGGACTTTCCCATGTGGTTTCTTTAGCTATAATGATGTTTGAGACTTGGTACTTTGATGTGATGTGAGGTTTGTTCATTGATTTTTTGGACTTTCTTTCTCTTTTTCTCATTCTTTCTTTTCCCTTTCAACAGTACTTAAGTCTTGGATATTTAACACCGTTCCTCTCATTGGGTGCATCTTGTATGTATCCGTCCTTGGCGGCAGCCAAGGCCGCAATGATTTCCGTGGGTGAAGAGATTGCAACTCTGCGACTGCCATCAGGAATCTGCCTTCTGGTCTTTGTCTTCGCACCAGTTCAGGAAACGGTACATTGCATATGAATCTCCTCTCATAATGTTGAATTTTCAATGAATGTTTGTATATTCTATCATGAGTTCATTACAGATGTTCAGCAATATATAAGGAGGTTGACTCCTTGATTTACGCCACAACTTGTGGCTTAGGGAATACAAAAAAACAACTCCTTGAATTAAGGAGTAGACAACACAATATCAATACCATGTCCCCTTATTGTCCACTGGACAACCACTGGACAGCATCCAACAGCTTCCAATACTCCCCCTCAAGCTGGATCCAGAAGGTTTATGGATCCAAGCTTGGACAGAAGTCGTTGAAATTGATGAGAAGCCAAGGGCTTGGTGAAGATGTCGGCCAGTTGGTCAAAGCTTCTTGTATAATGTGTCTGAATCACTTGCGACTGAACTTGTTCCCGAACGTAATGACAGTCAACTTCAATGTGCTTTGTCCTCTCGTGAAACACGGGGTTTGATGCTATATGCATGGCTGCCTGATTGTCACAAAACAAGGACATAGGAAGAGTTGTAGGAACACCTAAATCACACAGAAGACCCTTGAGCCATATCAATTCACACGCAGTTGAAGCCATTGCACGATACTCAGCTTCGGCACTTGATCTGGCGATAACAGTTTGCTTCTTACTCTTCCATGTGACCAAGTTTCCACCGACAAATGTACAGTAGCCAGTGGTGGACTTACGATCGATTGCGTTCCCTGCCCAATCAGCATCGCAATACCCCATGATTTGTGTGTTGTCATTCTTCTTCATGATGATACCACGACCTACTGATCCTTTTAAATAGCGTAAGATCCTTTTAACAAGGGTCAAATGCTCAAGTGTCGAAGAGTGCATGAATTGGCTCACAATACTTACAGAATATGTGATGTCAGGTCTGGTGATCGTTAGGTATATCAACTTGCCAACCAGTCGCTGATAATAGCTGATATCAGTGAGTGGTGTGCCCTCCAAACTAGGTTTGAGCTTACTGTCAAGGGGGGTAATGGCCGGTTTAGCATCGCTCATGTTAGCTTCCTTGAGCAAATCCAGGACGTATTTCCTTTGGTTAAGAAATAGTCCCCTGTGCGAGGTTGCCATTTCTATACCAAGAAAGTACTTCAATATCCCAAGGTCTTTAATTGCAAACCTTTGTCTGAGAGACTGTTTGAGGTTGAAGATCTCGTCAGCATTATCACCTGTAATTATCAGATCATCTACATAGATCAGTACAACCAATTTGCCCACAGCTCCTGTGCGAACAAAAAGTGAGGAATCGGCATTGCTGCTTTTGAAACCAACACTAGTGAGAACTGAGCTTAGCTTGGCATACCAAGCTCGTGGGGACTGTTTCAAGCCATAGATGGATTTGTGCAATTTGCACACTAAATCCGGTTCATTGCTTTGAGGATGCCCAGGTGGCAATTTCATATAGACTTCTTCTTTGAGATCACCGTGCAAGAATGCATTCTTCACATCCATTTGGTACATGGACCACCCTTTGTTTACAGCCACGGACAGTAGAACTCTCACTGTGTTCATTTTGGCAACCGGTGCAAAAGTTTCTTTGTAATCCACATCGAATGTTTGAGTGAATCCTCGAGCCACCAATCTTGCTTTATGCCTCTCAATTGATCCATGTTGCATTCCTAAAAGGACACAAATTAATGTGCAAACAACCAATTAAAAATACCCGCAAGTGCACGAATCTATTGAGGTATAGATTATGTAAGTACGGGGTCGATCCCACGAAGAACTTGTCGGCTTCCTATAAGTTCTAATTTGAGTACGTAAAGAACACTAATTTAACACACCAAAAATGCACAAATGCAAATTGGAAATTAAAAATGAGTAAAGAAATGTAAAAGAAATGAAACAACACAAGAAAACTAAAGAAAAACACAAACAGCATTTTCTATCACCATTTTATCACCTATTTATCACCTGTGAATAGTACCGTGAACAGTGAAAATGAACA
Source organism: Prunus avium (assembly GCF_002207925.1). Next base: position 4,960 of record NW_018921582.1, on the reverse strand, counting down.
GTGATGACCGGTCGTGAACAGTGATGACCGGTCGTTTTTGGGCAGATTCGTTTCTCTGTTTTTCCAGTTTCGACCTCTGTCCAGTGTTTTGCCTATAACTTTCCAACCGTACGTCCAAAATTCACGTTCTTTATACGGTTGGATTCAGCACAAAAAATGGAAGAACACAACGCGGACCAAAAGTCCAAAACAATTACGGAAACAAATAAAATTCAGTAACAAAGACACACCACGTGTGGAACACACAACTCACACACACATTGGGGGGGGTTTTGATTTGTTTCAAGTGACCTATTTCTATTGCAAGAAAGTAAATGGACTTTG
>NW_018921581.1:21764-95462 GCF_002207925.1 Prunus avium | reverse complement strand
AACCGTATAAAGAACGTGAATTTTGGACGTACGGTTGGAAAGTTATAGGCAAAACACTGGACAGAGGTCGAAACTGGAAAAATAGAGAAACGAATCTGTCCAAATGGTGATAAAAGGGTGATAGAAAGTGATGTTTGTGTTTTTCTCTAGTTTTCTTGTGTTGTTCCATTTCTTTTACACTTCTTTACTCATTTCTAGTTTCCCTCTTTCATTTGTGCATTTGTGGTGTGTTAAATAAGTGTTCTTTATGTACTCAAATTAGAACTTATAGGAAGCCGACAAGTTCTTCGTGGGATCGACCCCGTACTTACATAATCTATACTTCGATAGATTCGTGCACTTGCGGGTATTTTTAATTGGTTGTTTGCACATTAATTTGTGTCCTATTAGGAATGCAACACCCTTACAGCTGAAGAAGACGAGGTGAGAACCACACGCCTTAGAGACGGATTTTTCTTGCACGAACATAGCACATTCAATGTACCCTCAACAGCTGGTTCCAGGATTTCTGTCTGTGCACAGATGACACATAATAGTTACAACAATACTCAATTTGTGTGAGTGGTATTAATTTTAGGTCAATTGTGATCCCTTGCCGGATATTTTGTATGCAATTTTGCTAGAATATGAACAAATGATAAGGTGGATCTTTTGTTTGAATATATGATCCACATTGAGAATTTGGCAACATGGCATCCCAAATATATGACAAGAAAAAGTTACCCTTAATTTTAAGGACATATAATATATTCAAACATGCCTTTGGATCAGATGAAGGTTTCAGTACAGGGGAAGCAGAGTGGAAGACACCATGGCACCCCAAGATTGCATCATCAAAGCTGCCTTCTTCCATTAAATCAGCCTTCACCAATCTGAGCCTTTCCCTAGCTCCATCCAGCCTCCACAAATGCGCCAATTTCTTCTGGTTTCCTTTGAATGCATGTATAAACCAGATGACCATAGTCTTATAAAACAATATATAAATTTGTCCCATAAAAAGAATGCAATCTCTACTTCATGCAGATTTTAACTTGGGGGTTACCTGGGTCTCTAACAGTTCCAGTTACATGATAGCCAGACAAGAGAAGTCGTTTAATAAGCCAAGATGCCAGAAAGCCAGATGCCCCGGTAACGCATACTTTGCCCGACTCAAGTTTCTGATCCATCCCCTTCAAATCAAGCAGTGCTTCAGTGCACAGAACCCCTTTGGCCACCAGATTTTATAAGGAATGTATACATGTAATAACTGTTGGGGGTTCCAAGAGTATGAATGGGAGAAGGTAAGCCATCCTATGCTCGTGGTCTAGTAAATCTTATTCTTTATGAAGTACACAAAGTCAAAAGCATAAGTGTAATGGTTCAACCTTCAGCTGTGGTTGGAATTAGGCAAGTCAGGCAAAAGTGCTGAAGTCCCATGCCATTCTTGCACCACAACCTCCATATTAATTCTTTGGTCTAGATTTTCTTGATCCCTCTGATACAATATAACAATGAATCAAAGAGAGCAATCACAGCTTATTTGTTGGCAAACACCACCCTGAAGGCCGTTAACCCAGTGGAAAATGGCCTTAACTTGCAGACTAGAAGTCTCAAGATCGAAACTCCCTTCCTTATAATTTAGACTATCGCTTGTACTACTATTCTCTCAACTCCCCAACTGGTCATTAATGCCAAGGCTCCTCTCTGACCGGGGTTTCACATTTGTCCTTAAGACCGCGCTCATCAACCCAAGAAGGAATTTCAAGCCTCATTGCTCTAAAAGGCCAGGTTCCTATTTTCTAGGTCCATTGCTCGCTGAAATACAGTCCATTTATTTATTGGGCCGGACACTTCTAAAGACCTTTTCTTTCTTTGTTTTTCACTGAAAAAGTCGTTTTCTATTAATATGGAAAACCCATATTTTTGAAAAAAGAAAACAAATTAATTTCCTTGAAAAGAAACATGAAAAGGAACAACTAATAGTAATAAGATATAAGCCAGATTTTCAAAGAAAGTAATATTAATGGATGGTATTCTACTTGTCCTTATTATCATTGGAGGCAAAAAATAATAAATATTCATACTTTCATTTCATAGTGCAATTTTAACCTAAAAATTCTAACTCACCCTCCTTTATTTACCAACATATGAAAAGTACAAATATTAGAACCCCAAAAAAAATTATTTATTTTAAATTGCAAGTAAACTCTTTGATACAAGGCTAGAAGAAGCATCTCCAAACTTCCTACTCCCACTTGGTTAGAGCACTTTAAATACAAGAAGACCAACAACCTACGAATTTAGGAGGAGGGAACAACAAAGAACAAACAGAAGCACTTCTTCTTGTTCTGTCTTTGCAGCGCACAAAACATCAACCAGGTAACTCTCTCTCTCTGTCTCTCTCTCTCTCTGTCTCTGTCTCTGTCTCTCTCTCAAATTCAATTTAAACCAAGCTATCTCCTTTTCCTGTTATATAAAGCATATATAAGTAAACAAACTTTATAAAAGCAAATTAATTTCGTTTGATGCCCTACCCGCCGATTTAAAAACCCACAACCCAAAAAACTAATCTGAAAAAAAGCTCTGATTTTTGGCCGAAAAAAAGCTCTGATTTTTGGCTGAAAAAAAGCTCTGATTTTTGGCTGAAAAAAGCTCTGGTTTTTGGCTGAAGATGGACACCGGCGGCAACTCTTTAGCGTCGGGTCCAGACGGAGTGAAGAGAAAGGTGAGTTATTTCTACGACCCAGAAGTGGGAAATTACTATTATGGCCAAGGGCACCCGATGAAGCCTCACCGGATTCGCATGACCCATGCCCTTCTCGCCCACTACGGTCTTCTGCAACATATGCAGGTCCTCAAACCCTACCCGGCCCGAGACCGGGACCTCTGCCGCTTCCACGCCGACGATTACGTTTCGTTTCTCCGAAACATCACCCCCGAAACGCAGCAGGACCAGCTGAGGCAACTCAAGCGGTTCAATGTGGGTGAGGACTGCCCTGTCTTTGATGGGTTGTATTCGTTTTGCCAGACTTATGCTGGTGGCTCTGTTGGTGGTGCTGTGAAACTCAACCATGGCTTCTGTGACATTTCTATCAATTGGGCTGGTGGTTTGCACCATGCTAAGAAGTGTGAGGCTTCTGGGTTTTGCTATGTCAATGATATTGTGCTTGCAATCTTGGAGCTTCTTAAGCTGCATGAGGTTAGTTTATCTAATTGCATCGTCTAAAGGTTTTGACTTTTTTCATGTTGGGTTAGATTTGTTTTGTGAATTTCTGAAATGGGTTATTGAAATTGTTGATGTTTTACCAAACAGCGTGTTTTGTATGTGGACATTGATATTCACCATGGAGATGGTGTTGAAGAGGCGTTTTACACTACGGACAGGGTCATGACGGTTTCATTTCATAAGTTTGGGGATTATTTCCCAGGCACAGGAGACATTCGCGATATTGGGTACGGGAAAGGGAAGTATTACTCCCTTAATGTTCCATTGGACGATGGGATTGATGATGAGAGCTACCATTACTTGTTCAAGCCCATCATTGGGAAGGTGATGGAAATTTTTAGACCTGGTGCTGTTGTTCTCCAGTGTGGTGCTGATTCTTTATCTGGGGACAGGCTTGGCTGCTTCAACCTTTCCATCAAAGGTCATGCCGAGTGTGTTAGATATATGAGATCCTTCAATGTCCCACTCTTGCTTCTAGGTGGCGGTGGCTATACTATTCGGAATGTTGCTCGTTGCTGGTGCTATGAGGTACTCTTCTTGTATTTTGTTTTATTTATTAAGGTGTTCAAACTATTCCATGTGACGTGATTATGCTGAACAAACAACATGGTTTTTAACATATGAGTAATAATTTCTTACCAGAGAGTATGTTGTGTTATGTGGTTGAATAATATGCATGTTGTGTTATGTGATTGAATAATATGCCTATAGTCCGGCAGATGATTACTCTTTTACACATGGCCATTGGTGTAACATCTGTAATTTCTGCTTACAATATTTGGCACAGTTTATTTATTTTTAACTCTTGAGTCTTGACTGAATACTTTTGATCTGAATTTGTGGTTTGTAAAACAGACGGGAGTTGCACTTGGAGCAGAAATTGAGGACAAAATGCCACAGCATGAGTATTATGAGTATTTTGGCCCAGATTATACCCTTCATGTTGCCCCTAGTAACATGGAAAATAAGAATTCTCATGTGTTACTGGAAGAAATACGGTCTAAGCTTCTTGAAAACCTCTCCAGGCTTCAGCATGCACCCAGTGTCCAATTTCATGAAAGACCTCCTGATACTGAGCTTCCAGAGGTACTTTTGTTCAACAATTTTTTTTTTTTTTTCAGAACTAATTCCATTTTCCATCTTCTATATTCATCAAAACTTAATAGTCATCTTATTGAAACATATTCTTCTATATTGATTTGTTTGACTTATCGTAGGAAATTATTGTTCTTTGTTCTCATTTTACATGATACGGCTAAGTGAATGAGGGTTTCTTTTGTATAATGTCTAAATAAGTAGCTTATAATAGAAAAATGTTGTTCTCCAGCTTCCTTATATGCAATTTTGTGGTAAACAATGGGAACTTAAAATCACAGAACAAGCTGGAACTGGTACCCCCACTGACTCCAAAGAGAAATTCTTCCAAAGCAGAAGACTCCGAAATTATTCTTTTCTAAATGGCCATCAAGCAGACATTTTGACATTAATATATTTTCCCTCTCCTTCCTCTAATGTGGCATTTATTGTTGCTTAAGTGATAGAATACTTGATGAACAGCTCATAGACTCTATTGAATGTAGTGATGATCCAAAGGAAAAAGTTGTGTATCTAAACTGCCCCAAAGCTCCCATCTTTCTTACTATTCTTCAATCTTTGTATGATGAATGTAGCTTGCTAGTTCACATCAATCTATTTTGAGTTGTTATCTGCTTAATATTTTTATAGGCTTGTAATCGGTATTTGAAATTTCTTTTTTGTTAAAAATCCTGTAGGCAGATGAAGACCAGGAAGACGGAGACGAGAGATGGGATGCGGATTCTGATATGGATGTTGATGATGAACGGTATTTGAATTTCTTCTCTTAATTTACTATCATTATCTTGCACTTTCATCTTTGCAATATTCTGATTTATGGTTTTATACAGTAAGCCGTTATCAAGCAGAGTAAAGAAAGAGATCGTTGAAACTGAGGTTAAGGATCCGGTATGCTACAAATCATCTCACAAACTCTTTTGTAAATTGGGTGCGGAAGCATATAAACTATAATTCAGTGAAATCAGGCAATCAATTCATTTGTCTAGTCTTGAATATTCCTATGTTAAAGTTTATGCATAGTAAAATGTTCTCATTGTCTTTGATGACGGACAAGTGGCTAGACTTTTCACTCATGGCAAGGAAACATGAGGAATTCTTGTCTCTTAGTAGTGTTTCTTATTCTTCCCTTTATTATCCTGTTTCTGATATGATGTTATGTGAAGCCAACACTGGATTAGTACTGTTCCCTTTTTATCTCTTTTGAATGAGAAGTATGACTATGTTCAAGACGACATGGCATGACCATTTTTTTTTTTTTTTTCTGTTTATGCTTATATGTTTATGTCCTGCACGTAGCATGACTATGTTCTTGTGATGTGCTCATATCATTTGTTGTGCTACATTTCAAAATTTACATATGCATGTGGCTTATATCCTCTTGTATGACAACGTATGTCATATTCTTTCTGCATTTGTACGCGATAAATGCTGGGATTGTAGATTCACAACATTGAACAGTTTAGATCCTATTTGTTATGTTTATTTGCCTCAACAATTTTGTATTTCTGGTTGGCATGATGTACCGGGGAGCCAGAAAGGAAGCACAGAGAATGCTAGAGGCTCAGGCTATGATCCAGCAGTAGAAGAGATTACAACAGGCGCAAAGGTGAAGTTAAACACACAAGTCCACAGACAAAAGCAGGACACACTTGATATAAAAATGCTCATGAACTAATGGTTTTTCCTGTCGGCATTGATATTTGCAGGCTTTGGATATGGGCTCTGGGTCTGCGGATGAACTGAGTGTGAAGGTTGAACAAGAGACTCTGAATAAGCCTGCTGATCAGATATAAATCTTATCATGACCAATTTTCTTTTTTTGGTCGATTATCACGAGCAAAGTCATTCTAACTTTAGGCTTGATTTATGGATGAGTCCAGATTAGGGTAGCAATTGGAAGTAAACTTGTATCCAAATTTGGCCTCTTGTACTTGTAGATCCATTTTTAATTATTGAATTGAGGGGAAGGCATGGAACAGCAATCGTATTATTGTACCATAAAACCTGATTTATGTCAAGAAATGCCATTTCAATTACCCTTACTCAAAAGAATTTTCACTTTTTATTGACAATTGGAGTGATAACAAACGCCTGAGGGCCAAGAAGAAAACCTGAATAACATGTACGTTATTGGAACAAAGCCAGTAAGTCTAAATTACAAGGCAAATTGGTAAAAGGGAAAATCCAATTTTGACAGTATCAGTTCCAATGACTTGGTTTTTCTTCTCATGAATATTGTCACTAGTATTTCCATCAGTTGTATGTAAATTTGTAGGTATCCAGTCAGTACAACCTGACTGATCTTAGATTTCCGACTTCGAGCCCTTTTCAGCGGCTGAGTAGCAAACGAAAGACTATGTTGAGTGTGGCACGGGGAGGTCGAAGGCAGCACTCTGAGATTCACCTGAGTTGTATCTGTCCAGGCTAAGTTTGAGAGTCCTGAGACCGTATTACTAAAGACTGAAAGATAAATATGATGTCAGGTATTCTGGTTTATCAACAAATCAAGCCATCCAGTATTGGTTACTACCAGCCAAGGGATTCTCTGGTTGCTAGAGCTCTGCAACCACCAAAGGAAAAAAACAAGTACAAAATCAGAAAATTAGCAAACTAATGAGAATTTCTATGTCAAACTTTGATTTTAATGCAATCCTCCGTACGCAAATAGTAATGCAAAACTGAAGCAAATAAATGAGAGAGTCTATAACGGCAAAGAAAAATGTTGGTACCTGCAAGTGAGACTGATACATTCTCTGTCTAAAAGGCCAACTAGGTGCCCTCTGTGACCTTGAACATGCTCTGTAACAACTGGAATTTGATTCATTCCATACCTATTCATAATATTCTGAGCTGAAAGTAGATTCATACTGGGTGTAGCAGTCCATGGTACTTGGCATACTTCCCCATCCGAAGAACACATTTCAGATACTATAAGCTCCTGTAACAGTACAACCAGTCATTCAAGCTCACAGGCCACAAAAACGTAAAAATTAGCAGTAGTTCAGCAAGACAATAATCCATTACCTTGGGTCTCTGTCTTCTTGATTGTGCATATTTATTGCTGTACTCTTGAATGTCTTTAAGTGTCAGTAAACCAATTAGAATATGATCATTATCAACGATCATGGCACAGGGCTGCTTCTCTGCAAGCATGAGAGTCACTGCTTCTGTAAGCAAAGTGTCCATTAAAACAGTCACATATCTCGTCCTCATGGCTTCAGAAACGAATATTCTCTTTTCCAACTTTTCAGTGTCAATATTAGAATCATCTATACAGAGTGAACTTTCAATTTCACAAAGGTCACTCGCGTTAGACGTCCTTTCAGTGAAAGCATTACTAGAAGATAGCCCACTTGCACTAGGGGAAGGTACTTCAGGTTGTTGAAAGCTACTAGTTTTTCCCTGATTGAGTTTCTTACTCTTCCAGCTATCTTTTTTTCTCCTTGTCTGTCCAGATGTGATCCATGAAGATAACCCCACAGCTCCAAGTAGCGGAAGAACAATTCGATAATCTTGTGTCAATTCGAAAAGCAGCAGAACTGACGTAAGGGGTACCTGACAGACTCCTGCAAGAGTAGCAGCCATTCCAACCTGTAAAAGGAACCTCTCCTATGGTCAACCACAACCTGATTTTGACTACCCGTTATAGCTTCAAATTTCAGCAGAGAATTCCAAACAGAGAAATAATATATTCACACAGAAAGTTAGGCTTTTCTGTCTTTATTATTACATAGTATTACAATGAAAAGTTATCTCATGTACTGTCCATGTCAATTTTCAAAACCATTTGACAATTTAGAACCAACTAGACAACTGACTTTAACCTTCTAATAAAAAAGCAGGGCACACAAAACCTACTGCTGCAAAGAAAAAGGTTTTTGTCCCTGAAGCCGATGGCTAATATTGTAGGTTTCTAGTTAACTACATAAAGTGACCTCCTAATTCAAATGTGATTTTTGTTCTCAGAAATATCAAAACAGAATTCATATACAAAAAATATGAAATGCGAGTTGACCATTGCCAGAAATTTGAAGGCAAACTATCTTCTAGATACAAAAGTGGCATAGAGCATACCAGGCCATATGCTCGCGGTGATGCTACTTCCAATATGGAGAGATGAAGTATAGGATTGGACTGAGCAACTGCAGAACTGATGAGTTTCCCATATGCCATTCCTGTTGCTGCACCAATAAAAAGTGATGGAGCATAGTAGCCACCCACTAATCCAGACGCCCGGCACAAAGAGGTTGCACCTATCTTGACCACTACCAGCTGAAGCAATAGATCAGCTGAGAGGCCTTTCACAAGTGGTCGAGATTCCAGCAAAATGTCAACATTCTCAAAACCCCAGTAAAGAATTTCAGGATATGCCAATGCTATAAGCCCGACTGCTAAGCCACCCAGTATAGGGAACAAAAATCTTGGTACGCCAATAGTCTTGTGAAGATTGTCAACAAATACCAACATGTATGATGTGCTCTTTGATAAGGTTAGCGAAACCAAGCCGCATAGGACACCCAGCAAGAGATATAGCGGAAGCTCTGAAAATGATTTGAATACGTCTCACTGTTAAAACCGCACCTTTTAAATAATAACTTGAACATCTACCTCTAGATATACTAAAGGTATGCCTGAAAAAATTCATCCCAGTAGAGTGAACAACCTAGTGTTGTAACAAATAATAGGGTAAACTCACAAACCATATTTGGAAAAGAAAAATCACATTACTAGGAACAAGAAATACTCATAGATTATGTAGTAATGCAATAGTCAGCAGAAGAAATTATTCAAATCAAAAGCACCAGTTTTTGTTCACTCGAGGGTGCAGAAATTTATCTATAACATTTTCAAGAGTTAAACAGATAATCGATAGTATACCAGTAGGTGAGCGGAAGTCATAGTATGGGACCTTAAAGGCTGGCTCAGAGCCAAGACCAACTTCTGAAACTACAGAAGCTATCACAGCACTAAGTATGACCATAGAAGTGGTATTTGTTAGTGAAATAGATGAGGAATCTGATGGTGACGGCCAAAGGACTGACTCAACGGCAAAGAAACAACCAGAAACAGCAGCATTAAACCCTGAAAAATGTCAGAAGAACAATTACATTGAGAGCAAACATATGTTAATAACTTGCAGCATGGAGAAACATAAAAACGAATACCCACCAGAAGCAATTCCAGCAGCTGATCCAGCAGCCACAAGAGAGAGGCTTCTTTGTGAACTTTTACCAAATACAGCACCAACACCCTTTGCTATAGAAGTTCCAATCTCAACACTAGGACCTTCAGGACCTAATGAATTCCCAGTCCCAAGTGTGACACCAGCAGCAACTGCCTTGAGAAATGGACGCGATGCAGCCTTGAGACTATGAAAAACCGAAATGGGCATTCCGATTTTCACCAATAAACTTTCTTTTTCTTCCTCTCCTTGCTCATTGCCATTGTTATTATCTTCTGAACCATCATCCAGAGCACCTCGAAGCACATTTAACATGGCTACGATCAAACCCCCAGAAGCTGGAACCAGAATCACTCGCTTCCACATATCTCCCATTGGCTCCTCTCTGAGCCACGAAGCTCCTCGTTGTGGTATCCCATCCCAGAACACATCACGTATCTCATGAACCTTAACATTCATATCAAAATCTCAGATAAAGCTTAAAACTTTGCAATCTCAGATAAAGCTCAAAACTTTGTAAGCAAGCAAGCATGAAAAGCAAAAATGCACAAATGGGTAATGGGTAAAGAAAAACATACAGCGTAATTAAAGAGCACGACACCAATTCCAGTGAGCAGACCCACTAAGCTCGACGACAACACTATTGTCCAGTTCCCACGGCCACGGCCTTGGGCTATGGTTTCTTCTTCATCTTCATTTTCATCTTCTTCTTCGTCATCATCGTCTTGTTGTTGTTGCTGCTGTTGGGATTGTTGATTTTGAGGGAGGGAGAGAGGAGGTCTGAGAGTGAGAGCTCTGCCATTTTTGCTACGCCTTCTGGTTCTAGTGTTTGCTGTGTAGGCAACAGTTCCAGCATTTCTGCTGTTGCTGCTGATTTTGGTGTTTGATGAAGGAGAGAATAAAAGGAAGGTTTTTCTCGGCGATGGGGAAGATGGAGGAGGAGAGGCCAGGGAACACAAATGGCAATGAAACTGGGTGTTGGGGAAACGCCATATACAGTCCAAACCTCCCATTAGCTAGACAGTGGAGCTAGCTAGCTGTTCAGTCCAAGTACAATAACAAATGGATAAACCTCTCATAAAATAAATTATTATTCTTAGAAAATAATATTTTTCTCACTTTTTATATTAAAAACAATGTTTTTGTTTGATTTATGTGCTAATATTATTTTTATTGTGGTGATTTTGCTGATTTAACTAAGGTTAGAAAAATAATATAGTTTTGAATAACTAATAGTCACATTTTTCTTCCTAATATTGACAGATACCTCAAGTTCGAATATTTATGTCTCGACATAATTTTGGGTTTGATATCGGTTTTGTTAGTTTTTTTTTTCTTGTAAGACATTCAATAACCAACTGCCGAAAAAAAAGAAAGATGGGTTCTTTTCCATAAGTAGAAAGTATCAACTGTCACTCATCCAAATATCGGCTACAACTCACTAAATGGAGAAAACCATTGTGCTTCTTTCCTCAAGAATACAATGAATATAAATATATACAAATATTTACAACCATCAATAACCAATTCAGCCTAAAACATCATAGTTTTTACTGTCTGCCCAAAATCAGTAGAGAAAACACACAACATTTGCTTTAAATAAATAGAATTAGCTGATTAAAAGCCTGTGCTTATCTCGTTTCCTGTCATGGCAAAGAATGAAAGGTAAATAGTCCCATAAAATAATTTTTGCCCTCAGAAAATGGAAACCTATGTGGAAGTCAATGGTTTCATAACCTCTCCTGACATTTTGTCTTTTCTATTACGGAGGCTCTTGGAATTAGTAGCTTCTTTCTCAGCCTCCACAGCCCAAGTGTAAGCTAGCATGCCCATAGCAGCAAGAGCCATCCCAAGAAAGTTTTTAAGGCTGAGCTTTGAATCAAAGAGTAGCCACGCCAATGTCATGACACATATGGTTTTCATGTGGCCTAAAACCTGGAATGAGGCCGCTGAGAACCGCCCGATGCAGAGGTACAGGCTGACTTTGCAAAACACTGCTATTGAGCATGAGAGTAGCAAGAAAATCTGCAAACACATTCACAAAAGCACTTTTAAAGATTAAAGATCAAATGTGCTGCAAATGAAACTTAAGGGACAAAACATAAGAAGCATCGGCTTGACTTACAAATGCACCAGAAGAGAACTTATAGTTTGATAGAAGTTTGCCGGTGAGATAGAAATCAATGAATGGAGAAAGAAAAAGAAGGGAGAGAGCTTGCATTGGAGTTGTCTTAGTGAGCAATTCAAAAGACCCTATTGAGTATTTCTTCTGTAAAGACCCTATTAACTGTTCCTCAAAGGAAAAAAAAAACCAAGTTAGTGTCACATTCTTAGAAAACTAATAATCCAAATGAAGGAGGAATTTGAGTAATTAATACACACAATTTGGTGTAAGGATGTACACAAGACAGCCACACAAGCACAGAGGAAACCTTTAGCATTAACTTTCACATCAGTCACTGTACTGATACTCACACCTACAACCACCATTACCACAGCCATCTTTGCCCCCCTTGAAAATTGTTTTCCATGAAGAATCCATTCCATCACACATACCACAGGCCTATGCTTAACCTAGATATCTGCATCATAATACCGATTGCCAATTCCAATTAGAACCTCTGATAATTAATAATGGCTTACAATCGTCCATGCGCGTGTGAACAATTGTACTTAGCATTCGCCTATACCAATTAAGAAGGTGTAATTTAGGACCAAACAAATTATATGCACCTGGAAAAATCCTTGAGAGTTTAGTATGAGGCTGAAGTTCATCGCAATGATTGAGGCATTGGCTACAACTGAGAACAGAATAAGCTCCCACAGAGGAATTACATGCGTTGATGCAGAGTAACCAACGGCATTTGACACCAAACACACCAATGCGGTCAGAGAATAGTGGAAGCTAGACAACATTGTAGCTGCAAAGAATACACCAACATCAATTGCAGCAAACCATTTTAATTACCAAAAGACTCAATCATGTTTATCACATGATAGCAAAAAAAAAAAGAGGAGTTCATCTTATAAAATGGTGTTTTGTAGTCCACTTGTACTGCGGCCATTAGCGATCCTCATTGAGTAGTGTTACCTTATGCGCCGATGTTTACTTGTTACATCAATTATTATGATCGGTTGTCAAATAACACATCGTTTTAATTTGATTAGCTGATTATAGGGTTCAAAATGTTGTAATAACTTCTTATTGACCTCTCCATGCACATGTAATATGATGATGTGAACCACCAGAGGGATCAATCAAAGTGCATTTGTTGTACCAAAAAGAAAGCTATAGCATAATTAAACAATGAACCTGTTTAAAGGTTTTATAATCATGTTGTAGGACACTAACTCATTCCATGTTGTTAAAGAAGAAGAGGATGTGGAACCAACCAAAGTCGAAGGCAAAGCCTTGAGGGGACATGAGCTGCCTGTTGGCCATGATAATCCCCACCGAGCTCACAACGGTCATGCTCCATGCTCCTACATTACATACCGTAAACGGCGATTTTCTCTCCTTGATCTCCATTTAAACTTGATTTCCAAGCTGATCATCCACCACTCAAGATGCTTAATTTATTTATTTTTTTTAAATTTACTTTTAGTGCAGCACTTCTCACTTAATGACCTCCCTCAGAGCCCAAGTGGAGTAGGGTTGAGTTTTTATAACAAAGACAGGCAAAACATGCATTATAAATCATGAAAAGGGAAGGCTGGCATATGATATTGCCTGCAGGCTTCATATTGCTTTCTTTCGCTTTTGCTGTCTCCCTCTCAGCAACCAGCATGTTACTCTCACTCATCTCCTAATAATTATTAAATATTACATATTAATGATCACGAATCAAATTTAAGTACAATTGGGATAGGGATTATTAAAACCCCATGTTGACATTTATTTGTCCACCATTTCACTACGGAGAATCTTATCACACACACACACACTCCCAAAAAAAAAAATAGGAACAATATGCAGACTAATATTTGTGTACATAATCCCTTATTATTGTGTTTAGATATGGTAAGTTTTTCTTGTCAGTAATTTAACACGTTATATTCACACACTACGATTATTAGGACCTCAGATTATATCGAATAACGTATAACATGTGGTTACGATTTACGGTTTGACAACATAGTATGTCGAGATATTTGATAAGAAATCATTCCAATCCTTTTTGGATACCTTTATCTCTGAAAAGCTTCCTTCTCAATCTCTAATCAATTCATACCTTTCTCTCTGTGCACGTTTTTATCTCTCTTTAGAAGTTGACAAATCTAAAATCTAAACTTGCTATCCACTTCATCGTTGTCTCTTTCTTCCCTGTTGATTGAAAGTGGAATGTAACTCTAGCCTTCTCCATTGCAACTTTTCAGTGCATGAATCTAGTACATTTCTTGTAAAAGGTTGAAGTAATTGGATTAGATATCATAATCAAATTTCTATTTTTAATTACTCTTTCTCTGAGATAGGTTAAGCAAGCAAGAAATTGCAAGTTGCAAAGTTGTTTTTCTAATGAACAGCATGAAAGAGAAAGACATACACTTACCTGTACCTTATCAAGTTCCTCTGTCTTTTCTTGGATCAAGCTAAAGAACCCATGCAGAGTGTTGCAGAGGATAGAGATAGTGTTTCTTTCTTGCAATATTCTCTCACCAATAATGGTGATTTCACAACTAAATGTGCATCCAGAAAGGGACACCATCAGTGCAGATGAAATGGGCAATTCCCATTTTCACAAATAAGCTTTTCTACTCAACACCAAAACATGCCATGGATGCAAATGGCGTGTAACTTTGATTTGTACACCACGTTACATTTCTCTTAAATCTGTTTATATAAATGATTTCCACACGAATTTATCTTCTTATCTTTTTTGTATTTATTAAGATATGTGATCAACAATGTGACTATAAGCAAACCGCAAAGTGATTTCGACAAAAACAAAAGCCGCAAAGTGATAAAATAATAACAGTGGGACTCTTTTATTTGTTTATTGATTTATTTGTTACTTTTAGACCAATAAAGAATTTAGACAGCTGAGTGTCAAGCAAATTTCATAACTAACTGGACACTGACCAGTGACGAACTCATGTTAAAGGGCGAAGACTGGCAATTACAAAATTGATTAGGTCAGTTTTCATCTTTAAGTTGGCTGAAATATTATATTGTCAGTAGCAAAGATTGAAGTCAAAACCCCCAGTATCTTCACAGAATCAACTTGTTTGGTGAACGAGAAAATGTGGGAAAAGGGAGGGAAATGGTTTTGCTAAAGTGAAAAAAGAAATAAAGCATTCATTAATTGAACTTTTTCTCAGTACTGATACTGAAATGCATATACAAGTATTCTACAACCATCAACAACTGGTTCATCCTAAACTTCATTATTAATTCCTTTCAGACATTAAAAAGAGACCAAAAATTGAACATATTTTGTGAAAAAATAGAATCAGGTGACGGAAAGCCTGTGCCGAATGAACAGATGAATGCCAAAACCTGTGCTTATCTCATATCTTGCTGGGGCATGGAATGAAGGTAAAACAAAATGAGTCCAATAATGGCGAGTCTACACTTTAGACTCGCGAAGCTCCGCGTCGTTCAATGGACTCTCTGCCATTCCCTCCTTCAATGGTTTCAGATCCTCTTCTGACAGACTGTCTCTTGTATTAGGGAGGGTCTTGGGTTGCTCCACAGCCCAACTGTACACTACCATGCCAAGAACAGCAAGAGCCATTCCAAGCAAGTTTTTCAGTGTGAGCTCCGAATCAAAGAGTAGCCACCCCAATGTCAGGATACACACTGTTTTCATGTGGCCTAAAACCTGGAATGAGACAGCTGAGAAGCGTCCAATGCAGAGGTACTGGCTGATGTTGCAGAATACTGCTAAGGAGCAGGAGAGTAGTATGAAAAACTGCATTCCACAAAAGCTTCATTAGAATTTTGTTTCTACAAACTCAGAAATTGCAGATTAATATACATAAGAAGCACTTACAAGTGCACTAGAAGACAACTTATACTCCAATAGAACTTTTCCAGTAAGATAATAATCGAAGAACGGACCAAAAACAAGAAGGGAGAGAGCTTGTATTGGAGCTGTCTTGCTGAGCAATTCAAAAGAGCCTATCGAATACTTCTTCTGCAAGGAACCTATTGACTGTTCCTCAAACAATAAGAATGTAAGAGGTCAACCATTATTTCAAGGTTTTTATGCCTACCCTCAGATTCATAGCATAAATAATTTATGAGAAAAATTAAGTAGTGCTCACAATTTGTTGCAAGGATGTACACAAGATAGCCACACAAGCACAGAGGAAACCTTTGGCATTAACTTTCACGTCAGTCACTGTACATATTCCCACACCTACAACCACCACTCCCACAGCCAACTTGACTTCCCTTGCAAAATGTTTTCCATGAAGAATCCATTCCAGCACACATACCACGGGAATCATGCTCAACTTCGATATCTACATGATAATACCATAGAACAAGGTCTGAACTCAGATGGCAACTCTGCCTCAAGCAAAATGGTTAGGCTATTAAAATGTTATTCACCTGATAAAATCCAACAGAGTTAAGCATGAGGCTCAAGTTCATCCCAGTGATTGATGCATTGGCTACAAGTGAGAACCAAACAAGTTCCCACAAAGGAACATGCTTTGAAGCAGAGTAGCCAGTGGCATTTGACACCAAACCAACCAATGCAGTAACAGAGAAATGGAAGCCAGTCAAAGTTGTAGCTGGAGTAAAAAAAAAAATACACTTTCATCAATTGCAGGAAATCAATTTACCAAAGAATTCAATTTATGCGTGTGTTGTGACATAGGCATGCTCTTGCAAATGAGAGAAACTCTCGTGCAACGGGAATAACACTTTTTGCTATCCCTAGCCAAAAACACAATGACACGTACGATAACTTTTCCACGTTACAAGTTTTTTTGCTTGCAAACACAGATCAGGTCATAATCCAAGCCTAATTATGTTGAACTTTAATTTCTTTTGAAACGTAGCTAGATCTACAGGCAATAATGACATGTCAAAAAAAAGGGCTATACCCATGACAGAAAATTCCATGAGTGGCAAATAATGGTCCAAGCGCACATGGAATATTATTATATTGGAATCTAGTTAAATTTTGGCTCCTTGTGTCAGAAACAATAAATTAAGAATACAAACACAAAAAAACAAAAACAAAAAAACAAAAACAAAAAAATATGGCATCTGCAAGAATGCAACTTTACCCCAATTCAGGTCATAAAATTAGACAAAACATATGAAAATGAACTCGGGAAATTAGAGAGGAACCCAATATTCAGGGTTGAAAACGGAACCCAAAATTCATAACAAAGCAAAATACTTTAAACCCATCAATGGTGAGAAGAAGTGAATATGAATTATGAAAAAAAGATGTCTACTTCAGATCTGAAATTAAAAGAAAACACAGTACAGTTAAAAGAAGAAGAAGAAGAGGAACTTACCAAAGCCAAAGCCAAAGCCATGGGGGGACATGAGCTGCTTGTTGGCCATGATAATTCCCACAGAGCTCACAATATTCATGCCCCACGCTCCTACATCGGACACTGAAGACTTCTTCTCCTTCTCCATTTTTCACAAATTCCAAGCCAATCAACCAGAGCAGACAGAGTGCCAAGGCTCTGCAGATTTGGGTGGAATTTCTCAAAGGCGTTTAACGAATACAAAACAAAAACGCATGAATTCTTTGATCAATAATATGTTACTCTTCCACAATCACACATAGTAAAAGTTATATTGGGATCTCGAAAAGGATCTGAAGTGGAAGGGGAAAAGATAATTAATTGCTTTTGCATACAGAATAGGAAAGAACTTGTAATTTCCTTTTTCTTAGCAAAAATTTTAAAAATAAAATAAAAATTCAATCTCTGTAATAATATTAGGTCTTGAAAACTTTTGGGCCTAATTGGGAATCATTTCATGTCATGTTTCTAGTTTTACCTAACCCGATCGTGGAGTTTTTTTTTGTTTTTTTGTTTTTTTTAATTTTTTTAATTTTTTTTAATTTTTTAATTTTTAATTTTATGTATCTCAAGTTTGTGGACCGCACAATCACTTGTTTGGTGTTTCCGAATTGTTTTATAGTTAACGGTTAGTTTTTACTAATATTTAAAGTTACATTAGTTACATTAGAGGAAACCGAACCTGATCATATCTTAATCATAACTCATTACCTCTAAGTTACTAATCTCAAGTGCTATAATATATTAGTGGTTATACATAAACAACATGCATTCATATTTTATGCCCCTAATTACAAAACTTATTGTCTTTTCAAGTAGATCTACCAAATTAATTTTTATAGAAAGTCTTTATATAGAGTTCAACCAAAAATGGCGGCTATGCAATTTTCCCTATATAAAAAAAATGAATTATACTCCTAGTGATACAACATTCCTTGAGCTTTTCTTAATCAACTTGTTTGGTGGCCGAGAAAGTGTGGGAAAGA
Source organism: Prunus avium (assembly GCF_002207925.1). The sequence continues at coordinate 77,497 of NW_018921581.1, read as the reverse complement.
AAAGAATGGTTTTGCTGATTTCTAACATCGAAAATATTGTTGATGCACACAGTATATATAAATATCCACCGAATAATAATTGGATAAAACAAAAAGTCTAAAACACAATGCATTTCCACCCATTCACTAATATTACTCCAAATATTGGCTACAAGCCTACAACACAATGAAAAAATAAATAACGCATTAATTAATTGTACTTTTTCTCAACACTGAAATGCATATACAAATATTTTACAACCATCAACAACTGGTTCAGCCTAAAATTCATTATTAATTGCTTTCTGACAAAATAAATAGATAAAAAAAATTGAACATATTTTGTGAATAAATAGAATTAGATTGTAAGACTCTGCTGCATGAGCAGATGAATGTCAAAACATGTACTCTCATATCTTGCAGGGGCATAAAATGAGTCCAAGAAAAAGCTTTTTGCCCTGTGGTAAGCCTATATTTTAGACTCGCCAAGCTCTGTGTCTTTCAATGGACTCTCTGCTATTCCCTCCTTCAATGGTTTCAGGTCCTCCTCTGACAGATTGTCTCTTGTACTAGGGAGGATCTTGGGTTGCTTCTCAGCCTCCACAGCCCAACTGTATACTATCATGCCAAGAACCGCAAGAGCCATTCCGAGCAAGTTTTTGAATGTGAGCTGTGAATCAAAGAGTAGCCACCCCAATGTCAGGACGCATACTGTTTTCATGTGGCCTAAAACCTGGAACGAGACTGCTGAGAAGCGTCCGATGCAGAGGTACTGACTGATGTTGCAAAATACGGCTAGGGAGCATGAGAGTACTATGAAAAACTGCAATTAGACAGAAGCTTCATTAGAAATTTGTTTCCTCATAAAAACGGCGATTGCAGTTCAGATAAAAGAAGCAGCACTTACAAATGCACCAGAAGAAAACTTGTACTCTGATAGAAGTTTTCCAGTAAGAAAGTAATCAACGAATGGACCAAGAATAAGAAGGGAGAGAGCTTGGATTGGGGCTGTCTTGCTAAGCAATTCGAAAGAGCCTATTGAGTATTTCTTCTGTAAGGAACCTATTGACTGTTCCTCGAACAACAAGAATGTCAGAGACGAACAATTATCTCCAGGTTTTTATGCCTAACCTCAGATTCATAGTATATATAACTTATAAGAAAGAGAAAATTGAGAAATGCTCACAATTTGTTGTAAGGATGTACATAAGATAGCCACACAAGCACAGAGGAAACCTTTGGCATTAACTTTCACGTCAGTCACTGTACATATTCCCACACCTACAACCACCACTGCCACAGCCATCTTGACCTCCCTTGAAAAATGTTTTCCATGAATAATCCATTCCATCATGCATACCACGGGAATCATGCTCAGCTTTGATATCTACACCATAATACCAATGAACAAGGTCAGATCTGAGAAGGTAATTGTGCGGCAAAGGAAATGGTCATGCTAACAGAATGATATTCACCTGATAAAATCCAACAGAGTTGAGCATGAGACTCAAGTTCATCCCAGTGATTGAAGCATTGGCTACAAGTGAGAACCAAACAAGTTCCCACAAAGGAACATGCTTTGATGCAGAGTAACCAGTGGCATTTGACACCAGACCAACCAATGCGGTAACAGAGAAGTGGAAGCCAGTCAAAGTTGTGGCTGGAGAGAAAAATATACTATCATCAATTGCAGGAAACCGATTTACCAAAGAGTTCAATTACGGTCTTGCAAACACATCTAATGAGATCACCTTACAAATCTAGGTCATAATCCAAGCATAATTATACGAAATCCTAATTTCTTTTAAAATGTAGTTAGATCTACAGGGAATGATGACAGACACAGAAGGATCCAGGAGAAAAAGCCCACATCGCCCGACTTCGAGCTGCTTGCTTGCCTAAGTTCTTTGAGGCATTTTAACAAACACTTTGCCCCCCCCCACCTTATCTACTTTGCCCCTCACCCTAGGTACTTTGCCCCGTTAATGGGCAGATCAATGGAGACTCAACCCCTCTCATTTCTCTCTAGATCCGACCCTCTGGTCAGAAAAGGCTAGCCATAACAGTAAACGCCATAAGTGGCTAATAATGGTCCAAGCGCACGTCACAATATATTGAAATCTAGTTGAATTTTGGCTCCTTGTCAAACATAAGTCCAAAAACAATAATTCAATGCGGTTCATCCACAGGATTTAGAGCAAACAGAGCAAATTGATGCAGTCTCAATATAGTCAAAATTACAGAAGAAGAAGAAGAGGAACTGACCAAAGCCAAAAGCAAAGCCGTGAGGGGACATGAGCTGCTTGTTGGCCATGATAATGCCCACAGAGCTCACAATATTCATACCCCATGCTCCTACATCAGAAACTGGAGACTTCTTTTCCTTCTCCATTTTTTTTCTCAGATCCAAGCTCAAATCAACAAACCCAAATCCTTTGTTTTCTGGTTTTTTTTTCCTTTGTTTATACAACAATATGAAGAGAGGTGGACAACCAAAGCAGACAGAGTTGCAGGCTGCAGAAGTCACTCACCTCTCTCTGAGAGCCAGCAAGAGTCTTTGAGTTATATAAACATATACAAAAGCAAAAACCCAATGTAAAAGACAAAGGAGAAGGCTAGGCTATATTGGCTGGCTTCATATTCTTTCTCTTTTTTTCTTTTTTTGTTTTTCCTTTTTTGCTTTTGCTGTCTCTCTCAGCAACCAGCATGTTACCCTCATGGCCTTCCCCTCCATTACAATTAATAGATATCAATCTTACAATTATTGACCTCTTAGTAAGTGGGCTTGATAGGATTTACCTCCCTTCCCCTTTCTCAATCTTATTTCCACTTTGGTAAATTTTGTTTTAGTAACAAGAAAAACTTCACGATTCACTCCATTTAATTTGCGATTCTGAATACATGTAATCAGAATCAAGAGTTTTTATACGGAGTTCTAAGTAAAGTTTCATTCATTTTTGTTCAAAGAGAAAAAAAAGTTTGAACGTGTCCTATATAGGGATGGTAAAGGGTCGGGTAGGGGCCGGGTATGACAATTGTTTATCCAAAGGGCTTCCGATGCCTGTGTTTGTAGGAAAACAATAACTAAGCAAAGGGTACGGAGTTGTATGTATGGTGCGAATCGGGCGGCCGGAGCCGTGTGTGCTAGCCGGAGCCTGGAGAAAATATGGAGAGTGGAAAGTGGAGAGGGAGAGAGAGCTTCAGGTATTTTTCTCGTAGGAGTAGGTTTTTTGAAGTCGTCCCTTGAATGATGAATGAAATCATCTATTTATAGGAGCCTCGGGGCTAGGGTTTCGTAGAGATTGAGTCGGACTTGATTATATCCCTTTATTTAGATAATATCTAAATTAATGATATTATCTCATTAATTATAAGATAATATCCTATAATTAAGATATTATCCCCTTATTAGGATAATATCCCAATTAATGATATTATCTTATTAAATAAAGATAATATCTTATAATTAAGATATTATCCATATTAATTAATTAACCAAATAAATTGGTTTAATTAATTAATTTAAGGGATAATCTTCTTTTCCACGTAGCGTGCTGTGATTGGAGACAAAAATATTTGCTCCCACAGCAATATCATCCCCGTACCCGCTCTCCATTCCCGCCCCCATCCCTGAACCCATCCCCGTTTAATAGGTTTCGGGGAAACCCCTTCCCCGTCTCCATCGGGGGACTATCCCCTATACCCACCCCCGAATTCCCGATTTTTTTTTGCATAAAAAAATATTTATCATACATTTTAACATTAAGTTTCATATTAAATTATCATTCGAACACATTCAAATGAACTATAAAGCTCAATTCAACTATTCAAAATCACATCAATATGAAATCCTAGAGAAGATTAGGAAGAATTAGGAGAGAAAGGTTAACTTAGGATTAAACATAAATATTATAATTATTTATTTATTTATTTAAATAAAAACATATATATTTTCGGGCTGGATTTGGGGATGGGAATGCCAATACCATCCCCGCCCCATACCCATTGATGATTTTTCAAGTTCGGGGATCCTCATACCCAATACCCGTTTTGCCCTGAAATCTCTTCCCATTAGGGTCGGAGACTCGGCCTCGTAGGGATTTCTGCCATCCCTAGTCCTATAGAAATAGCCGGCTCGGTTTTGTTTTGAGAGTTACTAAGATAGGATGGAGTAATTTTTACTTGACTGGATTGTTCTAATTTATGTGGATTTTTTGTCTCCAAATTTTTCACTCGAATAATTTAAAGTGATTTTTATACTTACCTCATCTAAATGTTTCCTCTTTTCCCAACGTTTTACACCCTCAAACTTTCTTTTTAACTGTTTCAGCTTTTTCTTTTACCAAAGCATAATAACATTTATTTAAATAAAAGTGAATTTGTTAATTAAATGCGAGTGTAAGCATGATTAAAGGAGACACTCCAGAATTTGCCTTTACGTGTCCCTGTGCTTTGCCAAATGCTTACTCACGCGTTTAATTCATTATTATTTTTATTTTTTGGGTTGAATTGAGGCAATGCAACATGCATGGACAGACAGATGCCAGAAAAATTATAATGAAACACACAATTTGTACGAAAGTGAGAAATTGGAAGCTACCTACGAACTCTCTCTTCTGTTTCGAAATTCTCGTCCACAATCCCCAAAAGTCTCGAATTTTTTTATTTCTCCTCGTTTCGTTTGACCCGGCACCATGTTTTTGAGGGCCCTAAAAATATCTGGCAGCTTTGCAATATCAGTTGGAAATCATTCCCATCGTCAACAAAGTCTTCAATTTTAGTATTTTAACAACACAACTATGCATGTTTGACTCCGCGTCTTATTATTTCTCTTTTTTTTTTTTCTTCACTATCAAGGAGACTTCCATTGAGGGGGAGAGGAATAATAGAGTCAATTAGGCATTCGGCCGTTGGAGTCTAGTTCAATGAGAAAGGAGTTTTGATTTGCAGGCTAATAATGTCAAGTGTGTTCGAGAAACCTCATCTTTCTTTCTAACTTTGGTAACAGAAAAAAACGACATGCAAATGTGGTCACATACATCACAACGAAACAGCGAGTTTGATTCGGCTCGTTGTTTCGAAGTAATTTAGACGCATTCGTCATAAGCTCAAATTTGCAATAGTGGACGTCACTATTTCTAGACTTATGCATGTCAAGGTGCTACATGATCATCTCTACAGCCTATTCTATGTTTAGGTTCACAATAATTAACATAAGCACATGTTATATAGTTGATTCACCGTAACAAATTATTATTTAAATCACAGCTAATTACAATACATTTGACATCTACACACATGTCAATCGTACACAATAGAATCACCCAAAATGTTAGCTTTTTCCATTGAAACCCAAAATTTGTGCAATATGTGGGGGATGCTTAACAATTATAGGCTTGAAAGCCGGTGAGCTAGATAAAACCCAACCCAATAATCATTTTATAGTGTTTACTTATTTATTTTTAGAATTTTTATTATTAAGAGGGGCGATGATATATTAAACTTATATACACTAGACAGATAATAGGACTTGAATCAAGGATCTTACTTAGGAAAGCAATTGCTACAAACAACTACACTATTGGTGCTTTGCTAACTTTACACTATTTATAAGAATGTGTGAAGCTAGTGAATTATTCAATCAAGGCCGATAAATAAATATTTATTACAAAAAAAACCTGCATTCGATTGGATATCATTTTCATCAGTTTCATTATGAAAAAGAAAATTTTAATTACTCCTATTTATTCACATTTAAAAGCTCTTTTTCAGTATGCAAGCGAAAAAAAATAAAATTGGTGAAGAGTTGATTTGCCAGCCAAACAATTTAGAAAAAAACAAACCACCTTATACGGTTGCCTGTCTTTCCCCTCAATCATTGTGGAGAATTTAGATTGATTTTAGGTGAATTGTTGTATCTGATAAATAAATAAATAAACAAAAAGTGTGAATTGCTGTAAGCCAGAAATATGAGTGCACCGTTTTCAGCAGCCTAGCACCACCGACTCGACCACTTGCCAAATTCGTAGAAAATGATCTCATTTTTTAAGAGCATATTTATGGAATATAGTTTCTAGAAATGCTTTCTTATTTACTACATACACAGAGAATTACACCTATTTTTAAGTATATGTATTACATTTTTTTTGGATTATTTATAGAGTTATTTATACAAAGATCCCCTGAGGTTTTCAATGTTTTTATAAATTTCTTGAGGTTTTAGATATTACACGAACACCCCTTGATGTTTCAAATTGTTTTCACATAACCTAACTCGTTTAAGAAAAAATTTCAAAAGATCAATACTCAATTTAATGGAAAAATACGTAAAACAATACTCTATTACAATATAAATTACTTAGAAAAAGGAAATAAGACTTCATGTCCAATAAAAAAAAATATTATTTGAGTAAAAAAAACAAAAAATCTTTTAGATAAGGATAAAAGAAAAGTCTATTGGCACACACACACGCGTATGGGCGAGACAAAAATCTATTATAAAAATAAGACTTCATGTCCAATAAAAAAAAAAAATTATTTGAGTAAAAAAAACAAAAAATCTTTTAGATAAGGATAAAAGAAAAGTCTATTGGCACACACACGCGTATGGGCGAGACAAAAATCTATTATAAATAAAAGAGAAGGCGGCATTCAAACGTCTATTGCTAATAAAATTACATCACCGACAAGAAATAAGGAGACGCACCCTCTCCCCGAATGCATAAGGCAGCCCGATCCAAATTTGGGCTCTCATTTGTTTGGGCATTAATTGATAGCAACGCACATCCAAAATCAATAAGCCAAGAGAAGATCTTTCTATCATTTCATTTAAGGCAGCCCGATCCAAATTTGGGCTCTCATTTGTTTGGGCATTAATTGATAGCAACGCACATCCAAAATCAATAAGCCAAAAGAAGATCTTTCTATCATTTCATTAAAAAAAAAACAAAAACAAAAAGAGAGAAGATCTTTCAATTTTTCTTGTTTTATGTCATTTGGAATTTGAAAATGCTTTTGTAGGAAACACTTTTGTTCATAAACGCCTTTTTAAGTTCTTCTATTAGAATTTAGAAGAACGTCTAAAAATTTATTATAAATGCATTTAAAGAGTTAGAAATCAAATGCTTCTTTAGAAAACGCTTTTATCAGAAGTGCTTTTAGTTGTCCAAAAACATTTCTAACTCTTTCAAAAGCATTCCCACGAGCTTTTAGTTGTTAAGAAGTGCTTTTAGCACTCATAAACAAACCTTAATTAGAGAAATCCAGTCCAGTACAGCCCACCAAACAGGGCTAAGCCTTTTGTTGAGGTAGTATTAGTCTGAAAATGCGTAACCAATACCAAAATATTCCTTTCATTATTATTATTAATTTTTATTTACCCACAAGTCAAATGAAATAGCAAAAGTAATAAATTAATAATGAAGCTACTTTGTCATATGCCACACAACACATTTCATGTCTGCCATCAAAACGTTTATGTTGTTTACTAACAAATTCTAGCAATGTAGGAACCATAAAGGGCAAAAGATAAGATGGACAAAGCATAAAGTTGTGGTGCTGATTACATCTCCTCACGCTGCTGCTGATCCAAGCCACAGATTGGATCCAAAATCCCAAACCGACATACGCCTAACATCCCAGAACTGCAGCATATGCCTCCATGACTTTTATGAAATTACAGGAAGGCATCCTTCTCGAGCAACTTTAGCACATCGTTTTGGCTGTTCAGCTTCGCAACGTCGATCGGAGTCTTTCCATCCATGTTCTGGAGAGTGCTGGAGATGCCAAAAACGAAACGATTTAAGTACTAATAAGCATAATAGAACGGCACACAATTAAAAGATTAAGGAACAAATGTGTCTCTTACACAGCGGCGCCATTCTCTAATAGAAGAGCCACGCATTCCTTCCTGCCATAACCGGCTGCATAATGAAGCGCAGTGTTCTTGTTCTTATCCAGAGCATCCACTCTTGCTCCAGCCTCAAGAAGTACTTGAGCACACTTCACCTGCAATGAAATGAAATGATAGTATCTAAATACCTCCATATATCAAAAGCAGAAAACCATTTCTAGAACTCTATCACCCCGACTCCTTTTTATTCATGCATGCATTTCTTCCAAAAATTGGTTTCGCAGTACCTCGTATTGGAACTGCACGACTACCCCATATGCACGGAAGGTCCATCATCACCCAATGATAACAATTATTGGCTTTGCAGATATAAGTGAGTAAAATGACAGGGGAAGCTACACTTATAAAGATTATCATACCTCACCATATCCACAAGCAAAATGCAGTGCTGTTCTTCCCTCTGAATCTTCCTCATCCTTGTCAGCACCGGAGGTTAGCGCACTTTTCAAACCCTAATTGACAGAGTGAAAACATAAACACTTGCACATCTGATAACTTGGACCAAACACGTACAAAATATACAAATTAAAGTTTACCAGGGAGGCATATTTCCTGATATAGAATTTTAAAGTAATAAGAATAACGCATATCTGAAAATTCAAACTCCTACAACAAAACTAATAGGCCTAATTAACATGAAAAGCTTGCGGTAGAAAAACATGAGTTTGAAAGAAAAGTTTTAAACAATATAATGTAACTCTTTACCAGGGTACCACAATACTATCCAGGAAAGATGATTGATTCTCCAGATTCGAGAGTATTATGGTACCCTGGTAAAGATTTGCAAATAATTTTCTGACTTCAATTAAAAGAACGACATTTTCCATTAATCATAATCATTTTTCAATTGCAGAATTTCTTATTAACAATTAGAACCAACCAAATGGCACATGAAGAGGATAGGATCAGATAATGGTTTGTTCTACCTCCACATCACCAACACTAGCAGTGTGATGAACGATTGATTCATCCTCATTTCCAGCATCTTCTACTTCTTCTGGTCCAGAATTGTCTGCAGAAGTAGCTGCATCTCCAGTAACTGCAAGACCCATTGCTTCTCCCAACTTCTGCAAAACCTCTTTATCATTCCAGTATCTGAAACAGCAGAATTTCCTCGTTAGCTCAACCAAAGTCCACAATCAGTTAAACTAAACCCCAATACCATGTGCCAAGATGGAAAAAGTTATAGCTCAACCATCCTAAAAAAAAAACTAGCTTTACTTACCTCATCATGGCAGCTGGACCACCAGTCTCTATCTCTTCTAAAATAGGCTTCAAAGAAGGATCTTCTTTGATACGTGACATACGTTCCTCAAGCTGATCTTTGTTTGTTGGATTTGCGAAACTCTCGAGCATGGTATTCATAGATGGATCCTGGGGTAGCAAAATTAATAAGATTGAAATTCTACCAACCAGGCAACTTCCTTGTATAACACGACGAATAAAACAAGAATGCATACCTGCATCAATGCATTACCGAGGCGCTCAGCCATGGTCATGAATTGAGGATTCTGCATAACCTGTTGCATGGTGGAATAATATTGTTGGCTATCAAACTGAGGGACACCCTCGTCAATTGTTGCACCTTGAAAAGTTTTCTGAAGTTGGTCTGCCATCTGGTTGAATGAAGGATCTTTTGCTATCTGTTCAGCTAGTTCCTTAATGCTTGGATCCTGTGCATATCACATATAGGACAGTTGTTAGCAAAAACCAGAGACTGACTGAACTTCAGAACTCATACTCTCAACTTATGAGAACAAAAATAAAATAACATATAAATATAACACCAAAAAGAAAGTGTAAGGTACAAGAGTAATTGAGGGGACCAAAATTTAAAAAATTCCATTTTGACTAGCCTCTTGAATTTTGGACAAAATTTTAATACTTTTTCCTCATCATCAAATTTGGCTCACCCAGACATGAAGGCTTTTCATGCCATTGGACCCAGGGTTGGCACACCAACACCCAATTTACCATCGAGGCATGATGTCTGCCAGCATCCAGCTTACCCCCATTCTATACACAATTCAATTTTTTTCGGGGGGAAAGCCCATGTGCAGTGGGGGAGGATGAGGGAGAGTTTAATAAATATATATTGTTTACTACTAATTGATCAAAAGAAACTTCTGTCCCACGAAAATTTATTCTTCATATGTAATGCAAAGAAAGGACTCCCTTTACTTCATTCCCAACTCAGTCATTCAAATGTTTTTAAAACTCAAAGGGGCAATAAAAGTGTGACATACATTCAGCAAGCCAGTCATGGCAGAGAAATCAAAAGGATTGGGAGCAGCAAATCCGGCTTCTGGAAGTTGGAAAGGGGCAGCTCTTGTTTGTCCTGACTGTGAATCTCCAGATGAAGTTTCAGACTTAGGACTTTTGACCTCTGTTTCAGATTTGGAGGTTTTGTTCTCTGTTGAAACTGGCTTTTCGCCTGGGAAAGATAAGATAAACATGAGAACCGCATACTCAAAATCTTAAAGTCCATGTATTTGACACCATTTTCATCCAGTCGAGATGAAACAATTATCTAACCAACCAATTATCAAGCTCCACTATAACAAAACACAGTAAATTAAAATGAAACCAATTTACTTGTACTGTGTTAAGAACAGGCATAACCCCGAATCATAGAGTTTAAATATTCCTCCAGATTTTTAACAACAGGATAAGGATAACTACAGTATATTCTATGACAATAATCACTTTCATGAAGCGAAATATAGGCATCAGTACAACAAAACCCTCAATTTCCCCTACGCAAGTGAGAAACATGAAACCATACAAATTGCATCACCATTCAACTCTACCCTCGGAGCTATAAATCTGAATCAAAAACCAATTCATATAATTTCCTCCACTAGGCTACTGTAGGAAGCATCCTTTGATCAAAACTTGAAAATCAAAACAAATTAAACACTAAACTCTCCAAGCTTTTTCTATAACCTAAAAAAAAGGTAAAAGAAGAGCTCTCTCTATTAACCCCTAAGCCCAATCCCACTCCCACTGTTCTACATCCAATCCCAATCCAGCTCCTATATAGATAGGTTCCAGATCAATCAAACTCGGCAGAATTACAGAAATCCAGCTAAACTTGAATTGCTAATTCAAATCAATACACAACCAATACAATTAGCAGTGTGACTCAACGTAGCAGCATACCAGCCGCAGGCAAATCCTTTTGCGCAGAAGCCATTGGAGCACCTAAATCGACCAAGAAACAGAGCAATAACCAATCAGAAACCAATCGAAGATCAAAACTGAAACTACATAAATACACAAAAATGTATACAAGCGATTGGGGCAAGTGTGAATTTTCGAACCCGATCCTGATGCGATGTGGTAGATTGAAGTGGAAGAGTGAAGCAGAGGAGGTCCTTCGGAGCACGCAAAGAAGCGAATACTTCCGAGACTTGAAGAAGATAGAGAGAGAGATCCTCGCTCGCTTCGCTTGCTATGGCGATTTCACAACCCTATTGAGCTTTTGACTATTGTGAAAAATGAATTTTGGCGAGTTTATAGTTTTTATATATTATATATATGTATATATATCTTCAAGTAATCTATATATCTATCTATCAGCTGCTCACCACCGATGTCTGTACACCACTCAGTGGGCCATCTCAATCCTCATCTTCCCAATTCCCAAATGAATGGCTCTTGCCATAAGACCAAAATAATTACTCTTTTGCCTTGGGCTTGTACAAGCAAATAATGACCCACTGTGTTAGCCCAATTTTTGGGGACTTGGGCTAAAGAAAGTACAAAAGAATGTGCATTGCTAGGTAAAAGAACATACACCCTGTTTGTTCCTTTTCTTTTCGTCACGTGACTAAGGTCTTGTTTCGGATTACTTCTCTAGGAAGTACTTCTATTTATAAGCATTTTTTATTATAAAGATATTACAAAATTTATAAGAAATCCAAGTGTTTCATGGAGAAGCACATATCCAAAAAACTCTTCTATGACCTATTAAGTAGGGGTGGGCATGGTACGGTATGGTACGGTATTGAGCTCGTACCGCTATCGATACCGGAAATTAAAACCGGTATGGTACGATATGAGATTATCGTTTGCCAAAGTTGGTACCGTACCATACTGTGCCAAATGGGTATCGGTACGGTATCGGTACCAAAATGACACAACTAAAAAATGAACCAATTTAGTATTCAACATAATCATTCACCAAAATAAGTGATGCCTAAGTTACAGATTCAAAGATTCAACATACTCAATATCCAAATCCTAATCAACATATTCAATATCCAAATCAACCAAATCAATATCCATCAACAGATTCATCAAATCCAAATGGTTAAAACTCATGCCTTATGGCTTACACACCAAAACAGTTAAAATTATGCCTTACATACCCAATAACAAAGCTCAGTCAATTTTTAACAAAGGATTCTCTATATTATTATTGTTTTTTATATGCTAATACAGTGATGATGCCAAAACCGTCACGTATGACTAGTCAATGAAAGAAACCATATAGATGATGCATACATGGAAATTTAAGAACAAAATAATGAAGATACTGATCTTCAAACTAACAGAACCCAGAGGCCACTCTGAAAACTATTCTAGGGTAGAATAATACTGTTTTGAAATTTAATACAGGAGGTTCTTGTTTGTATCCCACTGAAAAAAGTTAATGGAATTCAGGTCCTGGTTACAGAAAAGCTTTTATATGTTTCTATTTGAAACAACTTTTAATTATCAAATGAATCAAAGAAAAAGGCTCTATGAACATACACACAAAGGCTATCAAAATATAGAAAAAGCAAGAAATCAACAACACATCACAAATGGCATAATCCAGAATCAACAACACAACACAAATACTTATATTTCAATATGAAAAAAAATTTATATTTTAGTATTCGGTACGGTACGGTATGGACCGGTACCAAATACTTGATACCGCTACCATACCATACTCTATTGGTACAGTACGGTACCGAATATCTTCCCATCCTAAATGAAACGGTATAAAATCAGTATAGTACGGTATGGTTAGTGTACGGTTTCAGTATTTCGGTTTTAGATGCCCACCCCTACCATTAAGTACTTCTAAACTTTTGATTGTCAGAAAGTGATTTTAGCCCTTCCAGAATCACTCCTAATCATACGGGGATGGAACAAGATTTATATCACAATTATAGAAAAGTTCTCATTCATGTTGGGATCATCAAATAATATATTAGTAAGCAAAGGAAAAGCTAGACGACTAACTATGTATTGCAGGTCGCCCAACATCTCACATCTCGCGATCCAACATTTGAATGTGACTCAATATTTTACTTGCAAACATACGTGTCAAATAATGTGTAAGTTTTGATAATCATTTAGCTTTTTAATGAGGGAGAAAAGCCTCAATAAAATCGTTTTTTTTTCTTTTATCTTGTACGTTTGTAGGTCGCCAAAATAGCTACGATTGAGGTTGAAATGGAAAAAGATGCTATCATCCTAAACCCAAAGTTTTAAGTTTTCTTGTTCACTCAAAAAGGTTGAAGCTTTATTACAAGTTGGCAAAATACCTTGCTTTGCAGCCATAAGGAAGAAAGGTATATCTACTATGAGAATTCTTGCCAAATAGTTTGTGTACAACTAGGGATTGTTTAGGCCAACAAGGAAAATTTGTGTCACACTAAGTAAGTTCTTACCTTACATCATCTTGTTACACCATACAAACATTGCTTAAGGTTACTTGGGCTCATGGCACTCAAGAATTTAATTAGTAATTTAGTATACCTATCATCCAAAAAAAGTTGAGAAATTTCCCATTACCCCCCTTTATGTATTGATCAATAAGAAAAGAACTAACATGATAATGGTTGGCACCCCCCTTTGACATACGTCATTGGAAACATTCAGAAATTCCCTTTTGAAAAAAATTATTTTTTATTTTGCTAAGAGTTGCCTTCTGAAAAATTAGAATGATGAATATGGTAAACTATTCAAAATACAAATGAAATTCAAGGTTCCATCAATAAAAGGAAAATACTTTTCTTTTGCTTGTGTCAATAGCAATGTGACATGTGTGCATAAGTTTTTCTTTTTATATTTTTTATGAATTATTTTTGTATATGTGTCAAAATGTGATTCGCATAAAGGAGGAATATCTCCTTACAGGGAAGTAGATAAGCAGTATCCTTAATTATAAAAAATTAAATAAATAGTTCAAGGCAGGCCAGAACCAGCCCAAGTCTTCCAGCCCATGTATATTGTTTGGGTCTAAGAACTTGTCATCTCTCACAAAGTCTCCGGTTTCATATGACAAGCCGGCAAATCCCTTGACCAGGTAAGAACAGAATTTACGAATATCCCAAAGAAAAGAGACAACTTGGGTCTGGTATTGGCAACAATTATTTCAATGAATCGGAGGAAAGTTGGGTCTGATCTTGGGTGAGTGAGGATGTCCCAAGCTGAAGTGTCCTACAGGTAATTTTCCAATTCCATTGTTCTGAATCTGAATCTGTTGTCATTTCATTTCTTCACCCAATTTGAATCCTTTGTCAAAGTTTCATGTTAATCTTCTCACTCTAGTAACTTTTGTTTTCAAAGGTGGGGACTTGGGATGAACCCAAAAAGTTACTTGCATTCATTTGTGATGAAGATGAAGGTTTGACCTTTCATCAGTCTAATCTCATTGGGTCATTGGGTGTTTCCCAAAACTTGATTCTAGTACTTTATAAAGTACCTTTAAATAAAGTCTAAATGCACCTTGTGTAGTAAAATTGAACATTGCCCAAATGTGCATGATCTGCTATCTTTAATTTGTTTTAATGGGTGCCAGAACTTGATTGTTTTACTGAAATTGGTTCTTTTGTTTTTGTTTTTTGAATTCATTACAGTTGTGGGTCTTGTGCATACCCTCTGAACTTGTCATCTTCAAATCGTTTGACCTCTGGTTCTGGCATAGGCTCTGAGTATCAAAAGTCCGTCAAGAAAGGTTTTATTTCATTCCTCACAGTTGATCTTAGTCGGTTCACGCAGGTTGATGAGGTAAACTGTTTTCCTGTCTCTTGGGGTCGTTATCGTTCAAAGACTAAACTCCTCTGCCGTAAATGTGGGGTTCATATTGGTTATGGTTATGGAGACTCTTCTGCTCTTTGTGGTTTTGACTCTCCCAACTCATCTACTTCAGCTTACAGAAAGTTCACTGTAAAAATACGAGCTCTACAGCCTTCTGAAGAGTGCTAAGATGCAACCTACTTGTAGTTCTAGTACTAATGCTCTTACTTCCATCATGGACCTCCCTGATGATTGTCTCGTTTTTATTTTCCAATGCCTTGATTCTAGCTCTGACCGCGAATCCTTTGGCTTGACTTGTCATCGCTGTCTTTGTATTCAAAATCTTAGCCGTCGGTCCTTACATTTTCCATGTTCATTCAGACAGCTTGACATTTCCTCATTATCACATTCGAATAACCATGTTAACATCAGCACCTATCATCTCCATAGGCTGCTTACTCGCTTTCAGCATTTACACTTATTGTCCTTATCTGGCTGTACAGAGCTACCTGATTCAAGCTTGGACCATTTGGTAAATTATGGGTCAAAGTTGCACACCCTTAATATGGAGTGTTGTTTTCGTATTACTGATCATGGGTTGTCTGTGGTAGCTACTGGTTGCCCATCATTACAAGTGATCAGCCTTTACCGTTGCCAAATTTCTGATTCTGGGTTAGAAAGTTTGGCTAATTCTTGCTCAATTTTAAAGGATGTGAATCTCTCGTACTGCTATTTTATTTCTGATCATGGGTTAAGAGCTCTTTCACAAGGCTGTCGTCAACTTCAGGCAGTTAAGATATCACATTGTAAGGGCGTAACTGGTATTGGCTTTAAAGGTTGTTCATCAACTTTAGCTTATGTAGAAGCTGAATCATGTAAGCTTGAGCCAGAGGGCATTTCGGGAATTGTAAGTGGAGGTGGGATTGAATGTTTAAATATATCCGGTTTAATCTTGTTCAATGATGGAAATGGTTTGGCAACAATTGGGAGGGGATTTGCCTTCAGCCTTAAAATTCTTAACCTTCGGCTGTGCAGAACTGTTGGCGATGAGTCTATTGTAGCAATTGCAGAAGGTTGTCCGCTACTTGAGGAATGGAACTTGGCGTTGTGTCACGGGGTCAGGATAGTTGGTTGGTCTTCTATTGGGATGAATTGTCACAAATTGGAGAAACTCCATGTGAACCGGTGTCAGAGTCTATGTGATGATGGGTTACTGGCTTTGCGAAATGGTTGCAAACAGCTCTCTGTTCTGTACATGAACGGTTGTTCTAGGATTACTTCAACAGCAATAGAGTTGTTCAAATGTTATAGGAGTGATGTTACCATCAAGGAAGAAGAAAAAATGTGTATAGGGGCCTATGTGGGCATTTAGATTATATTGGACGAAAAGAAATTTGACTTATTTGACATGAAAATGTCTGTGATATCCTTAAAGGAGTTGTAATTTTTCTAAATATTTATTGAATTGATGATGAAATTAATTTTACAGTACAGTGTTCGGAGGATCGATAAGTATTTCATTGCTTCGACGTAATGAATTTCATATGGATTATTAGTGAAATCAATCTTTGAATGACACAACCACACAAGAAACTATTGTGTTTCTTATTTTACTGAGGCAAAATCCATTCTTGTAAACAAATTTGAATGATACAACCACACCAGAAACATATGTTATGATGACAATGTAAGGACAATGTCGACGATGTTGATGAAAAATTAACCATTTTGGATTCGGAAAATAATTTCCACTGGAACAATATTGCTCCAGCTGCTGTTCAAGATCATACTGAAGTTGTGAAGAAAACATCTGTGTGGCTAAGGGCTGATTCAATTACATATTATTGCTGTTTTTCAAGAAGATGAGTAGAAGTTGCTCAGAGTCCCTTCATCCAGACCAATCTCTCCATTCAATTTTTTGAGGTCTTGTGTGACCAAACAAATCTTTTCAGATCTTGAATCTCTTTTTGAGTCTCATCCATCAAGGCTGTCAGCAAACATGAAAAATATTAGTCTCTGATCCTTAGCTGTGAACTAAATTCATTGTCAAGAAACTTATTTTCAAGTTGAATAATTAGGCTGTGATTCTGCAATATTATAGTCCTTACTGTCTTGCAATCGAATTTGCTGCACAACATGGTGCAGGCATTGCTTCAGTCTCTTGTTGTCTGCATGTATGTAAAGGGCATCTGTCTGCTCAATAAACGAGGTCTTGTGTGACCAAACAAATCTTTTCAGATCTTGAATCTCTTTTTGAGTCTCATCCATCAAGGCTGTCAGCAAACATGAAAAATATTAGTCTCTGATCCTTAGCTGTGAACTAAATTCATTGTCAAGAAACTTATTTTCAAGTTGAATAATTAGGCTGTGATTCTGCAATATTATAGTCCTTACTGTCTTGCAATCGAATTTGCTGCACAACATGTTGCAGGCATTGCTTCAGTCTCTTGTTGTCTGCATGTATGTAAAGGGCATCTGTCTGCTCAATAAAGAAACACAAAACCAAAAAAGTTAATGGTCATTATTACTTACTAAGTTTCTCCTTTGAAGGGTGCCAATGATGTTGATTTACCAGCCATAGATTCAGCCGAGCAGACAGAGCAGCCGCTTCACAGTACAACCTTTCCAAGTTATATTCGAGCGCACTAACGTACATCTTCTTCCTCTGCTTTGCCTTCATAGCTGACCTCCTGTTCGTCATAATCCTGCCACATTTTTCAAGCCATTTTGCATTTGCTTAAAGGGTTCATTACCGGCGTTTCGAAGAACAATGTGTTTCAACATTACAGATCATCGAAAACTATACCTCTTCGCTCGATTTGGATCGTGTTGTGCCATGTCTGTAAGAACTGCATTAGGGTTTTTCGTCATGCTGGTGATTGAGCTAGCACTGTGATTTTTAGGGGGAGTTGAATCAGCCATAGTGCTAATGCAATAGAGTTTTTACCACACCAGAAACAGTCAATACATGTAAGTTTGATAGGAAGGAAACAAGAGAAGATAAGAGGAAAACGAAAATGTGTTGTAAGAAAATGATGTGGAAACTTGGGTGTGTGACAACCTTATTATATACTGTCAGGCTGGTGACAGTTCAAAATTATTGGATTTATTTCCATAACAAGGGGTTTAAAAATGGCATGGAAGCTTGTAGAATGGTTAAGAATCTGATTTTATGTGTATTTATGTTTAGGTTTGGAATCCAGAGTGATTCTAAAGGTACGAAAAGTTCTATTAAAGTTTATTCGAGTACATACACCGTGACACACAATTAATAAAAGTTCACTTACAATGCATAGACCGAACAATAGTCGTTTTAATGTGCTAGAAATTTACGTGTCTTGAAAAGTGTGTGTGGATAAAAGAATGATGGATTCCTAACATTTAATAGCTTAAATGTAAGTGAAACGGAAAAGGGCTCGTAACTTAAGTGGTAAGCATTTACCCTTGCATATGAAGTCGTGGGTTCGATTCACCCCTCTCCCAATATTGCTTATATAAAAAAATAAAAATAGTATGTGGTATTCCCCAAATAACCCTTGATGGAATACTTCAACATACATTGAATCTTACCTTTTGTTTTTTCCTTTCCAAAATACATATTATATCTTATTCTTTTAAAAAAAAATGCATAGTATCTAATTTATTCGGTGTCTATTGTACACATTATACCACATGGATATGACCAAATTGCCCAATCTAAACACAAAATAGAAAGGTATATGTGACTAAATCACGTAATAAAAATGCTAGTTTTACTTTCTTTGTCATTTGGAATGGGGATTAGAAGATATAGAAGATATTTATTTATGCTAATCACTCGTTGTTAATCATCTTATAAAGTTATTTTAATATGAAAAAAGAAAAATACCGAATCGAATGGTTCGAATTAGTTTGATTTAGCCGGTTTGAACAGTTGGGACATTTTTGTGCCCACCCTAGTTAAACTGCAATAATAAAAATTTGTGAAAGGCAATATACATAATGATGTGTATCACTTCAAATTCACTATTATGCTAATCAACAAGAAAGTTTTCAATTAGCGATGCTAATTAATAATTAAATAAGAGAGAGTACCCCACAAACACTCATTATTTTTTAAACCACAATCTTAACTCAAAAATAACAGCAGTAACAACTAAAATAGCAAGAACAGCTCCATAGCCAGCATTCCATGCCTTTCCTTTTTCTCCTAAATGAATTCCATAGAAAACATTTGCTATTGCCAAAATGAGGAGAATCCTCCCTACGCCTTGATGGTACCAATTCCAGTATTTTCGTGCTTTGGACTCCTTCTCTGGTCGAACCAAAAGGGCCATCACCTGTAATCAACAAACATCAAACCATCTAATGGTGTTACGGTCACACATAAAAATTTCTCGAAATTTTGTCTTTCATAGTGACACTAGTCTATTCATACCACGTCAGCATGACAACGGGGTATGGCCCGGAAGTAGATGTAATGAGGAAAAGGATGAAAACAAGAAAGAATGAGGACAAACCTGAAGACATCCAAGCACAAGAATGATGATACCAAGAGCTTTGTGGGTGGAGACATCAGCATTGAGCTTATTGTTTAAGACAAATCCGCATACAACACCTATTATTCCGAATATAAACCCAAATGATTGAATGCAAGTATGGAGATAAAACCAAAGTGGATCATATGGCTTTAAGTAACGGGCAACTATTACTCCAATTATCATCAAAATGCCCCATCCTAGCATGTTCAGCACTCCATGGCTCTTCCTCAGTTTTGAATATGGACTTTGTGAGCTCGATGTGCTTTGACCTGTGGAGAGAAGAACTATTTAGTTAATAATGTCTTGCCAGACTTATGTTGTTAAATAAATATTGAACACAAACAAGACGGCGCTCTATGTTGTCAAACTATCAATCTAGATCTCTAATCAAATTAATTCTTATCAGAACGTGTGGTTTAAAACTCACAAAAAACGTAGGTCTAGCAAGATAAATTACAATGCCTCTATATATCCAAACCTACCTATATAGCTTTCACATCACAATCGATTTGAATTATAGGACAAGGTTGGTGGTAGTGGTACAAATACATCATATGAAATTATTCAAGGGGTCCATGATCACTTAATTGATTCCATATAAAACAAATTCCAAACCGATTTTTGAGTTTAATAGGACCACAAAATGAGCCAAGAAGCAGATAGCCAGTTACTTTCAATGTTCCACCAATCAAACCTAAAGCCTGTTGTTAGGGTCAGCATCACAAATCCCACAACTCCTCATGTCACCAAGAAGGAAAAAAAAAAAAAAACTTTTCTTTTGTTTGGTTGATACAAGCGGATATTAGAGAAGGAGTATCGAAACTTAGGGCGTTGAGTGCATGGTAAATTCTCCTTAATTAACATGGGTTGGGTTGAGATGATGTAACTCACCTGTGATATAATTTATGGAGGTAGAGACCTTGTCACTGTGCTCCATCAACCTGTAGTTTGGTGCCACAGGCAGAAATCCATCTCGCCCAAAAGAGTATAGGAGCCTTTTCTGTGGTTGGTTGGTCTCCAACTGGAAGACAAGGTACATACGAGAGGACTGAGATGTAATTAAAGAGAAGTTGCTAGCAACCTGAAGGTTCCCTTTGTTAGGCTCCACAAGGTTTGCTGTAGTCCCACCCAAGAAATATTGTTTGATCGTGCTTTCTGTTGAGGACACCCACCCCACAATTGCACTGGACCCCACCATCTGTCCATTGCTTGAGAACCCAATTGCTATGAATGAGTTTACAACTGGTGTTGAGAGGACAAAGGTCCATATGTTTGATGAGGTCTGTGAGTACTGCAGAAAAAAAAATGGAGATTTTCCATTAGACCACCTTGATGATCACGATTACTGTTGTAATTAAGGGTCTGTTATAAAGTGATTATATGGAAAGATTCTCCATAGAAGTGATTATTGGCTTATCCAGAATCACTATCAAATGAGCCTAAGATGAATATGCAGATTATATGTGTTAATCATGGAAGCTAGAGGATGTGGTTGACTTACTCTGAGGATGTAATTGTGAGCATCCCAAACAGAAAGGCAGTGGAGGGAAGCTGCATCAAAGGGCAAATTGAAATTCTGCAGATTGAGACTTGAGCTGCAAGAATCTGTCTGTGAATTCACTTTGGCTGATAAGCCAAAGATGGTGGTGATGATGAGGATGAAAATTATGAATTGGGTTGTCTTCATCTCTCTCTCTCTCTCTCTCTCTTTCTCTCTGGTTTTCTCTCTCTGTTTGTAGAGAGGTGGGATAAAACAGGCCAAGTAGTGGGTGATGGATTTAATATTTCAATATATGTCACCTGGAAGAAGTTGACAATGATCATTATTCTAATGGAGTTGATAAATAATTGAAAGCTATTGCTATGCTTTGTGCGCAGAGAATTATTATTGTAATACAAAAGGTTAACTTATATGAAATATATTCATTAGGTAAGCCGCATGACCAAGCATTGTTGTACTGCTATAGAAAACTACTACTTTCCAAGCTTGTCAGCTCATATTTGTGACATATGGAAGAATGGGTTTGTTCAAAGCTTATAACAAGTCATATTTCACCCATTTGTCCCAGCGTCAGCATTTACGCAAGGGAAAGCCATCTAAGCATAACCCAAAAAGAGGTTGAATTTACAGGTCTGGTCAACCAAGACAACACAGAGAGTAGGAGTACCTCGCTGAGATTTGCTTTGGTGTATCATTTTTCTAACAGAAAGAGTCCACTTTATAAAGACCAACCTTTTTGTTGCTCTTTTTTTTCTTCCCACAGTGCAATTTATAAAGACCTTGGCATGGGTACACAAGCCGCAGGCTGCAGCAGTGAAGTAGAAAGCAAGAATATATGGGCGGCTGAACCACCTCAATGGTCCATTGAAGACATCTAATATGTTATTTGAGAGAGAGAGAGAGAGAGAGAGAGAGAGAGAGAGAGAGAGTAATGAATTTTTCCCATTTTTATTTATTTTGGGGTTCTGAATTTACACCGCATTGTAGCATACAGATAAACTATGAAGTAGAATACAAATTCATAGGAGCAATGCTAAGCAATCTTTTCCAATTTTGGGATCTGAATTTAAACAATAGAGATCGACTATGAATTTTGTAGCTTTGCTCAAGAATTACACAAACTGAATTGAGTAATTTACAACACGTCGACCCGCCAAGATCTTAGAGAACATCAGCATCAGGCACTTGAAATTTCCGTTTCACCACTGCCAAGCCCTGAACATAAAAAAAGAGTGAATTAATCTGAATTGGAATTATCTACAACCCTGTAACAATATTCAATAATATATTATGCTAGAATAAATGTTGGATGATAAATTAATCTTAACATAAATGTTGGAATGATTATGTCTCAGAAAGATCTGTGAATCCTAGAACTGTTGAATGATAACTTAAGGTTCAAAAATAATGCACTCACGAAAATATGCCCCAAATCGCCTGAAGACACAAACACAAACACAATTATCATATGTTTAGACTTTCCTTTTCTTGTCTTCTGTAAAGTTTAGTGAAAGGCCTAAAGGACAGGCAGTTCATAGAAGAAAGACTCTAGGAAAGATAAGAAGATGCAAAAAGCCAGCAAGCACAAACACTTTCAACTAGAAATATTTCCTGACAATGAGCTTGCCCCCAATATTCATGCCCTCCCTACTCCGACAGAGTGGCCTTTGGTTCAATTCCTAATGGAGCAAATAACTGAACTACCCTATGGGTGGTCCCTTGGATCCAGATTACCTAGCGCCATTGCAAGTAAAAAACGCATCTATACCACATGTTATCGGCACAATGTACATTTCAAACCAAATCTAAATCTGATTCAAAGAATAATGACATACCTAAGCTGCACAAATAAATCTACTATCAGATAATTGAGGTTTAAAGAAAATTACCCATTGATGCATATGCTGGTATGCTGACGTAATCAGGACATGAACTACTTGAATATAGCCTGCCATTTGGACTGGTAGATCCAATCAAACAATCCCGAGGCTGCAATAACATCAAACATTTAGAATACGTAAGGAAACCTCTGCGCATAACAAAAGACCATAAACAAGGTGGACCTTGGGATTTGTCCTCCATGTCTATCTCAAATAATCTCAATTATCCAATATGCCTCAAGTAAATAAACTGACAAAGTGCATCACTATTAACCACCACAACAATTGGGTCTGACTCCTCAATCAATCAATCTACAAGAAGTGTTTAATTCTTTGGTTCAATATGATATAGGATCAAAGGTGAATTCTAGATGGGAGTTCTAACCTTGAAATCCTTGTAGAAGCATAGATGAAGTTCCTCCAGAGCACCTTTTTTGCAAAGCAACTTTGGGGTTGTCCGGAAAGCATTCTGAATAGCAGAAACAATGCCTCCAAGAGGATATTTTTCAGTATTTGAAGGTACATATCCTGCTTCATTCAGGACTTTCTGCACACAGGGTAAGGAAACTACCATTACACATCCAATACAAAAATAGATTGACTCCAACGTTAAACCAATTTACAAATAAGAACCACAAATTATGGATATAGCCAAGTGTGGAAAACATGGCAGGTATAGCACCCATGTACAGATTACAATATCTCTGGAACTTACAGTGACATTGTACTTAAAATAGACATTGAGGGTTGTCAAAAAGTAGCTGTATTCATCTCGAGCTACTGGAGAGGAGCAAGTCCCATGCTTCTCTGCAAGAAACAATGAAAAATGAAAAATGAGCAAGACCAACACAGAAATAGGAACTCGTACCTGTGATGCATTCCAAGAAAAAGAAAAGGAGCAAAAGATAAAGATGATTACCCCACTGCCATTGTAATGTTGTGCAATTCAGTCATGAAGGAAAGATAAGAATGAAAAATAGTTAGCTCAAAGTTAGGGTCATAACAAATTTGAGAACAAAATAAGTCCACAACTGATGATTACCTCATGACCCCAAAATGATCCTTTTCCACCATGGCAGGATGATGGTCTACCACAACTTAAAGACGGCCAATATTTCTCTAATGCATCATGCAATGTTGAGATCTACACAATACATAAAGAGAGTGTGGTGAGATACTGCCACTACTAGAGATATATCTCTAAGGGGTAAACAAAGTTGTAACAGCTGAAAATTAATACAAGTCAGATGATGTCTTTATAATAAAAACATGGACAGTGCTGTCTAAGCCTTGTCGAAGATGGCGTGACATGAGTGTTGGTACTTTATTCCGTCAATCAGTACGTTCATTACATAATACATATTAATCATGCGCTTAAATAAAATCTTCTTTTTGGGGTTCCTCATTCCTTTCTGTGAGCTATTTTCTTAAATATCCACCACCCCAAAAACCATGTAGACACGAAATTAAAAATACACACCTCTTTTTCATCAAAGCTTTTCTGTGTGCAACAGGCAGGCCAGGTTCCATCATTGTAGTCAGGCCACAATCCATCTACCATTCACATATTGAATGGGGGTTAGTATATTTCTCATTAAGCAAACAGTCAATGGATAAAATATGGGTTGGCCGACTTTGATCATGAGTGAAATAAAATTTTTTGAAACCCCTTCCTGGATTTTCAGGTTGTGTCCTTTAAGAAAAAGTAACAAGCAATCTTTTTTTCTTTCTTTCTGAAAACGCAAAAACAAAGCTACTCACAAATATGAACATTTTGTGTTTTCTGAACTTCATGTGCAAAATCAACTTATGTCATGCTTTCCATCCTTGCAATATAAAAATATTATATGTTGGTAACTTACGGATTGTAAACACGGTTGGAGAATTTGCGCTGGAATAAGAAAAGCCAAAGTATAAAAATCACCTCAAAATCAATCAACTCAGACCATTAACAGGAAAGTCAACCTAATTAACCAAATTAAAATCAACCAGAACGAAAAAAAGAAAGCAACTTTAAAAACAGAGAGGGAAGAGAGAATGAACCCTCGGCAGCAAGCATTTGATGAACAACAATGGCGGGTGTGTTGACAGAAAGTGCCAGGCCATTGCAGGGCCAAGTTGAAGTAATCGAACTCTCTCTGCCCTCTGCTTCCAATTTCAATTCCGATTCCAGTTTGATTGGCTTCAATCAGACACAACGAAGCTGCTATTATCAATGCTACTGCAGAAGCAAATTGAGCAGAGAAGATAGCCATTTTCAAGGATATGAGGAACTTGTTCAATTTCAGAGGCATCTGGTGTGGTTGGTTTATATGGGCACAACAAGGGTAGATTTGTCATTTGCGTGACGTATGAGAACAGGAAACCCCCAAAAAGGTACGGGTTTCTTCTTCTCCAATAATTGTAACCAGAGTTCGTTTTTTTTGGTTTTTCCTTTTTCGCGGTTTGTTCTGTTTTTTCCGAGTTTCATATAATACAGAAAAACGAAAAACGAAAAACGAAAAATACAAATTATAAATTATTAACTGATTTTTTGTTTTTAACTTTAATTTCATATTCTTTCTTCTTCTGCCTCATATCTCTCCTCTTATCGTCAAAACTAATATTTTATTTCTGGTAAATATCATTTGCAAAGGTTTGTATTTGGAGTTTGGGGAACTTCATGTAATTTAGAATTATCATCCATTTAGGTGTGGAGTTTTATAGTTCACAATTATAAATTCATGTAGTTTTATACAAATCTCTTTTTTTTTTTTAACTCCAAGGATTGATTTACACTAACAATAAGAGTAAAAACTTTGAGGAGGTGAATGTAATGAAATGAGCAGATATAGGCTATCCACTATGCATCCGTGTTTGAATCTCCCTTTTTGTATTCGGTGATATTTGTTATGTTTTCATAAATTTGTTTCGAATGATTTATTAATATCACTTTTGAGGCGTACGTTAATGGGCAGTGATGTTATAAGTCCTATACTCCAATAGGACGTGTCATACTTAACACCCCCTCTTACGGATAAATTATAAAAAGAAAAACAAATCTCATATCCTCACTCAAACAACACAACTATTTCATTGTTGTGTTGCACCTTCGTTTTGAATAAGAACCAACCTCATATCATATGGCAATCATGTGGTGCTAACTATATTGCCATTTCCTCACACTAAATGCATGATGCATCAAGTGTGCCATAGAATGTTTTCTACTTTTTCTCCTCAAAGTTTTTGCCTTTCATCCCAGAACCTCTCACAAAAGCAAAAAGTTTGAACAAGTTTTATTGTGTGAAATATAAATCCAAAAACAGCGCCATATTTTGGTAGTAGTAATAGCGGCGCTCTAAATAACGAACATCCACTCTCCAAAATAAGACCCAAAAAAGATAAAAGAGAAACCCCAAAATCCCAACCAAAGAGGGAAAGAGAGAGAGAGAGCGAAGGCCTGGAAATATAAAAACGAAACCCCTCCAAGTCCAAAGTCCAAACCCTAGTTTAGTTGGATTTATATATATCATTAGATTTAGATATATACATACGCATTACTCCCTCCCTCCCTCCCTCCCTCCCTCCACCACTGTTTTCCACCACCTTCCGAAACTCTAATTTCTCTCTCTCTCGCTCTTTCTCGAAGCTTCTTGATCTGCAAAAGCCGAACTTGACAATTCCAGCTCCACTCCTCCGAACCCCCAAACCCCAGCAGATTGCAAACCCCGCAATTTGCTTCAATTCGCAGGTCAATTTCGCATTCGATAACCCTACACACCTCTTTTTGTTGACGAGCGTTTTGATTGTTTGAGCTGTTTCGTTCAATCACTCAATTGGGTTTTGGAATTTTTTGTATTTGGCAGCTTTTGAAGTGTGGGACTACCGGCTTGGACCAGTGGGCAAAGAGCAGGGAGGAAGAGCTGGAATTACGGTTTTGGCCTCGTGATCTGGGTTACTGCTAGTTCAAGAGCAATTCGGGATCCATGTCAGAGGTCTGCGCTTTGCTTGACCAATCTCCCCCTCTTTTTCTCTCTCAATAGTTCAAAATATTATGTTTGTGATTGTTTCTTTGGGTTTTGAAGTCTATGTAATTGATGCTTCTTCCAAAGACATTTTTGTTGATAATATCAATATTTTAGAGACTTACCCTTTGTTGTTTGTCCAAAGATTTGCGTTGGGTTATCTTAAAAGTTGCTAGATTTCGTCTCATATTTATTGGGTAGTTTCAGTAACAATAGAGATTTGTTGACGGAAAGAGAGAACACAGAAAGGAGAAATCTTTGAAAAATAAAGCTTAGCCTTGTAAGAAATAATTAGCATATTATATTGGGATGGCTAAATGTGGCTACTAACATTCACGAAGTTAAGAAAATATGGCAATCAAATTTGTGTCATTGGTAGTGAAATTGAAACCTCATCACTTACTTAGTTGCTTGCCCTAGTTCAGTTACGACAGTGGTGTTGCTTAGAGTCATTAGTGATAGTCCTAGATTGCTTGCTGATTATCGAATCTGTAGTAGGAAGAACTAAGCAAAAGCTTTGTTGAATTAGTAAGGGAGTATTCTGAGTTCTGTTGGGGTCACCCGCCTGCCTTGCTCAAGAGTCAACATTAATTTCTTCAGTGGTTTCCTTTGAGTTTCTGAAAGCATCCCCTGATTAATTAGTGGCCCTGTTTTATGTGGGGTCCAGAGTAGAGAAATAAGCATTGGAAGCTGGATATTGTTTACTTTGGCTTGCTTATGAAGTATACGATTTAGTATGCGGCCCCGGCCATTTTTGGGCAAAGATATGTGAGGGTGCCCAATATGAATGGAAGTGGTAGGTGTCTTCAGAATTATACAGGAAAATGGATGTCTCTAGCGTCACACAAGAGGCTAGTTATGAAAACCTTGTCCTGAACTTTCAACCACTTTATCTGAATATATACTCAAATATTACTGTAATGTAACGGAGAAACACTGCAAATATGTTACCTTTTTATATTCTGGATTTTATATCTTCTTGCTGTTTCTATGGTTGTCAAAGCTTCCTCATGTTATCTTTTGTCTGTGACATCACAGTTGTTAGCGTCTTTCCACTTCATGAGACATTGACCCATGGATCCTGAAGGAACAAAGTTTGGACAAGGTAGAATGTTGTTTTTAATACGGTGCTTTATCATGGGGTTTCTCCTTTTCCCTTTTTGGTTTAACTTCGTCTATAGTTGTATCTTTTATTTGTAGTGACATATTTAACAAAAGTATTCATAGCTGAAGCACTCTTCAAAACCTCATTTGTTCACGTATAGCACTGAATTTTGAAC
Source organism: Prunus avium (assembly GCF_002207925.1). The sequence goes on along the minus strand of NW_018921581.1, from coordinate 49,401 downwards.
TTGTCCACCCTTATCCATCTGGTTAATTTCAGAAGCTCAATGGTTCATAACAATTTCCCTGAAACTATACTTATTCCAATCTATTTGACAACACAATTCTTTTGCTTCTATTAGTTTAAGTGTATTTTATTTTATCTGATGAGATGCTGTTGGATATAGGACCAAAAGAGCTGACCGGTGCTGTAGATCTCATAAGTCACTACAAGTTGCTTCCCCACCATGAGTTTTTCTGCAAGCGATCACTTCCTGTATCAATCTCAGACACACACTATCTTCATAATGTGGTGGGAGACACAGAAATTAGAAAAGGAGATGGGATGCAGTTGGATCAACTTATTCAGAGTACATCATATTTCAATAAACCACGCATACAGCCTTTTGACCTAGATATTCTCAGAGAGGCTTTCCATCTTAGAGAAACAGCTCCTATTGATTTGCCACTTGTGAGAATTCTACTTGTAGTTATTCCTATTGCTGTTCCTTTTTATAGTTTCAGAGTTTCTTACTTATATTGGATGACAGTTGTGTGAAGTTTCTTCTTTTCCAATAAATACATGGTCCTGCAAAATTGTTTTCCTTTCCAGGTTCTCATAGTATTTGATATGTTTTTGTCTTCTATAGGCCGATAAGGGGACTCCAACTATTGCAGCGAAATCAAAGAGTGAGTCTAAAGACAAGGAGAAGAAACGCAAAAAGCACAAAGACAGAGACAAAGAGAAGGATAAAGAGCACAAGAAGCACAAACGGCATCATAAAGATCGAAGTAAAGATAAAGACAAGGAGAAGAAAAAGGAGAAAAGTGGGCATCATGAATCGACTGGTGATCACTCGAAGAAACACCATGAAAAGGTTGGAAAATTGTACACTCGTACGATTACATTCCTTTTCTTAAGCACTTGGTAATATTAACAAGAAACAAGAAAATAATGAAAATGAAATTTTGTCCAAATAGCTATATTATTGTCTCAACTGTTGGCCCCCACCCGCTGCCCCTCCCCGTGGGCACTAAAAATAAGCTTCAGGGTAGTTATAAGCTGCTGTTGTTTTTTGACCAATCTAATTACAGTTTTTTTGTTTTACCAGTAACAAATTTAATGTTTATTATTATTTAAATGTAGTTAAATATTCAGAGGGATTTACATGCTTTAGTTTTGGTACTTTGTATAATTTCAGAAAAGGAAACACGATGGAGATGAAGATCTTAATGATGTTCACAGACACAAAAAAAGTAAGGTAATATAGACATGAAACTCTGTTTGGAAGTGAACTTTTGTATGTCCGATCCTTACCTTTATGTTTTACTTGTAATGCACATGATTGTGCCCAGTATTCTTTGTATAGTTCCTTTCCATCCACCTTTAACCAATATCTTTGTTTCTCACTAACTTTTCAGCATAAGAGCGCAAAAATTGATGAAGTGGGTGCAATCAGGGTAGCTGGCTGAAATGATGGGATACTTTAGTAATTTTGTTTTCTTCAATGGTTGTTGTTCATAGTTTCGAGGGGTCTTTCACTTGATTTTGTGTTTCTTGAGGTACACAACTTTACCTTTCCTGTTTATCTAGATTAAGATACTCTGTACTTTTAGTTTCTTCTTAATAAATGATTAAAGATGCACCAATGTCTGCCTTGCCTTGTTTCCATTTTATATCTTACCTCTTCATGCTGATGGTTCAACTCCTCATTTTTCGTCACACTTGATATGGCTTTATGTTTTCTTTGATATTTATCTGTTGAGGTTGGCATGGGAATACGGAAATATAAGTATGCAGGCAAGTTAGAGAATAAGTTAGACGGACATAGTTATTATTTGGAAGTTAGATGTCGTAGTTGAGGTTGGTCAAATGCATTGTACAGTGAAGAATTTATCTATTTCTGACCTTGGGGTAAAGCAGCTAAAGTGATTGGAAAAAAGGCCATTCAGATTAAGTAGGGGTGCAATCTCAAGTTATTATACAACTTATGAAGTTCATTTATTACCTATTGGCCTCCTGCTCGTTGGCTGGGTTATAATATAAGACTATCCAGTAAAATATCTTTTAGAATATTATTATTCTCGAGCCCTATATATGTGTACTCTTCATCTCATCTATATGGTAATAACAATGTTCCTTTTTGATACGCTGTCATTTATGCAATAGTGGCGGCTCTTTAGGCCTTCTAGTTATGTATAATTACCCTTCTCTGTTTACGGTACAATTTTTGTTCATCACAATTACCATATGAATGCCAAAAATTTGATTCTCCTTTTTGAAAAAATTTCTTATCTTATAGGCTTATGTGCAGTAGTTTTATTGTTGTTGTCACTTGCGAAGAAGCTTGGATACATGATGCTTTTCGTTTATGTGCAGAATAACTTCTAAACTGACAAAAGATTGTGAAGAAGGTGAATTCACCTGCTGAAAAAATATGTGGATTAAAGGTAAAAAGTAGTGAAAATGGACTTCTTTGTATTATAACAATGATCTAATATGACTGCCAGTAATTTGAGAAAAACTCTGCTATTCTGTTTTCATGGCACATTGGATGTTGTAGCATGTTCACGGTTTTACGATCTCTTTGCATATTTTTATAAGTCCAGAATTTATAGTTTGTGAGGTAGAGTTTGTAGCTTCCAGTGTTAGGGAGATTAGGTTAGGAAGAGATTGTATATACGATTCCTTTATTCCTATTTGTATCAATGGCTAACTTCACTAATTATCCAAAAAAGATGTAACGTCTAGGCTTATGTCGGTTCTCACCTGAATTCTAACTGGTATCAGTGAAATATTCTTTGTGCATGAAGAGGAAAGACAGTGATGATAGGTATTTGAAACAATCATTATTCCTGCTGGTTAACATTTTGCAGTGTGAATGACATCATTCTTCTTTGCTGTTTGCTCGCGATGTTGACTTTTCTTGGTCCCCTTTTCGATTTAGGTTGTCTATGTGTAAATTTCTGGTTTGCTTGTAACTAGCATCTAATGGGATAATTTATCTCCTAGTACCCCCTAAGTTGGAAACTTTGGAAGCGAGATGGTATAAGCTGCCTTGTGTGTGATTAATTACAGAAACCATCCCTGTCAGCATCCAGTTTTACTAAACCCTCATGAGAGAAGCCTCCCCTAGAATGTAAGTGAGCAAGCGGTCCAGTTTATGGGTTACCTTCTTGTTGGCACCTTTTGATGAGAAAAAACATGACAGGACCATACTGAAAATAATTATGACAGGGATTAAGCTAGACTACGATGCTCAGTGATTTAAGTTGTGTCTTGCCAGTGTAGTAGCTATCCAGGACTCAATGTGACAATGCTTAGTTTTGTTGTTGGAATGGTTTACGTCAGTGGCAAGACATTGTTCGTCTTGACTTGACAATTTAGAGCAGTCACCCAAGTCTTATCATCTTTTAGATCTTTGGGACACAGAGTCTTGTATTGAGAAGTGATCATGTAGTGATGGAGAGGTGATTCTTAGCTGTAAGTTGCATACATTTCATGCCACATATTTTGGAGCTCATGAGGCATGTGCTATAGCTTTCCAAGTGGTTTCAAGTATGAGCAAAAGCTATATTTGTTCCTTACTCAAGGGAAAAAAAAATTTAGTTTGTTTTTATGCATCTTATCTTACCGTTTAAGCGTCGGGGATGTATCTTGATAAGCTGCCTGTAGTATGCCCGTGAAATGCATTAAGTTGAAATTGCGACTATTTTGTTTGCCCGTCACTTTGTATCAATTGGCCAATGGTGAGTGACGGGCCTCAAATTTATGTACCCATAAGAGATTTTTGTGAAAATACCCGGATGCCTGAATTTTGAGTTGCTTTGGTGATTTTTTGTTTTGTTTTTTAATCTTCAGCCCACCCATTTTCAACATTGAGATTAAAATTGGACTGCGTACAGAATTTCTGAATCCGTTGCCCTCATGTATGAATGGAGAACAAGATTGTTATTCGGTGGCGTGACCCCCCCAACCAAAACAAAACCAAAACACCAATTTTTTTTTAAAAAAATGTTTGCCAAAAGACACATGTTTATGCTGACAGTGTTGGTCTTACATTGTCTCCCAAAATGGAAAAAGAAATTTTTTAACTGTAAGACCCACCAGCTAGCAGCCAAATGATTTATTGATATCTTCATCTTCCAGAGGGTTGGATGAGAGGACTAAGTTTAAAATTTAAAAATAATCTCTTATACGAATCCCTAGAAAAATTGATCTAATAATTAATTTTTAGGCCATTACTTCCACGAACAAAAGGAGCATATTTTGAGGTTCTATGAATGCTTGATGAGCATGAGCTGCTTGTCCTTCCCACTCAAACTCAAAGACACCAAGCAAGAAGTGATTTCATATCTCCCCGTTTTAAAAAGATGAGTAAACACAAGAACATTGTTACTTTCATCCGAGTTAAATAAAAGGGTCATGCTAGGGATACTAACTTGGGATACCAATTTGTGTACCAACTCTCTAATAGAGATGGAGCCCACCAATACAATGGGTCCCACGCCATGAGTGGGCGAGGGACTCACATTTGGGCCATATAGAAGAATTTCTGGTCCTAAAGTCACGTAGCCATTTGACCCAAAAAAAGAAATTATTTCTGCATTTTGCTTGACTAAGACAAAGACGCGTCAAGAAAGGAGTCTGCATTGCATCTCTTGTTTTTGTTTTTTTATGCCATGGAGATTTAAAGAGTAAGATTTCTCACGCACAAATAATAACGTGGAGGTTTGAACTGAGACGTCTGTTCTGCAAGTCAATGCCTGGGCATTGCATCTCTCTTAAAAACACTATTTGAACTCTTTTTCCACTCAAAGACACCAGCAAGAAGAAGTGATTTGTTATCTTCATCATCTTCCAATGGCTCAAGAAGCTTCCTCTTCCAATACTTGTCCTTCTGCTTCTTCTGGATATAGTTATCACGTGTTCTTGAGTTTCAGAGGCAAAGACACTCGCAAGACTTTTACAGACCACCTCTACACAGCCTTTGTCAACGCAGGCTTCCAAACCTTCAGAGATGACGATGAAATCGAGCGAGGAAAAGGCCTCAAGCCGGAGCTTGAGAAAGCCATCCAGCAATCACAAAGCTGTGTCATCGTGTTTTCGAAGGACTACGCGTTCTCCGAATGGTGCCTTGACGAGCTTGTGATGATTCTTGAACGCAAGAAGAGGAGTAGCTCTCAGGAACATGTAGTTTTAGCAATCTTCTACGACGTTGATCCATCCCAAGTGAGGAGGCAGACTGGAACTCTTGCAGAAGCATTTGCTATACACCAAAAGAATCAATCCTTAAACAGGGTAAGCAGATGGAGGGCAGCACTTACAGAAATTGCAGATCTAGCAGGGATGGTCTTACAAAATCAAGCTGATGGGTAAATTCCATTCCAACTACTCCTTTGATTAATTTTTATCACACTTGTGAAATGCTTACAAGTTTAGGTGTTTCCATTCATCTTGATTAACTTTTGTGGGTTCTGTGTTACTCTGTTCTTTCTTTTCCTATCATGTGCAATAAGAACTTTTTCATGATGTCATTTCCATGACACTCCATAGTTTAATTGCTTCCATAAGACTTTATAGTGTATTTCCACGAGACATATTTGATTCATTATTCGTTTTGATGCATATTATCTAGGCATGAGTCAAAGTTTATCAAGAAAGTTGTTAAAGTGATTGAAGACAGACTAAGTCGCACGCCTATATGTGTTGCCCGACACCTGATTGGAATCCATTCTCGAGTCGAAAAAATCAATCTGTGGCTACGAGATGGATCAACTGATGTCGGCATACTTATGATTTACGGGATGCGCGGAATTGGGAAGACAACAATTGCAAAATATGTTTACAATTCAAACTTTAAAAGATTTGAAGGAAGCAGTTTCTTGGAAAATATTAGAGAAGTTTCAGAACAATCCAATGGCTTAGTCAAGATACAAAGGCAACTTCTTTCTGATATTTTGCCTGGAAGAAAGTTGAACATACACAGTGTTAGTGAGGGGATAATTAAGATTCAAGATACTATTAGCTCTAAAAGAGTTCTTCTTGTTCTTGATGATGTGGATCATTTGGACCAATTAGATGCAATACTTGGGATGCAAGATCTGTTTTATCCAGGAAGTAAAATCATCGTAACAACTTGCTGCGCAGGGTTGTTACAAGCTCACAAAGTTATTAAGGTCCATAACGTTGCAACTTTGGGATACACGGAATCATTGGAGCTCTTCAGTTGGCACGCTTTTGGGCAGGACCATCCTATCGTAGGTTACATGGCACATTCGCATAGGGTGGTATGTCAGAGTGGGGGACTTCCATTAGCTCTTAAAGTTTTGGGTTCTTCTCTGTCAGGAAAAAGTATAGCTGTCTGGGAAAGTGCATTAAACAAATTGGAAGCTATTCCAAACAATGAAATCCTAAAGAAAATCAGAATAAGCTTTGACTCTTTGCAAGATGACCATGACCGAAGTTTGTTCCTTCATATTGCATGTTTCTTTATTGGAATGGATACATATGTCATTAGCAGAATACTAGATGACTGTGGATTCTACACAACTGTTGCCATTCAAAATCTGATTGATAGATGTTTGGTAACAATTGATGAAGACAATAAGGTGGAGATGCATAACATGATTCGTGACATGGGAAGAGGGATTGTTCGCCTAGAATCAGAAGATCCGGGGAAACGTAGTAGGTTATGGCATCATAAGGATTCTTTCAAAGTATTGACGGAAAATACTGTAAGAAACGTGCTCCCTCCTATGTATGCATGTGGATGTTTTTTTTTCTTTTTGTGCATCCATGTTGGTTACTTATCCTAATGTTTTCTACTCTTTTTGTATTAGGGTACACAAACAATTGAAGGTCTTGCCCTCAACATGTATACACACCCTGAAGTAGACATCCCTTCAAGAAGTTCAAATGAACTAGTCGGTTTGGAAACCAATGCATTTGCAAGGATGCACAAATTAAGACTGCTTCAGCTTGGCCCTGTACAACTCAATGGATGCTATGAAGAATTTCCTAAAGGATTAAGATGGTTGTGTTGGCTCGAATTTCCTTTGGATTCTTTACCCAGTAATTTTCCTTTGGAGAGGCTGGTTGTTCTTGAAATTTGCTATGGGAGCTTGAGACAAGTCTGGAAGGGAACAAAGGTATGCTACTGTACACAATATCCTTTCTTTCTTATTTTTCCTTTTTCTGGGTCACTCATTGATTATGCAATTGTAAGAATTAGGTATACCTTCTTTCACCTTTTGTTTTCATTTTTTTTTTCAGTATCTCCCATCACTGAAGATTTTAAATCTCAGCCATTCAAATGCCCTCACTGAAACCCCGGACTTTTCGCATATACCCAATCTGGAGAGACTGATTCTTAAAGATTGTGAAAGCTTGGTTGATGTCCATGAATCCATTGGAAACCTAGAGAGACTCATTTATTGGAATATGGAAGACTGCAAGAATATTAGGAAGCTCCCAAAGAACATGTGTATGCTAAAAGCCCTTGAAACACTTATCATATCTGGTTGCTCAAATCTTAATGAGCTTCCAATGGAGATGCGGAAGATAGAGTCTCTGAAGGTGTTCCAAGCAGATAGAGTTCCAATACATCGATTACTCACCACCAATGAGGTCAACTTATGGCCAAGAAAAACTCCCGAAATTTGTTGGGCTTCTTATTTACCATGCACTATAGTAGACTTAAGTCTTAGCGACTGCAATCTTTCTGATGGCGATTTTCCTAGGGATTTTGGTCAGTTGTCTTCATTGCGAAGATTAGATCTAAGTTGTAATCCAATTTCTGGCCTACCAGAATGCATAAGGGGTGTTTGCAGGCTCGACCAACTCTCTTTTTACTCTTGTAAGAGCCTCAAATCACTTGTAAGGCTACCAAGAGTTGTAGAAAGATTGATATTGTCATGTTGCTCATCATTGGAAAAAGTATCATTCCAATCTGTATACCTACCAGAAAGCACCCGTATCAGCGGCAACTGGAGTCTAGTTGAGATTGAATACTGCTACAAGTTAGAACTCCTTGAAAAAGTTGATGTAGAAATGATCAACCTTTTGGGGCTGAGCAACTTAGAATCCACCAAAACCATTATGATGGCCACCATATATGAAGCCAATTCCCATGGTACGCAGGAGAATACGTGTCCCAGCCCGATCCTGGTCTCTCTCTCCCCCTCTCGCTCTCTCTCTCTCGCTCTCTCTCTCTCTCTCTCTCTCTCTCTCTCTCTCTCTCTCTCTCTCTCTCATATCATATCATGTGCAAGTGTTTGACTAATATTTTAATTTCCATGGATAGGGACTTTATCAATATGGGATATTCAGCACATTTCTTCCTGGTAATGAGGTTCCAGGCCAGTTCAGCCATAAGACTGCAGGGTCCTCAATATCTTTTACTCTGCCTTTACTTCCTAATCTCATGATCAGAGGCTTGAACATCTTTGCTGTGTATTCAGAATCCAACAATGATTCTCGTAATAAGATCAATGTCAATTACAGAATATTTCCATATCCCATAATCACTGAAGTCAGCAATAAGAGCAAGGGCGTGAAGTGGATCTATGGCCCGACATTCTTCGGGGTTCCAGGTGACGGACAAGATACAATATGGTTAAACCATTGGAAGTTTGGGAATCAATTGGAACGTGGCAATGAGGTGACTGTTTCATTATTTACCATAGCTGAGCTTCAGGTAAAGGAGTGTGGCGTGCAGCTTGTGTATGAACAAGAACAGGAACAAGAAGAGAATATGATGAATAGCCAACACAACAACAACAACACAGATACTTTTTATCCTCATGTTATTGGTGGAGATTTGTCAAGTTTTGAGGTGAGGCCAGGAACATACTTCCTCTGCCGTCTACCTAAAGGTCTTACATCAACGATTATTGATATGGATGTGCGAGCATCAGTTTGGTCCAATTACCTCATTAGGGGCTCTCTTCAGATCACAGGTGTGTTAGTGTCCCATTTGATTTTGTTCCAACTACTTTTCCGAAAAAAAAAGAAGACGAAAAACAATGCCAAGGCTTATAAATTAGCATCACATCACATGTTCATTTGGTTGGTTTAGGCCGTTGATAGTTGATACTCCATGAAGCATTTCCAAATCACTCCAAATTAACTGTCTGGTGTTTGTATGTTATACAGACAAAGAAGAAGAGCAACAGAGTGACTACACGCTTGCAGCACAGGGGAGCAGCAATAGCAATAACCGCGGTGGCAGAGGTTGGAAGGTGCTCAATCTCATCATGGCCACTGTCTTCTTCCTCTCTGTTCCTCTAGTCGCTCGCTCTTCTCTCCTTCGGCCAAAGAAGCGTCATGCTACAAGATCTCCGTAGTTTTGTTATAGTAATCCGATGCTATCATATTTGTGTTCTCTCTGTTCTGTTTTACATATCAGGCTAAGCTCATATGTTGGGAAGGCATTCATGACAATGATCACCAAATCATGGTCAGCGATAGGGCTGCCTGCAAGCCTAAGATTATCTGCAATGGAGTTTATTTTGTTTAGATAAGCCGCAGTGGAGACGTAGTATTTTTTATAATAATACTTTCGTTTTCAATATACATCTTAAAGACTAGGTAAAATGCAAATTTTTTTAAAAAGCAAACATATAATACATGTACATATGTATTTTTCAAGTTTGATACACTTGTTTTTTACAAAATTTTCAATAATTCATACAAAATTCAAGTATTATATACTTAATACCCACATATTATTGAATAAAAATAATATATATTCAAATATTTAAATACTAATTATTCACTAAATAAATAATAATTAAAACATAACTACTAATTAAAATAATTAAAAAAGAGAAATTCAGATTATGTTATAATTAGAATATTTCAAGGGTATAGACCGGTCTCTTGTTTGTGTGTGCTTCATGGGGTCTAGATACATTGTCATGCATATGCACCTTACTTGTTCTTTTGTTTTATTAGGTTTCATTTTTTTAAAAATGTGGTCATTGCATGCATGTCTTTCAATCATCTCTCTCACAGTGCTTTGAACCATTGGGTGATCAACACAATTTTATGTTCTTTTGAACTTGTTCACATTTATCTTGTTGGCCTTGTCTATACCTTTTCTCTTGATGGTAAGGAATACATCCTAGTCATTGTAGATGACTTCTTTGGGTTTACATATGGGTCTTATTCTTGAGTGATAAGTTTGAAATTTTTTATTTCAAAAATTCAAATCTGTGTGTCACTTTCTGCATAACGAAAATTTGACTAGTCATCTGCCAATAATCAGAGTTCCAACATAACCATGAGACTAAGTTTGATAAATTTTGTGAGAAAATGGGAAATTCTTTTATGTTGGCAACAACCTTGCTGTTTGTCATTGTGAGAAATATAATTATGATTTTTTTTGTCCATAGCAAAGGCTGAGTTCTTTTGGATGAAACATATGTTGGATGACTATGCTTTTCAACAATCATTATTTCTCATCTATTTTGGTCTCATAGTTTCACTTTGGATATCATGTTCATTCAAACTTCATGATGTGTGAGATCCTGTACATGTTTGACTAATTGACTTAAGGTATTTTCTTACATAAGAGATCTTGGTGAAAAACAATAACTTGAAATTTGTGCATATTGAGAAGCAACTAGCCTTTTCTTTTACCGCTAGATACTTGAAGGTATTGATTTCCTTCAAAGATCTATTGGGTCGTGCAAAATGGATTAACTTGTGTTTTCAATTTCGTGTGCTTATAATATGAATCTCCATTTTGTTTGTGTTTTAAAAAAAAAAAATGTTGCATGTAAGCATTTGCTTTCTTCTCTCGAATGCATGATTCTTATGAGTGGGAGCCTTTTCATGATGTTGTGGGTGTGAAAGAGTTGTCCCCATTCTTGTCTACAATTTTGAGCTTTTTTGTTGAATATACTTGTGTTGCATGATATGCTTTGAGCTATCTATAAAGTGTCTAAGATCACTTGTAGTTGTCTTTCTACCTTGATCTTTTGATCCATTTGAAAATCAAAATAAAAATAAGATGTTGGAGTAAAAGCCTTGGAAAAGCATTGTCCGGTGTAAGAATGTGATTCCATTATTGATTTTTATTGATTATTTATTATTGTAAGAATGTGATACCATTAAGGACGTCACGTCCTTTTTATAAATCAAACTCATAGTTGCTTTCCCTGCAACAAATTATATTAATTAAGAAAACCAACCAAAAAGCAATAAACAAAAACAATACGAAAGTAATGGCATGTAGATTATGAAGTGGTAACAGACATGCAATACAATAGCAATAAACAAGCAATAAAGTGGCAATAGAAAAGCAATAAAAACACAATACAAATACAATAAACAAGTTGGGCGTGGCTTTTCTTTTTCTTGTTCAATCTGAAAAGAAAAGAGGAAAGAAACAGAAATTGTCAACACAAAACTGCAGAAAAAAAAACAGAAAATGATTATATCAGACATTTCCCCTTACATTTTTCCTGGCAATGATATATACCTATGAAATTGGAGACATTGTTGACACTGAAAGTAGCTGAGATATGATATCTCATTTTGCAAACACAATTATGAGATTGAGATATGATGCACATTGAAGCTTATATTGAATTAGACCTTCTTTTCCCAAACTCTTTACTCTATGCTTCATGAGAGGTTCTAACTAATGTGTCTCATTGATTTTGGGAATTGAGTGCATACATTGCTTTGGCATGTCAATCTTTGTAGTTCAACTATTTCTCATTTGTGTTTTTCCAAATAACCTAAGCACATGTTTTGGAGATGCATGTTATTCTATTGCATGACGTTTTTCTAATTCAAATTCTAGTTGCTTCTATCTCAATATGACTTATTATGCTTGGATATCTCTTTGTATGCTATACTTTGAGTCAATATGTGTCATGCTGATTTTCTGGAAATCATTTCTTTCTCGCATGACTAGTCATCCAATCTTGTATTCTTTGTGTCTCATTGATGCGTTATTGGTTGCATTTTGGTTGTGTCATTTGTGTGCTTAATGGGACTCAACACTTTATGTCATTTGAGCTTCTTTCTTTTGATGTGTTATGGACTGTTTTGAGTCTTATTGTATGCATTTGTGTGCATACTTTGGTGTTGTTGACTACTTGGTAGTCTCTCGTGTATCTCTTTGGCTGTGATAGTCCATACTTTGCTTCAATGAAGCTTTTTCATTGACATGTCATGATTGTAGTTTGTCATGGGTTTGGTCACACAATTGAGAAATCTGTGAGTTTGCTTGTTTAAGTAATTTTGGAGATTGCTTTTTTAGCCCATATGACTAGTCATATATACTAGTCATTGGTCACTAGTATTGGCTTGGTCTTAAGGTATTTAGTCTTTTTTGGATTTGACCCATGTTACCACATGTGACCTGGTTGTCTGTGAGTCTCTTGTGGTTTCCTTAAGTCACTTTTGAGTAGACTTCTGTGGATGTTGTTGCTTTATGCAACTCGAATGATGATTGTCTTGGCTGCAATCTCATGTTTTGAATTTATAGGTCTATTGCACTTTGTGATTTTTCCATTAAAGGGAGCTTGTCATTTACTTATCCTTGGAACACTTTGTTTTGTTGTGAACTACTTACATCTTGTTAGCATTGCTCTCGGTTATTTTCACATCCTTCTTGGTGTCAAAGGTTTTGTACAGTGTTTTTACCCTGGAATGTCTTCTTTATTGTGTGCACTGCTTGTCCAGAATAATGAGATTTCGGTATGCTCTATGACCAGTCATCTTAATAAGCTGTGTTCCCACATTCAATGATTTAGCCTAACATAATTCTTGAAATCCTTATAAGTCTGCTGTGCTATATGAGTTTTCGATTGTTGGCTAATCTATTTTTTTGGGGGAGTTTCTTTGAGATGCATGTGTTTTGGCAACATTCTTGCTGGTTGTTTTTATCATTTTCATACATCAATGTTGCATTCCTAAGCCTTATCTTGGTTGATTTGCTCTCTTTTGTTCTTGGCCGTGTCTATGAGGTTGATGGTCTTTTGATGCCACCTCAAATTTAGACATGCGTGACTAGTCTGTTTCACTAGTCCACTCTCTTCTTCTTGGGCTTTGTGAAAAGCTATGTTGTGTTTTTTGGACAACCTAAAGACTTATGTCTTGTGTTCTTTCTCACATGTCCTCAATTTTGAGCAAAAATTTAGAGTTCATCTTGCTTGGTGCTCTCTTCAAATTTGACAATGATTGATGCCTTAAAGTTTGAAATCTTGGTGCTCTGCCTTGTTTTGATAATTATGTTGGTTAAACTCTGTCTTTTTGGGGGAGTTTCTTTATGTGTAATGTGTACACATTGAAATTAAATTCAGCCACTTGATTTTAATTGCTTTGGGTATGATTCCTTGCAACTTGTGCTCCAGTTCTTATTCTCTCTAGCCTGATGCACTTTTGTGTTTGTTGGCTATTTATGGAGAGTTTGATGGGTTAGTACGTCAAAGGTTAATTCCTTTATGTTATATTATACTCAAGGGGAGTATGTTTTCTAAAGGGGCGCTTTGGTTTAGGGGGAGTTTTTTTGTGTGTAATGTCCACACATTGAATTCAATTCCATTCACATGATTCTCATTGCGTTGGCTATAATTCTTTGCACCTTGTGCTACATTTCATATTTTCTTTAGCCTAATGCACTTTTGTGATTGTTAACCTTAGGGAGGGGAGTAGATTTCTTATTTATAAATGAAAGGTCTTATGCGTTGTAACTTGCATCATCTGGTTCTCTAGTCTTTTAGCTAGAGGTTTGATTTAGGCTGTGTCCTGGATAGGGGGAGTATTTTTGGACAGTGTGGGTGGTATATTTTGTAATCACATTGTGGGGATCATTTTTGCTTGGGTAGTCTGTGCACCTTGATAGGGGGAGGTGTCTTGTTTTGTTTTTGAACAAATGCTATTTGCTGTGTAATCATCCTGTGCTATGTGCATAATGTTCAAATCCGATTATGTGACTTGTGTTTAATTCACTTGATTACTGTTTCCCTATAATTGTCTTTTTGCACTTTCCTTATCAACAAGGGGGAGAACACTCTCAACCCCATATTACATATTGTTTCAACCTCATATTGCATATTGTTTCAATTTCTGTGATATAATATGCTTGTTTGTGTGCCTGGGAGATTGGTTGTTCTTGCAGGTACATCGCTATGAGTTGGTTTTGGGTTGAGTGTATTTAGAGAGTGTGTTGTCAAGGAAAGCCAAAAAGGGGGAGATTGTTAATGTATGAATTTTGAGTATTTCTTTTGGCTTCCCTTGACAATTTTGCAATAGGATTTTTATTGTTTTTATCAAGCTCAAGTTTAGATTAAGAATAGCTTCTCTAGGTGTTCTTAACTATCAACTATCCTATGGAGGTTCAAGCAAATTGACAAAGGTAAATTTGCATTGCATTACATTGCATTTTCCAACTTCTGAAGATTATGACTAGTCAACCTCTGCCTCAGTAGAAATTCCAGCTCACTGTTCCAGCTGGATCTTACCCATATGTTTTTGTCTAACCTCTGCCTCAGTAGGAATTCCAGCTCACTGTTCCAGCTGGATCCTACCCATATGTTTTTGTCTTATTCTGCAAAATTCCCAGCTGTCATTGTACGATTCTAACCTAGGAATTTTGGTGTAAAAGGAAACCAATTACTCTTTTGGGAGCTGTCACTTTTGTAGGCAAGTTTTGGAAAGTTTCTTTGGAAACTTTTGCTTCTTCCTCAAGAGCCATCTTCATATTTTTCATCTTTGAGTTTTTCAAATTGTTTCTTTTTGAAAACTGCATTTGAAAAATGAAAATTTGCATCTAGCTAATTAAAACACTCTCTCATTTATATCTAGGTCAGATTCAAGATTGATTTCTTCAAGAGTATGGTTTCTTGAAGAAATTGGTCATTCTCCTTTGAATCCAAATTTTGGTTTCGGTTTGAGTTGGAGCTTGCAAGCTAGTGCCATGGGATGAACGAGCTGGAGAAGGAGCTGCCATTGCCATGAAGAACTGAGCTTCAAGCTTTGCTAAGTTGGAGAAGAAGATTGCACAAAGGAGGTATAGCTCATCTTCCTAAATAGATCTAGGTTTTGCTTGAGCTTGCTTGTATTCCTTTGTAAGAATCTTTTTCTACTTAGTGGATTGCCTGGTCGATTGATGACCTCCAGTTTTTCCCAATGGTGGGTTTCTGGGTGAACAAAATCTGGTTTGCATATCTGTAATTTTTCTGGGTTTCTGTTCTTGGTGGTTGACTAGTCATCTTTATCTGCTGTTTGTTGTTTACTTGATAATGATGATTTCACACACTTTCACCATAGTTGTTGCTAGCACAGGGGATGCCTAGATTGACGGGTCCTTCTGAGTGCCTAGGTTGTCACTAGTAATCTTCTAGGGTTGCAGGTACTTTGTGGCATGCTCCTTGTGTTCTTTTGATTGTGATTGTTCATGACTAGTATTGGTCAAGGTTTGAAGTGTGTGAAGCCCGTTGTGGTTGTGTTTGTGTCATTTAATTTACCCCTCGTCACCTAAGTGCCAATTTCAAGCATGTTACCACAGCTCTGGAAATCCGAAGTAGTCCAGCTTTTACCTCCAATGTGTCACTTGATTCTTCTTGTTACCATAACACTTGGTAACAATAATTTACCTGAGTGAAAGAGTTATTTTCTGAGGCAAAGAGCATATTTTCAAGGACAAAGCTTCATCATGGCAAGGGGACAATGGGCGAAGGCTTTGGAGGAAAGAATGACTTTTATATTCAAAGTGTGAGCTGTAAATTGATGGGCAAGGGAAAGATGAGTGCAATCTGAAGTATGAGAGGCTTTTGAACGTGGGTAACCTAGGCATTCTATCATTCCAAACTTTGCAGAGATTTTGAGAGCTAGAGAGCAAGAAGGAGGAGAGCAAGGAGCAACTAGGGGGAGGGAAGAATGGCATAACAATTAGAGAGAACCTTGGGGAGCCTTGAGGCAAAGATCCAAGGGGTTGAAGATGCATTCTCTTTCTCCTCTTTGTTCTTAGTTTTTTTCATTTTATTTGTTTCTTGTAATTTCTTAGTTTCAATGTAACTTCTTATTTAGCTAGGGCTTAGGTTGAAGCCCTAAATATGAAAACCTTATTGTTTTGATGCTTGAGTGTATGAATTTCTAGATATTGTTGATGAATTCCAATTCACCAAATTAATCTATCCTTGATGTGTGTTTTTCCTTGGTTGGCCATCTTTGAAAGCATGCTTCTTGAGATTGTTGGGTTTATGTGTATCTTTATGTTATCCTAAGCAATAAATGGATGAAGTAAGAATCATCCATGTGAATTGGTTTCTTGAATACCAAATGTAAACATCATGCTATTAGGGTTCTTGTGGTGTTCATATTCTCTTTGAGCTTAATGGGTTTTTCTTGTAATTGAATCAAAGTACTAAGCACACCTAGATTCGGTTATAGGGAAGGCACAAGCATTGTAGCACTAGTACTGCACTTTACGTATATTAGAGATAATCAATGCGTCTTGAGTCACTAGTACTGGTCTTGATTGCGAACATCTTCATCAACACGTTTAGAGTTCACTTGAGTATCCATGAACATGGGTAGAATTGTCTAGGGTGGATTCCGAAACCCTAGTGTTTGTTACTTGGTACTTTCACATTTTGATAACTCATCTTTGCCATTCTCATTTAATTTCAAAGTCCATTTACTTTCATGCAATAGAAATAGGTCACTTGAACCATTTGTGTTTGAAACATTATGTGTTTTCTTATTTGATTTCTGTTTATTTCCGTAACTGTTTTTAACATTTGGTCCGCGCAGTGTTCTTCATTTTTGTGTGTTGAATCCAACCGTATAAAGAACTTGAAATTTGGACAAACGGTTGGAAAGTTATAGGCAAAACACTGGACAGAGGTCGAAACTGGAAAAACAGAGAAACGAATCTGCCAAAAAAAGACCGGTCGTCACTGTTCATTTTCACTGTTCACGATAATGTTCATTTTCACTGTTCACATGTGATAAAGTGGTGATAAAATGGTGATAGAAAATGCTGTTTGTGTTTTTCTTTAGTTTTCTTGTGTTGTTTCATTTCTTTTACACTTCTTTACTCATTTTTAGTTTCCATTTTGCATTTGTGCATTTGTGGTGTGTCAATTAAGTGTTCTTTACGTACTCAAATTAGAATTTATAAGAAGCCGACAAGTTCTTCATGGGATCGACCCCGTACTTACATAATCTATACCTCAATAGATTCGTGCACTTGCGGGTATTTTTAATTGGTTGTTTGCACATTAATTTGTGTCCTTTTAGGAATGCAACAATGAGGGGTAACATTCCCATTGGTATTGGCAACATTAGGAGCTTGGTACACTTAGACCTCGGAAACAATCAATTGGTTGGATCAATTCCAACTTCATTGGAAAGACTTGGGAATCTCCAAGGTTTGTTTTTGGATGGTAACAAGTTGCAAGGCTACATCCCATATCAACTTTGTCAACTAGATAACCTAGCTTACTTATATTTGGGTAGTAATCAGCTCTCTGGTTCTATACCTTCATGCTTGGGCAATCTAGCTACATTTATAAGATATCTTCACTAGAGTCCAATTTGTTGACTTCCACAATACCATCTACTTTTTGGAGACTTTCCTATATCTTACATGTAAACTTATCATCCAATTCTCTAATTGGATCTCTCTCACAAGATATTGGAAAATTGAAAGTTGTGATAGATGTAGATTTATCAAAGAACCATTTATCTGGTCTTATACCAAGCACCATTGGGGATCTTCTGGATTTGGCTACCCTTTCCTTGGAAAATAATAATTTGGAAGGCCCTATTCCAAGTTCATTTCACGACTTGCTAAGCTTGCAACTCTTGGATTTATCTAGAAACAACTTGTCCGGAGAGATTCCAAAGTCTTTAGAAGCTCTCTCAGTTCTCAAGTATCTGGATTTGTCTTTCAACAGGCTCCAAGGAGAAATTCCAACTGGTGGACCCTTCCAAAACTTCTCCGCTCAATCATTTGTCTCAAACAATGCACTTTGTGGTGCACCCCGATTCCATGTTCCACCATGCAAAAATACTACAATTGAACCAAGTTGGAGGAAAGCTAAATATATAATCCCTGGGATCATATCAGTAGTTCTCCTAGTGGCCTCCGTATCTATCTTTCTTCTACGCAGGAAAAGGAATGTGGAAGTTCCAACAGAGGCTATCTCGTTGTCTCCACTTCTTTGGAGAAGAGTTTCACAACTAGAACTTAAGAGGGTGACGAATGGATTTAACAAAAACAACTTACTTGGAAGTGGGGGTTTTGGCCCAGTATATAAAGGGACACTTTCAGATGGAACAGATGTTGCAGTAAAGGTTTTCAGTTTGCAGCTAAAGGGGGCTTTCAAGAGTTTTGATAGAGAATTGTTAGACGTGTAGATGTCTAACCCATTAAAGTGTGGTCTTATAATCATCAAAGGATTCTAAGACTTGATATCAATTAGGAGTTCAAATACAACTAAACCTGCAGCTCTATTAAAGTTAGTGTTTTAAGGCTAATATAAGAGCTAGAAGGATTCCTATCTTAATTGTGGATTAGAAGTTATAAACCTAATGCAATAAGGACTTCTTAAGAGTTTCTTGATGGGCAAGACTCTTAGGAATATGCATATAAATACAAGTGCCCCTGCTCAACCGATTAAGCCAACCCACACAAAAGAATTCACCCCATCTAGAATGAGTGTATGAGGGATCGGATTGAGGAGAAGAGCTCTTGTGTATATTCTTGATATGTCGACAGTTTCTATGACATACCAAAGATATGTGTTCTACTTATGTGCAGTCAATAAAGTTTACAAGAATGTGAAATGCTAAGCAATATTCGTCATCGAAATCTTATCAAAATTATCAGTTGTTGCAGTGAAATTGATTTCAAAGCCTTGGTATTAAATTACATGCCAAATGGGAGCCTCGACAAGTGGCTGTATTCTCAAAACTATTCTTTGAATATCTTACAGAGGATGAACATAATGATAGACGTTGCGTCGGCATTGGAATACCTACACGATGGCTATTCAGTACCTATTGTCCATTGTGATATGAAGCCCAGCAATATACTACTAGATGATGATATGGTTGCACATGTTGCTGATTTTGGCATTGCAAAACTCCTGGGTGTAGGAGATTCTATAACCCAGACCATGACACTAGCTACAATTGGCTACATGGCTCCAGGTGATATACTTGCAAGTTAGTTTATCTTTCAATTTTATACATGTTGTCCTTAACTATGAAGAACTTAACTCATAATTTTCATTTCATCATAAACATGAATATTATTCACACATATATAAGTGTAATTCATATTGCAAAGTATGGGATGGAAGGAATAGTTTCAAGAAGAGGGGATGTGTACAGTTTTGGAATTGTAGTAATGGAAACATTCACAAGAAGGAAGCCAACAGATGAGATGTTTGTTGGGGAAATGAATTTAAAGCAATGGATTGCAAACTCACTATTGTTACCAGATGCAAAGATAGATGAAGTCGTGGATGCCAATTTGCTTGGGATTGCGACAGAGCAGGAAGACGATGATCATGTGAGGAAGAGGGATTGCTTATCAGCCATTATGAGATTAGCTCTTGCTTACTGTACAGAATCACCAGAAGAGAGGATAAGTATGAAAGAAGCTGTAGCCACACTCAACAAAATCAAGAGAAAGTTTTTTAAGGATGCTGTTGGACATGTGGTGTTAAACTGTCCTCTTGTTCAGCGCTTTACGTAATGGATCCTATCCTATGACATATATTTCATGCACTTTGATTCAATTTCAGTGTTATTATTTCTTTTTATACAAGTGATATTGGGGGAGAGGGAAATCGAATGATAAGACCTATGAGCTACAAGCATGTGGTTGAAATCAAATTTGATTCATGTGACTGTATAATTTTAGTCTTCAATTCATGTTGTTGTAGACAGTGTAAGGAAGCCATGCCGTTTTGTTTTGGTATATTTGACTGATTGTATAAGTGTATTCAAATTTTAAAGACAATAATATATGGATATGGAAAAAGTCGTCATAAAGAAATTCATAGCTTCTTGTTTGGCATGGTATGATATCTGAGGGTATGTTCTGTTGTGTCGTTGCTTTGCACACCGCCTCTTGGGTGCTCCACCTCTGTTTTCCCCATGCCAAGAGAATATAAAGTTTTGAACGTATAGCCGCTCGGCTACACTCTTTGAATAGGAAGTTTCAAACGTATAGCCGAGCGGCGATACTCTAAAATAGAAAGTTTTAAAAGTATAGCCGCTCGGCTATATACCTTTAAATAGCATAATATTAATTTCTCTTTTTTAATTACTTTAATTAGTATTTATGTTTTAATTATTATATAGTTAGTGAATAATTTGTATTTAAATATTTTATTAAAGAAAAATAATACTTAATATTTATTAAGTAATATAATTTATGAAGTGAATTAAAATATTTAATACTAATTATTCACTAAAGAAATAAATAATTACAAATGAAAGCAACTAAAAAATGCTAAGATATTACTTAATTACTA
The DNA here is from genome assembly GCF_002207925.1 of Prunus avium. Next base: position 28,913 of record NW_018921581.1, on the reverse strand, counting down.
AAAATAAATTTAGAAAAAATTATTGACCTAAAGAAACTAAGTTTATATTTATTTTTTATAAACTACATATCATTTCAAAGGTATAGCCGCGCTGCGATACTCTATAAGTAATATTAAATAGAATATTTCACAGTATAGCCGTGCGGCTATACTCTACAAGTAGCATATTCCAAAGGTATGGCTGTGCGCCTATACTCCATACTCTACAAGTAGAATATTTCAAAGGTATGGCCGCGCGTCGATACTCTTAAATATAAAGTTTTGGAAGGGTAGCCGCTCGGCTGTAATATTTAAATAGGAAGGTTCAATAGTATAGCCGCTATACTCTACTGAGTTTATTGTTTCCTACAAATGATTGAGACTATTAACGTGGAGCTCCAAAATCTGTAAATTTTGAAGGTCACCAATCTCATCTGGTATAGTATTAGTAGCCAAAGACGGTAGCTTAATCTAAATTACAGATTATGGTATGTTAAGCACTTTGAACAACATTAGCACATTCCATACATAATTGCTAGCGATTCTCATGTCACACAACACATGCAAAGTCAAGATCAAGATGCATGCATGTGATGAAATTAGGGGTGGATTCTCACCATTTCCAAAACGGAAGAAGAAGAAATTTTTTAATAAAAACAGTTCCAACTTGTTTTACACAAACAAAAATAGGGTGGGAGGCATGGGTGTCATAATCACTCGTTTCTTGCATTATTATTTCTTTAGTGAATAATTAGTATTAAATATTTTAATTATAATATTCTAATTACAGGTTGCCAATACTTACCGGGTATCTCCAGTGCTTTATAACAAACCTTGAGTTGCTTAGCTTCCACTCAAATAATTTGACAACTGATACTTCAAATCCAGAAGCAAACATCTTCTCTTGTTTGACTAATCTTAGAAATTAGAAGGTATTATTATTGTCAGATAATCCATTAAACGCCGCTCTTCATGTGTTCCCTTTGGGAATCTCTCTACATCACTTCCCTATGATATTGGCAACCTGAGCAGCTCGATAGGCTTATACTTTTGAAACTTTCTACTTCAGCGTATAGCCGCGCGGCTATACGTTTGAAACTTTCTACTTCAAACATATAGCCGCTCGGCTATACTTTTGAAATGGTATTTAGTTTCTTCAGTTCAGTAATTTTTTTTACAAAATTTCTATTTCGTAATTGAGTAATATCTTACCATTTTTTAGTTACCTTTTGTAATTATGTTTTAATTATTATTTTTTTAGTGAATAATTAGTATTAAATTTATTAAATAACTTCATAAATTATATTACTTAATAAATATTAATTATTTTTTCCTTTAATAAAATATTTAAATACAAATTATTCACAAAATAAATAATAATTAAAACATAACTACTGATTAAAGTAATTAAAAAAGAGAAAATCTTATTATGCTATTTAAAGGTATAGCCGTGAGGCTATACTTTTGAAACTTTCTATTTTTAGAGTATAGCTGCGCGGCTATAGTTTTGAGACTTTCTATTTTAGCGTATAGCTGCGCGGCTATATTTTTGAGACTTTCTACTTGTAGAGTATAGCCGAGCGGCTATACCATTAAAATATTCTATTTAAAATTCAACTTACAAAGTATAGCCGTCCGGCTATACTGTTGAAATGGTATGTGGTTTATAAAAAATAATTTTAAACTTAGTTTCTTTAGGTCAATAATTTTCTTAAAAATAATTTCTTTTTAGTAACTAAGTAATATCTTAGCATTTTTAATTAGGTTGATAAATTATATTACTTAATAAATAGTAATTTTTTTTTTCTTCAATAAAATATTTAAATACTAATTATTCACTGACTAAATAATAATTAAAATATAACTACTAATTAAAGTAATTAAAAAAGAGAAATCTACATTATGCTTATTTAAAGGTATAGCCGCTCGGCTATACGTTTGATACTTCCTATTTAAAGCGTATAGCCGAGCGGCTATATTGTCGAAACTTTCTATTTTACCGCATACCTTTGAAATGTTTTAGTTGTAGAATATAGCCGCTCGGCTAGACGTCTGAAATAATCTTCTTACAGAGTATAGACACGCGGCTATACGTTTGAAATATTTTATTTAATATTCTCCTTGTAGACTATACCTTTGAAATATTCTATTTAATATTCTACTTGTAGAGTCAGGGCCGGTCTTGAGATTTTGAAGGCCCTGTGCGAACCTTAAAATGGGGCCTCACATAAGCTAACACAAACTTACACCATTACGTAATATCATACAATAAATGTTTTTTTTTCTTAAAATGACCAAAGTACCCCTACTTCCAAGGGAAAAATTGAAATTTCACAAAATAATTAAATTTGATTAAATCGATTAAATTGGATCAGGGATGTTACACCTTTTGAATAATCACCATGATTGTGACGATGAGTCTTTGTCGTAATAGATCATATTCAGATATTAAATATTTTTTAACACCTAATTTATTTTGTATCAATATTCCAAGAACATCATTAATTGGATGCAACTTTTTTGGTTGAGTTAGTTGGATGCATTATTTTTGCAAAATTAAATATATATCTGAGCATATATAATATATAAAAAAATCGTGTACCACTTTACTAACCACATTTTTAATTGAGGTGAGCCCTATATATGGAAGTCTTATCTCTATGGGCACTTGAAAATAAAAAATATACATGAGTAATTGAAGAGCTAGCGTCAAGTCAATGATGGGGACATAAGCACGTGACAAGCAATGTCTGCACATAGGAATATAGATATTATTGGGGCAATTAGAATATTCTTGCTGAAGAATATATATAAGAGATTCAGTGTTATCATTTGAGGAATGAGGTGCTTAGTCGTTGGATCTATTTCAATGAAATCATGTGGTTGAGATTGATTTAAGTGTTTAAACTTGTTTGTGTCTAATGACTTGCCAAAAACCCACATGTACGTATACACTTTACTACGTAGCAAGGCTGCTGTAACTCGTCCACGTGTTATAATATGGATGGGCGATATGGTTAATATTTCCCACTTTTATGATATAATATCAATAAATATCCACTTATATATTCTAACAAATGAGTTATACCATGTGACATACTCTCATACTACGTACACTATAATTACTCACACTTAAAGCATCCACAATGGGGTCCCTAAACCACCTTCTTAGACAAATTTTAGGGAGGAATTGGAAAAATACAACTCCAACCATGCTCCCTATTCACCTCCTAAAATAGAGAGACCTCTAGGAACTCCTAAATCTGAGGAAAGAGAAAGAACTCCTAGTAGCTCCTTATAATTTAATGATGTTTCGTTTTATGCATAGTTTAAACTTTTAATTACTACAAACTATTTTTTTTTATAGAGATGATAACCAATCATATTGAATTAAAAAATAACTATAGTATTTATGACTTCCTAATTTAGGGAGTATGATTGGAGTTCGAATTTTATAGAGTTCCTAAATAACTTTTGTGTGTTTTTAGCTAAATTTTAACTAAAGAATAAGTAGCATGGCCCATGACTCTCGTGAATGCAGAGACTGATGGTGACAGCACCTTAGCTGACCCTCATGTACTTCCCGCAACACACGTGGGTTATGTTGCAGGTGTTAAAATCAAAGCCTATCTGAACTCCACCTCAAGTCCTGGCAGCGCTTTAATTTAACCAAGTCTTTTTTTTGGTCAAGAATTTAACCAAGTCACAACAAGCCAACCTTCACCTTCAATCTGTACAAGAAATGCAGGCTTTTTCCAGCTCGATATGTTGCTATCTTCTATATATAATTGCTTTAGTGGTAGACAAACACAGAGCACTTGTACTCCCAAGTTCTTCTTGGTCAAAAGATGGAGAACAAAAAGTGTGTGATGTTGCAGATTATATATCTTCTTGGCTTCAGTGTCATGTTTTATTTATCAGTAGCAGTTGCTGCGGAGACAGATGAGGGCAAAAGTAGCATGCAAACTTACATTGTTTGGGTGAAAAGGCCGGTCCAGAACTTGTTTTTTACAAAATCTCATGAAGATTTAGAGAGCTGGTATCAAACATTTTTGCCGGCCACTATTGCAAACTCAAACGAGCTGACAAAGCGAAGAATGGTTCATACATACCGCAATGTGGCCACTGGATTTGCAGCAAAACTGACGCCGGCGGAAGTAAAGGCAATGGATCAGAAAGAAGGGTTTGTGTCTGCCCATCCAGAGAGGATGCTGCCTTTGCACACTACTCATAGTCCTAACTTCTTGGGGTTGCAGCAAGGATTGGGAGTCTGGAAAGGAGCAAATTACGGTGAAGGTGTGATAATTGGAGTTTTGGATACTGGGATCGGACCAGATCATCCTTCGTTTAGTGATGAAGGAGTACCGCCTTACCAAGCGAGCTTTGTATTTCTCAACTTCTCCTTGAGCATTCAACTTGGTCTTATAAACCCATTTTACTCCTATAGGCTTCTTTCCTTGAGGAAGATCAACCAGCTCCCATGTGTCATTTTTCTTAATGGAATCAATTTCTTGATCCATAGCCTTCACCCATTTTTCATCCTTTGAAGCCTCTTCAAACATAATTGGGTCTGCATCTACAAATAGAGCAAAATTTGTGCCACCATTAGTGATCAAAACATAATCACTAGATGGGTACCTTGTGGATGGTTGATGAGCTCTTGTTGATCTCCTTTGTCCTCTGCAAATTTCTTCTTCCTCACTGCTATCACTAGAAGATGATGATGATGACCCTTGTGATGAAGATTCCTGTGATGATGGAGTTGTTGGTGGAATTAAATCTGGATTTTCATATTCAATGTCCAACAGTATTGGACTTTGTTTTTCAACTTCACTCCAATTCCATGCTTCTTCTTCATTGAACTTGACATCACGACTAACAATAATCTTGTTAGTCAATGGATTAAACAACTTATATGCCTTGGCCTTTTCGCTATACCCAACAAGAATGCACTTTTCTGATTTGTCATCCAATTTTCTCCTTGTTTCATCAGGAATATGATGGTGCTGCCATGATTCTTGTGAACCAAGCGATAGATGGCTATAGCGTCTTAGCTGACGCTCATGTCCTCCCTGCAACACATGTGAGTTATCAGGCAGGTTTGAATATCAAAGCCTTTATAAACTCAACCTCAACACCTACAGCCACAATCTTGTTTAAAGGTACTGTCATCGGAGATCCACTTGCTCCCAAGGTTGCTTCCTTCTCATCAAGAGGACCAAGCATTACAAGCCCTGGAATTTTGAAGCCTGACATCATTGGTCCCGGTGTTAGCATCCTAGCTGCATGGCCTGTTTCTGTGGACAATGGAACAGAAGGCAAGGCAACATTTAACATGATTTCAGGTACCTCAATGTCATGCCCTCACTTAAGTGGCATTGCAGCCTTGCTCAAAAGCTCCCACCCTGACTGGTCACCAGCTGCCATTAAGTCAGCAATCATGACAACCGCTGAAGTAGAAAACCTCGCAGGCTCTGCCATTGTTGACCAAACACTTTTTCCAGCAGATATCTTTGCCCTTGGTGCAGGCCATGTTAACCCTTCAAAAGCAAATGACCCAGGGCTCATCTACGACATACAACCAGAGGATTACATTCCTTACTTGTGTGGTTTGAATTACACAGACGAGCAGATACAGGTCATCACCCAACAAACAGTGAACTGCTCTCAAGTAGGAGCCGTACCAGAAGCACAGCTAAATTATCCTACATTTTCTATCAAAACCGGGTCCTCAGAGACTCGGACTCAGTATTACACAAGAACGGTGACAAATGTTGGCCCAGCTAATTCAACTTACAACTTGGCTCTTGTAGTACCACCTAAAGTGGGCATGAGTGTAAATCCTCAGGTGCTCACATTCACAGAGGTTAACCAGAAAATTACCTACCATGTCGAGTTCAACGCACACGACGATGCTGGGAAGGACGGTGTCCCATTTGCTGAGGGATATTTGAGATGGGTTTCTGATAAGCATTCTGTTACCACCCGAATAGTTGCTACCTTCAGCACTCAATGAACTTAAACTTGGGCCCAGAAGAAAATATCACAAGCTTGCAGAGAATAACAGAAGAAATTGAAACCCAAAATAAGTACTACTCCATTGGTGCCATTCTAGTCTTCAAGATTTGATCTTTAACTTGCAATCCCCTCCATACCAATGTCTCTCTGTGTGTGTAGGATTCTGATTGTGATTGTGAGGCCAACCATTTCTTACATAATGTTTCAACCAAAAAGAAAACAGAGTTCTTTAATGTTATTTTTCCACATAGAGCTAGTTGTTGAGGCAAGCACTAATATTAATATATTAATGGCATCAACCAATATACAAATTCGGGCAGTGGTTTACATGGTAACTGAAAATTTGGGGATTTTCTTGATGGAATAAAGGAATGATATTATTGGTGGTGGGTACGGTTATGTGGGAGTAATAATAGGTAAGAGAAGAAACTTGTTCTCTTGTGATAATCAAAAGACAGAAAGTAGTGGGACACTGTTTTAGAGACTGATGATGTTCCTTGCTTAATACAAAATGAAGAGAAAGGGGTGGCTTTATATAATAGCCACTGCCGACCTAATACATTAAAACAACACAACTAAAACCAAACATAGTTAATTCAACTAACTTCTACCACACCATTAATTCAACCCACAACTACTAACAGCCAACTATTACAATTTTTACCAGCCGACTATTAATGAAGTCTAGATTATTTTAACATCCCCCCTTAAGCTAGACTTCATTTACGCCAATTAATTTCCTCATCTTGATGAGCAGCTCCTTCTTCAATGGTTTGGTGAACAAATCTGCCAGCTGGTCTTGGGACTTGCAATACAGAACCTCAACTTCTTTGTCTTTGATTAGCTCTCTGATAAAATGGAACTTGATCTTGATATGCTTACTCTTGCTGTGAAACATTGGATTTTTGGAAAGACAAATAGCTGATTTGTTGTCGCAGAACAGCTTTGTAGGGCCTTCTTGAACTTGACCCATCTCTTCTAAAATACTTTTCAGCCACCTAGCTTGACAACCTGCTGATGCAAGAGCAACATACTCAGACTCTGTAGTTGAAAGTGCCACTATAGATTGCTTTTTGGAGGACCATGAAATCGCACTTGAGCCAATGCTAAAGACATAACCAGATGTGCTTTTGCAAGTATCAACATCTCCAC